>CAWUFW010017314.1:0-268113 GCA_963921515.1 Calotriton arnoldi | reverse complement strand
GCTTTACATGAGCTCCGGTTACGTTACACAAGGGCACATTCAGGCACGGGGAGATTATGTGATCGGCAGGCAGGGCTGCTCGGGAGGAGCGCTTGAGGCAGGCTGGCACAGTGGTTTTTTTAATGCAGATTTCTTTAGCGCGAACTCTACCTGAAGGTATTGGAGCGCTTTACATGAGCTCCGGTTACGTTACACAAGGGCACATTCAGGCACGGGGAGATTATGTGATCGGCAGGCAGGGCTGCTCGGGAGGAGCGCTTGAGGCAGGCTGGCACAGTGTTTTTTTAATGCAGATTTCTATAGCACGAACTCTAGCTGAAGGTATTGGAGTGCTTTACATGAGCTCCGGTTACGTTACAAAAAGGGCAGAATCAGGCATGGGGAAATTATGTGATCGGCAGGCAGGGCTGCTCGGGAGGAGCGCTTGAGGCAGGCTGGCACAGTGTTTTTTCTATGCAGATTTCTATAGCGCGAACTCTAGCTGAAGGTATTGGAGCGCTTTACATGAGCTCAGTTACGTTACACAAGGGCACATTCAGGCACGGGGAGATTATGTGATCGGCAGGCAGGGCTGCTCGGGAGGAGCGCTTGAGGCAGGCTGGCACCGTGTTTGTTTTTCCATGCAGATTTCTATAGCGCGAACTCTAGCTGAAGGTATTGGAGCGCTTTACATGAGCTCCGGTTACCGTTACACAAGGGCACATTCAGGCACGGGGAGATTATGTGATCGGCAGGCAGGGCTGCTCGGGAGGAGCGCTTGAGGCAGGCTGGCACTGTGTATTTTTTTAATGCAGATTTCTATAGCGCGAACTCTACCTGAAGGTATTGGAGCGCTTTACATGAGCTCCGGTTTACGTTACACAAGGGCACATTCAGGCACGGGGAGATTATGTGATCGGCAGGCAGGGCTGCTCAGTGAGGAGCGCTTGAGGCAGGCTGGCACGTGTGTTTTTTATGCAGATTTCTATAGCGCGAACTCTACCTGAAGGTATTGGAGCGCTTTACATGAGCTCCGGTTACGTTACACAGAGGGCACATTCAGGCACGGGGAGATTATGTGATCGGCAGGCAGGGCTGCTCTGGGAGGAGCGCTTGAGGCAGGCTGGCACAGTGTTTTTTTTTAATGCAGATTTCTATAGCGCGAACTCTACCTGAAGGTATTGGAGCGCTTTACATGAGCTCCGGTTACGTTACACAAGGGCACATTCAGGCACGGGGAGATTATGTGATCGGCAGGCAGGGCTGCTCGGGAGGAGCGCTTGAGGCAGGCTGGCACAGTGTTGTTTTTTAATGCAGATTTCTATAGCGCGAACTCTAGCCTGAAGGTATTGGAGCGCTTTACATGAGCTCCGGTTACGCTACACAAGGGCACATTCAGGCACGGGAGATTATGTGATCGGCAGGCAGGGCTGCTCGGGAGGAGCGCTTGAGGCAGGCTGGCACAGTGTTTTTTTCATGCAGATTTCTATAGCGCGAACTCTACCTGAAGGTATTGGACGCTGTACTGAGCTCCGGTTACGTTACACAAGGGCACATTCAGGCACGGGGAGATTATGTGATCGGCAGGCAGGCTGCTCGGGAGGAGCGCTTGAGGCAGGCTGGCACAGTGTTGTTTTTAATGCAGATTTCTATAGCGCGAACTCTACCTGAAGGTATTGGAGCGCTTTACATGAGCTCCGGTTACGTTACACAAGGGCACATTCAGGCACGGGAGATTATGTGATCGGCAGGCAGGGCTGCTCGGGAGGAGCGCTTGAGGCAGGCTGGCACGGTGGTTTTTTTCAATGCAGATTTCTATAGCGCGAACTCTACCTGAAGGTATTGGAGCGCTTTACATGAGCTCCGGTTACGTTACACAAGGGCACATTCAGGCACGGGGAGATTATGTGATCGGCAGGCAGGGCTGCTCGGGAGGAGCGCTTGAGGCAGGCTGGCACTGTGTTTTTTTTAATGCAGATTTCTATAGCGCAAACTCTACCTGAAGGTATTGGAGCGCTTTACATGAGCTCCGGTTACGTTACACAAGGGCACATTCAGGCACGGGGAGATTATGTGATCGGCAGGCAGAGCTGCTCGGGAGGAGCGCTTGAGGCAGGCTGGCACGGTGTTTTTTGAATGCAGATTTCTATAGCGCGAACTGTAGCTGAAGGTATTAGAGCACTTTACATGAGCTCCGGTTACGTTACACAAGGGCACATTCAGGCACGGGGAGATTATGTGATCGGCAGGCAGGGCTGCTCGCGGAGGAGCGCTTGAGGCGAGGCTGGCACGGTGTTTTTTTGTTTTTAATGCAGAGTTTCTATAGCGCGAACTCTACCTGAAGGTATTGGAGCGCTTTACATGAGCTCCGGGTTACGTTACACAAGGGCAGATTCAGGCACGGGGAGATTATGTGATCGGCAGGCAGGGCTGCTCGGGAGGAGCGCTTGAGGCAGGCTGGCACAGTGGTTTTTTTTAATGCAGATTTCTATAGCGCGAACTCTACCTGAAGGTATTGGAGCGCTTTACATGAAGCTCCGGTTACGTTACACAAGGGCACATTCAGGCACGGGAGATTATGTGATCGGCAGGCAGGGCTGCTCGGGAGGAGCGCTTGAGGCAGGCTGGCACAGTGTTTTTTAATGCAGATTTCTGTAGCGCGAACTCTAGCTGAAGGTATTGGAGCGCTTTACATGAGCCTCCGGTTACGTTACACAAGGACACATTCAGGCACGGGGAGATTATGTGATCGGCAAGCAGGGCTGCTCGGGAGGAGCGCTTGAGGCAGGCTGGCACTGTGTTTTTTTTAATGCAGATTTCTATAGCGCGAACTCTACCTGAAGGTATTGGAGCGCTTTACATGAGCTCCGGTTACGTTACACAAGGGCACATTCAGGCACCGGGAGATTATTTGATTGGCAGGCAGGGCTGCTCGGGAGGAGAACTTGAGGCAGGCTGGCACGGTGTTTTTTTAATGCAGATTTCTATAGCGCGAACTCTAGCTGAAGGTATTGGAGCGCTTTACATGAGCTCCGGTTACGCTACACAAGGGCACATTCAGGTACGGGGAGATTATGTGATCGGCAGGAAGGGCTGCTCGGGAGGAGCGCTTGAGGCAGGCTGGCACAGTGGTTTTTTTTTATGCAGATTTCTATAGCGCGAACTCTACCTGAAGGTATTGGAACGCTTTACATGAGCTCCGGTTACGTTACACAAGGGTACATTCAGGCACGGGGAGATTATGTGATCGGCAGGCAGGGCTGCTCAGGAGGAGCGCTTGAGGCAGGCTGGCACAGTGTTTTTTTAATGCAGATTTCTATAGCACGAACTCTAGCTGAAGGTATTGGAGCGCTTTACATAAGCTCCGGTTATGTTACACAAGGGCACATTCAGGCACGGGGAGATTATGTGATCGGCAGGCAGGGCTGCTCGGGGAGGAGCGCTTGAGGCAGGCTGGCACGGTGTTTTTTTGTCATGCAGATTTCTATAGCGCGAACTCTAGCTGAAGGTATTGGAGCGCTTTACATGAGCTCCAGTTACGTTACACAAGGGCACATTCAGGCATGGGGAGATTATGTGATCGGCAGGCAGGGCTGCTCGGGAGGAGCGCTTGAGGCAGGCTGGCACTGTGTTTTTTTTAATGCAGATTTCTATAGGCGCGAACTCTACCTGAAGGTATTGGAGCGCTTTACATGAGCTCCGGTTAGCGTTACACAAGGGCACATTCAGGCACGGGGAGATTATGTGATCGGCAGGCAGGGCTGCTCGGGAGGAGCGCTTGAGGCAGGCTGGCACGGTGTTTTTTTGAATGCAGATTTCTATAGCGCGAACTCTAGCTGAAGGTATTGGAGCGCTTTACATGAGCTCCGGTTACGTTACACAAGGGCACATTCAGGCACGGGGAGATTATGTGATCGGCAGGCAGGGCTGCTCGGGAGGAGGCGCTTGAGGCAGGCTGGCACTGTGTTTTTTTTTTTTATGCAGATTTCTATAGCGCGAACTCTAGCTGAAGGTATTGGAGCGCTTTACATGAGCTCCGGTTACGTTACACAAGGGCACATTCAGGCACGGGGAGATTATGTGATCGGCAGGCAGGGATGCTCGGGAAGAGCGCTTGAGGCAGGCTGGCACAGTGTTTTATTTTATTTTATGCCGATTTCTATAGCGCGAACTCTACCTGAAGGTATTGGAGTGCTTTACATGAGCTCCGGTTACGTTACACAAGGGCAGATTCAGGCACGGGGAGATTGTGATCGGCAGGCAGGGCTGCTCGGGAGAAGCGCTTTGAGGCAGGCTGGCACAGTGGTTTTTTTTTTTAATGCAGATTTCTATAGCGCGAACTCTACCTGAAGGTATTGGAGCGCTTTACATGAGCTCCGGTTACGTTACACAAGGGCACATTCAGGCACGGGGAGATTATGTGATCGGCAGGCAGGGCTGCTCGGGAGGAGCGCTTGAGGCAGGCTGGCACAGTGTTTTTTTAATGCAGATTTCTATAGCACGAACTCTAGCTGAAGGTATTGGAGCGCTTTACATAAGCTCCGGTTATGTTACACAAGGGCACATTCAGGCACAGGGAGATTATGTGATCGGCAGGCAGGGCTGCTCGGGAGGAGCGCTTGAGGCAGGCTGGCACAGTGTTTTTTTTTCATGCAGATTTCTATAGCGCGAACTCTAGCTGAAGGTATTGGAGCGCTTTACATGAGCTCCAGTTACGTTACACAAGGGCACATTCAGGCACGGGGAGATTATGTGATCGGCAGGCAGGGCTGCTCGGGAGGAGCGCTTGAGGCAGGCTGGCACTGTGCTTTTTATGCAGATTTCTATAGCGCGAACTGTAGCTGAAGGTATTAGAGCACTTTACATGAGCTCCGGTTACGTTACACAAGGGCACATTCAGGCACGGGAGATTATGTGATCGGCAGGCAGGGCTGCTCGGGAGGAGCGCTTGAGGCAGGCTGGCACTGTGTTTTTTTAATGCAGATTTCTATAGCGCGAACTCTAGCTGAAGGTATTGGAGCGCTTTACATGAGCTCCGGTTACGTTACACAAGGGCACATTCAGGCACGGGGAGATTATGTGATCGGCAGGCAGGGCTGCTCGTGAGGAGCGCTTGAGGCAGGCTGGCACGGTGTTTTTTCAATGCAGATTTCTATAGCGCGAACTCTAGCTGAAGGTATTGGAGCGCTTTACATGAGCTCCGGTTACGCTACACAAGGGCACATTCAGGTACGGGGAGATTATGTGATCGGCAGGAAGGGCTGCTCGGGAGGAGCGCTTGAGGCAGGCTGGCACAGTGTTTTTTTTTAATGCAGATTTCTATAGCGCGAACTCTACCTGAAGGTATTGGAGCGCTTTACATGAGCTCCGGTTACGTTACACAAGGGCACATTCAGGCACGGGGAGATTATGTGATTGGCAGGCAGGGCTGCTCGGGAGGAGCGCTTGAGGCAGGCTGGCACTGTGTTTTTTTAATGCAGATTTCTATAGCGCGAACTCAAGCTGAAGGTATTGGAGCGCTTTACATGAGCTTCCGGTTACGCTACACAAGGGCACATTCAGGTACGGGGAGATTATGTGATCGGCAGGCAAGGGCTGCTCGGGAGGAGCGCTTGAGGCAGGCTGGCACAGTGTTTTTTTTTTAATGCAGATTTCTATAGCGCGAACTCTACCTGAAGGTATTGGAGCGCTTTACATGAGCTCCGGTTACGTTACACAAGGGTACATTCAGGCACGGGGAGATTATGTGATCGGCAGGCAGGGCTGCTCGGGAGGAGCGCTTGAGGCAGGCTGGCACAGTGTTTTTTTAATGCAGATTTCTATAGCACGAACTCTAGCTGAAGGTATTGGAGCGCTTTACATAAGCTCCGGTTACGTTATACAAGGGCACATTCAGGCACGGGGAGATTATGTGATCGGCAGGCAGGGCTGCTCGGGTGGAGCGCTTGAGGCAGGCTGGCACGGTGTTTTTTTTTTCATGCAGATTTCTATAGCGCGAACTCTAGCTGAAGGTATTGGAGCGCTTTACATGAGCTCCGGTTACGTTACACAAGGGCACATTCAGGCACGGGGAGATTATGTGATCGGCAGGCAGGGATGCTCGGGAGTAGCGCTTGAGGCAGGCTGGCACGTGTGTTTTTTTTAATGCAGATTTCTATAGCGCAAACTCTACCTGAAGGTATTGGAGCGCTTTACATGAGCTCCGGTTACGTTACACAAGGGCACATTCAGGCACGGGGAGATTATGTGATCGGCAGGCAGAGCTGCTCGGGAGGAGCGCTTGAGGCAGGCTGGCACAGTGTTTTTTGAATGCAGATTTCTATAGCGCGAACTCTACCTGAAGGTATTGGAGCGCTTTACATGAGCTCCGGTTACGTTACACAAGGGCACATTCAGGCACGGGGAGATTATGTGATCGGCAGGCAGGGCTGCTTTCGGGAGGAGCGCTTGAGGCAGGCTGGCACGGTGTTTATTTGTTTATGCCGATTTCTATAGCGCGAACTCTACCTGAAGGTATTGGAGCGCTTTACATGAGCTCCGGTTACGTTACAACAAGGGCACATTCAGGAATGGGGAGATTATGTGATCGGCAGGCAGGGCTGCTCGGGAGGAGCGCTTGAGGCAGGCTGGCACAGTGGTTTTTTAATGCAGATTTCTATAGCGCGAACTCTACCTGAAGGTATTGGAGCGCTTTACATGAGCTCCGGTTACGTTACACAAGGGCACATTCAGGCACGGGGAGATTATGTGATCGGCAGGCAGGGCTGCTCGGGAGGAGCGCTTGAGGCAGGCTGGCACAGTGTTTTTTTAATGCAGATTTCTATAGCGCGAACTCTAGCTGAAGGTATTGGAGCGCTTTACATGAGCTCCGGTTACGTTACACAAGGGCACATTCAGGCACGGGGAGATTATGTGATCGGCAAGCAGGGCTGCTCGGGAGGAGCGCTTGAGGCAGGCTGGCACGTGTGTTTTTTTTAATGCAGATTTCTATAGCGCGAACTCTACCTGAAGGTATTGGAGCGCTTTACATGAGCTCCGATTACGTTACACAAGGGCACATTCAGGCACGGGGAGATTATGTGATCGGCAGGCAGGGCTGCTCGGGAGGAGCGCTTGAGGCAGGCTGGCACGGTGTTTTTTTAATGCAGATTTCTATAGCGCGAACTCTAGCTGAAGGTATTGGAGCGCTTTACATGAGCTCCGGTTACGCTACACAAGGGCACATTCAGGTACGGGGAGATTATGTGATCGGCAGGCAGGGCTGCTCGGGAGGAGCGCTTGAGGCAGGCTGGCACAGTGGTTTTTTTAATGCAGATTTCTATAGCGCGAACTCTACCTGAAGGTATTGGAGCGCTTTACATGAGCTCCGGTTACGTTACACAAGGGCACATTCAGGCACGGGGAGATTATGTGATCGGCAGGCAGGGCTGCTCGGGAGGAGCGCTTGAGGCAGGCTGGCACAGTGTTTTTTTTAATGCAGATTTCTATAGCACGAACTCTAGCTGAAGGTATTGGAGCGCTTTACATAAGCTCCGGTTATGTTACACAAGGGCACATTCAGGCACGGGGAGATTATGTGATCGGCAGGCAGGGCTGCTCGGGAGGAGCGCTTGAGGCAGGCTGGCACGGTGTTTTTTTTTCATGCAGATTTCTATAGCGCGAACTCTAGCTGAAGGTATTGGAGCGCTTTACATGAGCTCCGGTTACGTTACACAAGGGCACATTCAGGCACGGGGAGATTATGTGATCGGCAGGCAGGGCTGCTCGGGAGGAGCGCTTGAGGCAGGCTGGCACTGTGTTTTTTTATGCAGATTTCTATAGCGCGAACTGTAGCTGAAGGTATTAGAGCACTTTACATGAGCTCCGGTTCCGTTACACAAGGGCACATTCAGGCACGGGGAGATTATGTGATCGGCAGGCAGGGCTGCTCGGGAGGAGCGCTTGAGGCAGGCTGGCACTGTGTTTTTTTTAATGCAGATTTCTATAGCGCGAACTCTAGCTGAAGGTATTGGAGCGCTTTACATGAGCTCCGGTTACGCTACACAAGGGCACATTCAGGCACGGGGAGATTATGTGATCGGCAGGCAGGGCTGCTCGGGAGGAGCGCTTGAGGCAGGCTGGCACGGTGTGTTTTTTTTCATGCAGATTTCTATAGCGCGAACTTTACCTGAAGGTATTGGAGCGCTTTACATGAGCTCCGGTTACGTTACACAAGGGCACATTCAGGCACGGGGAGATTATGTGATCGGCAGGCAGGGCTGCTCGGGAGGAGCGCTTGAGGCAGGCTGGCACAGTGTTTTTTTTTTATGCAGATTTCTATAGCGCGAACTCTACCTGAAGGTATTGGAGCGCTTTACATGAGCTCCGGTTACGTTACACAAGGGCACATTCAGGCACGGGGAGATTATGTGATCGGCAGGCAGGGATGCTCGGGAGTAGCGCTTGAGGCAGGCTGGAACAGTGTGTTTTTTTAATGCAGATTTCTATAGCGCAAACTCTACCTGAAGGTATTGGAGCGCTTTACATGAGCTCCGGTTACGTTACACAAGGGCACATTCAGGCACGGGGAGATTATGTGATCGGCAGGCAGAGCTGCTCGGGAGGAGCGCTTGAGGCAGGCTGGCACGGTGTTTTTTTTAATGCAGATTTCTATAGCGCGAACTCTAGCTGAAGGTATTGGAGCGCTTTACATGAGCTCCGGTTACGTTACACAAGGGCACATTCAGGCACGGGAGATTATGTGATCGGCAGGCAGGGCTGCTCGGGAGGAGCGCTTGAGGCAGGCTGGCACGTGTTTTTTTTTATGCAGATTTCTATAGCGCGAACTCTAGCTGAAGGTATTGGAGCGCTTTACATGAGCTCCGGTTACGTTACACAAGGGCACATTCAGGCACGGGGAGATTATGTGATCGGCAGGCAGGGCTGCTCGGGAGGAGCGCTTGAGGCAGGCTGGCACGGTGTTTTATTTGTTTTATGCAGATTTCTATAGCGCGAACTCTACCTGAAGGTATTGGAGCGCTTTACATGAGCTCCGGTTACGTTACACAAGGGCACATTCAGGCACGGGGAGATTATGTGATCGGCAGGCAGGGCTGCTCGGGAGGAGCGCTTGAGGCAGGCTGGCACAGTGTGTTTTTTTATGCAGATTTCTATAGCGCGAACTCTACCTGAAGGTATTGGAGCGCTTTACATGAGCTCCGGTTACGTTACACAAGGGCACATTCAGGCACGGGGAGATTATGTGATCGGCAGGCAGGGCTGCTCGGGAGGAGCGCTTGAGGCAGGCTGGCACAGTGTTTTTTTTAATGCAGATTTCTGTAGCGCGAACTCTAGCTGAAGGTATTGGAGCGCTTTACATGAGCTCCGGTTACGTTACACAAGTGCACATTCAGGCACGGGGAGATTATGTGATTGGCAGGCAGGGCTGCTCGGGAGGAGCGCTTGAGGCAGGCTGGCACGGTGTTTTTTTTAATGCAGATTTCTATAGCGCGAACTCTAGCTGAAGGTATTGGAGCGCTTTACATGAGCTCCGGTTACGCTACACAAGGGCACATTCAGGCACGGGGAGATTATGTGGATCGGCAGGCAGGGCTGCTCGGGAGGAGCGCTTGAGGCAGGCTGGCACAGTGTTTTTTTAAATGCAGATTTCTATAGCGCGAACTCCTACCTGAAGGTATTGGAGCGCTTACATGAGCTCCGGTTACGTTACACAAGGGCACATTCAGGCACGGGGAGATTATGTGATCGGCAGGCAGGGCTGCTCGGGAGGAGCGCTTGAGGCAGGCTGGCACAGTGTTTTTTTAATGCAGATTTCTATAGCGCGAACTCTAGCTGAAGGTATTGGCACGCTTTACATAAGCTCCAGTTACGTTACACAAGGGCACATTCAGGCACGGGGAGATTATGTGATCGGCAGGCAGGGCTGCTCGGGAGGAGCGCTTGAGGCAGGCTGGCACTGTGTTTTTTTTAATGCAGATTTCTATAGCGCGAACTCTAGCTGAAGGTATTGGAGCGCTTTACATGAGCTCCGGTTCCGTTACACAAGGGCACATTCAGGCACGGGGAGATTATGTGATCGGCAGGCAGGGCTGCTCGGGAGGAGCGCTTGAGGCAGGCTGGCACGATGTTTTTTTTCATGCAGATTTCTATAGCGCGAACTGTAGCTGAAGGTATTAGAGCACTTTACATGAGCTCCGGTTACGTTACACAAGGGCACATTCAGGCACGGGGAGATTATGTGATCGGCAGGCAGGGCTGCTCGGGAGGAGCGCTTGAGGCAGGCTGGCACTGTGTTTTTTTTAATGCAGATTTCTATAGCGCGAACTCTAGCTGAAGGTATTGGAGCGCTTTACATGAGCTCCGGTTACGCTACACAAGGGCACATTCAGGCACGGGGAGATTATGTGATCGGCAGGCAGGGCTGCTCGGGAGGAGCGCTTGAGGCAGGCTGGCACAGTGTTTTTTTATGCAGATTTCTATAGCGCGAACTCTACCTGAAGGTGTTGGAGCGCTTTACATGATCTCCGGTTACGTTACACAAGGGCACATTCAGGCACGGGGAGATTATGTGATCGGCAGGCAGGGCTGCTCGGGAGGAGCGCTTGAGGCAGGCTGGCACGGTGTTTTTTTTAATGCAGATTTCTATAGCGCGAACTCTACCTGAAGGTATTGGAGCGCTTTACATGAGCTCCGGTTACGTTACACAAGGGCACATTCAGGCACGGGGAGATTATGTGATCGGCAGGCAGGGCTGCTCGGGAGGAGCGCTTGAGGCAGGCTGGCACAGTGTTTTTTTTAATGCAGATTTCTATAGCGCGAACTCTACCTGAAGGTATTGGAGCGCTTTACATGAGCTCCGGTTACGTTACACAAGGGCACATTCAGGCACGGGGAGATTATGTGATCGGCAGGCAGGGCTGCTCGGGAGGAGCGCTTGAGGCAGGCTGGCACGGTGTTTTTTTTTATGCAGATTTCTATAGCGCGAACTCTACCTGAAGGTATTGGAGCGCTTTACATAAGCTCCGGTTACGTTACACAAGGGCACATTCAGGCACGGGGAGATTATGTGATCGGCAGGCAGGGCTGCTCGGGAGGAGCGCTTGAGGCAGGCTGGCACAGTGTTTTTTTTAATGCAGATTTCTATAGCGCGAACTCTACCTAAAGGTATTGGAGCGCTTTACATGAGCTCCGGTTACGTTACACAAGGGCACATTCAGGCACGGGGAGATTATGTGATCGGCAGGCAGGGCTGCTCGGGAGGAGCGCTTGAGGCAGGCTGGCACAGTGTTTTTTTTTAATGCAGATTTCTATAGCGCGAACTCTACCTGAAGGTATTGGAGCGCTTTACATGAGCTCCGGTTACGTTACACAAGGGCACATTCAGGCACGGGGAGATTATGTGATCGGCAGGCAGGGCTGCTCGGGAGGAGCGCTTGAGGCAGGCTGGCACAGTGTTTTTTTAATGCAGATTTCTATAGCGCGAACTCTACCTGAAGGTATTGGAGCGCTTTACATGAGCTCCGGTTACGTTGGCCAAGGGCACATTCAGGCACGGGGAGATTATGTGATCGGCAGGCAGGGCTGCTCGGGAGGAGCGCTTGAGGCAGGCTGGAACAGTGTGTTTTTTTTTATGCAGATTTCTATAGCGCAAACTCTACCTGAAGGTATTGGAGCGCTTTACATGAGCTCCGGTTACGTTACACAAGGGCACATTCAGGCACGGGGAGATTATGTGATCGGCAGGCAGGGCTGCTCGGGAGGAGCGCTTGACGCAGGCTGGCACGGTGTTTTTTTTAATGCAGATTTCTATAGCGCGAACTCTACCTGCAGGTATTGGAGCGCTTTACATGAGCTCCGGTTACGTTACACAAGGGCACATTCAGGCACGGGGAGATTATGTGAACGGCAGGCAGGGCTGCTCGGGAGGAGCGCTTGAGGAGGCTGGCACAGTGTTTTATTTTTAATGCAGATTTCTATAGCGCGAACTCTACCAGAAGGTATTGGAGCGCTTTACATGAGCTCCGGTTACGTTACACAAGGGCACATTCAGGCACGGGGAGATTATGTGATCGGCAGGCAGGGCTGCTCGGGAGGAGCGCTTGAGGCAGGCTGGCACGGTGTTTTTTTTTATGCAGATTTCTATAGCGCGAACTCTACCTGAAGGTATTGGAGCGCTTTACATGAGCTCCGGTTACGTTACACAAGGGCACATTCAGGCACGGGGAGATTATGTGATCGGCAGGCAGGGCTGCTCGGGAGGAGCGCTTGAGGCAGGCTGGCACGGTGTTTTATTTTTTTATGCAGATTTCTATAGCGCGAACTCTACCTGAAGGTATTGGAGCGCTTTACATGAGCTCCGGTTACGTTACACAAGGGCACATTCAGGCACGGGGAGATTATGTGATCGGCAGGCAGGGCTGCTCGGGAGGAGCGCTTGAGGCAGGCTGGCACAGTGTTTTTTTTTTAATGCAGATTTCTATAGCGCGAACTCTACCTGAAGGTATTGGAGCGCTTTACATGAGCTCCGGTTACGTTACACAAGGGCACATTCAGGCACGGGGAGATTATGTGATCGGCAGGCAGGGCTGCTCGGGAGGAGCGCTTGAGGCAGGCTGGCACAGTGTTTTTTTTAATGCAGATTTCTGTAGCGCGAACTCTACCTGAAGGTATTGGAGCGCTTTACATGAGCTCCGGTTACGTTACACAAGGGCACATTCAGGCACGGGGAGATTATGTGATCGGCAGGCAGGGCTGCTCGGGAGGAGCGCTTGAGGCAGGCTGGCACGGTGTTTTTTTAATGCAGATTTCTATAGCGCGAACTCTAGCTGAAGGTATTGGAGCGCTTTACATGAGCTCCGGTTACGTTACACAAGGGCACATTCAGGCACGGGGAGATTATGTGATCGGCAGGCAGGGCTGCTCGGGAGGAGCGCTTGAGGCAGGCTGGCACAGTGTTTTTTTTTATGCAGATTTCTATAGCGCGAACTCTACCTGAAGGTATTGGAGCGCTTTACATGAGCTCCGGTTACGTTACACAAGGGCACATTCAGGCACGGGGAGATTATGTGATCGGCAGGCAGGGCTGCTCGGGAGGAGCGCTTGAGGCAGGCTGGCACTGTGTTTTTTTAATGCAGATTTCTATAGCGCGAACTCTAGCTGAAGGTATTAGAGCGCTTTACATGAGCTCCGGTTACGTTACACAAGGGCACATTCAGGCACGGGGAGATTATGTGATCGGCAGGCAGGGCTGCTCGGGAGGAGCGCTTGAGGCAGGCTGGCACGGTGTTTTTTTTTATGCAGATTTCTATAGCGCAAACTCTACCTGAAGGTATTGGAGCGCTTTACATGAGCTCCGGTTACGTTACACAAGGGCACATTCAGGCACGGGGAGATTATGTGATCGGCAGGCAGAGCTGCTCGGGAGGAGCGCTTGAGGCAGGCTGGCACGGTGTTTTTTTTTAATGCAGATTTCTATAGCGCGAACTCTACCTGAAGGTATTGGAGCACTTTACATGAGCTCCGGTTACGTTACACAAGGGCACATTCAGGCACGGGGAGATTATGTGATCGGCAGGCAGGGCTGCTCGGGAGGAGCGCTTGAGGCAGGCTGGCACGGTGTTTTTTTTAATGCAGATTTCTATAGCGCGAACTCTAGCTGAAGGTATTGGAGCGCTTTACATGAGCTCCGGTTACGTTACACAAGGGCACATTCAGGCACGGGGAGATTATGTGATCGGCAGGCAGGGCTGCTCGGGAGGAGCGCTTGAGGCAGGCTGGCACAGTGTTTTTTTTTTATGCAGATTTCTATAGCGCGAACTCTACCTGAAGGTATTGGAGCGCTTTACATGAGCTCCGGTTACGTTACACAAGGGCACATTCAGGCACGGGGAGATTATGTGATCGGCAGGCAGGGCTGCTCGGGAGGAGCGCTTGAGGCAGGCTGGCACTGTGTTTTTTTAATGCAGATTTCTATAGCGCGAACTCTACCTGAAGGTATTGGAGCGCTTTACATGAGCTCCGGTTACGTTACACAAGGGCACATTCAGGCACGGGGAGATTATGTGATCGGCAGGCAGGGCTGCTCGGGAGGAGCGCTTGAGGCAGGCTGGCACAGTGTTTTTTTTAATGCAGATTTCTATAGCGCGAACTCTACCTGAAGGTATTGGAGCGCTTTACATGAGCTCCGGTTACGTTACACAAGGGCACATTCAGGCACGGGGAGATTATGTGATCGGCAGGCAGGGCTGCTCGGGAGGAGCGCTTGAGGCAGGCTGGCACGGTGTTTTTTTTAATGCAGATTTCTATAGCGCGAACTCTACCTGAAGGTATTGGAGCGCTTTACATGAGCTCCGGTTACGTTACACAAGGGCACATTCAGGCACGGGGAGATTATGTGATCGGCAGGCAGGGCTGCTCGGGAGGAGCGCTTGAGGCAGGCTGGCACAGTGTTTTTTTTAATGCAGATTTCTATAGCGCGAACTCTACCTGAAGGTATTGGAGCGCTTTACATGAGCTCCGGTTACGTTACACAAGGGCACATTCAGGCACGGGGAGATTATGTGATCGGCAGGCAGGGCTGCTCGGGAGGAGCGCTTGAGGCAGGCTGGCACAGTGTTTTTTTTTAATGCAGATTTCTATAGCGCGAACTCTACCTGAAGGTATTGGAGCGCTTTACATGAGCTCCGGTTACGTTACACAAGGGCACATTCAGGCACGGGGAGATTATGTGATCGGCAGGCAGGGCTGCTCGGGAGGAGCGCTTGAGGCAGGCTGGCACGGTGTTTTTTTTAATGCAGATTTCTATAGCGCGAACTCTACCTGAAGGTATTGGAGCGCTTTACATGAGCTCCGGTTACGTTACACAAGGGCACATTCAGGCACGGGGAGATTATGTGATCGGCAGGCAGGGCTGCTCGGGAGGAGCGCTTGAGGCAGGCTGGCACGGTGTTTTTTTTTATGCAGATTTCTATAGCGCGAACTCTACCTGAAGGTATTGGAGCGCTTTACATGAGCTCCGGTTACGTTACACAAGGGCACATTCAGGCACGGGGAGATTATGTGATCGGCAGGCAGGGCTGCTCGGGAGGAGCGCTTGAGGCAGGCTGGCACGGTGTTTTATTTTTTATGCAGATTTCTATAGCGCGAACTCTACCTGAAGGTATTGGAGCGCTTTACATGAGCTCCGGTTACGTTACACAAGGGCACATTCAGGCACGGGGAGATTATGTGATCGGCAGGCAGGGCTGCTCGGGAGGAGCGCTTGAGGCAGGCTGGCACGGTGTTTTTTTTTTATGCAGATTTCTATAGCGCGAACTCTACCTGAAGGTATTGGAGCGCTTTACATGAGCTCCGGTTACGTTACACAAGGGCACATTCAGGCACGGGGAGATTATGTGATCGGCAGGCAGGGCTGCTCGGGAGGAGCGCTTGAGGCAGGCTGGCACGGTGTTTTTTTTAATGCAGATTTCTATAGCGCGAACTCTACCTGAAGGTATTGGAGCGCTTTACATGAGCTCCGGTTACGTTACACAAGGGCACATTCAGGCACGGGGAGATTATGTGATCGGCAGGCAGGGCTGCTCGGGAGGAGCGCTTGAGGCAGGCTGGCACGGTGTTTTTTTTAATGCAGATTTCTATAGCGCGAACTCTACCTGAAGGTATTGGAGCGCTTTACATGAGCTCCGGTTACGTTACACAAGGGCACATTCAGGCACGGGGAGATTATGTGATCGGCAGGCAGGGCTGCTCGGGAGGAGCGCTTGAGGCAGGCTGGCACAGTGTTTTTTTTTAATGCAGATTTCTATAGCGCGAATTCTACCTGAAGGTATTGGAGCGTTTTACATGAGCTCCGGTTACGTTACACAAGGGCACATTCAGGCACGGGGAGATTATGTGATCGGCAGGCAGGGCTGCTCGGGAGGAGCGCTTGACGCAGGCTGGCACAGTGTTTTTTTTTTATGCAGATTTCTATACGGCGAACTCTACCTGAAGGTAGTGGAGCGCTTTACATGATCTCCGGTTACGTTACACAAGGGCACATTCAGGCACGGGGAGATTGTGATCGGCAGACAGGTCTGCGCGGGAGGAGCGCTTGAGGCAGGCTGGCACGATGTTTTGTTTTTTTATGCAGATTTCTATTGCGCGAACTCTACCTGAAGGTATTGGAGCGCTTTACATGAGCTCCGGTTACGTTAAACAAGGGCACATTCAGGCACGGGGAGATTATGTGATCGGCAGGCAGGGCTGCTCGGGAGGAGCGCTTGAGGCAGGCTGGCACAGTGTTTTTTTTCCTGCAGATTTCTATAGCGCGAACTCTACCTGAAGGTATTGGAGCGCTTTACATGAGCTCCGGTTACGTTACACAAGGGCACATTCAGGCACGGGGAGATTATGTGATCGGCAGGCAGGGCTGCTCGGGAGGAGCGCTTGAGGCAGGCTGGCACGGTGTTTTTTTTTAATGCAGATTTCTATAGCGCGAACTCTACCTGAAGGTATTGGAGCGCTTTACATGAGCTCCGGTTACGTTACACAAGGGCACATTCAGGCACGGGGAGATTATGTGATCGGCAGGCAGGGCTGCTCGGGAGGAGCGCTTGAGGCAGGCTGGCACAGTGTTTTTTTTTAATGCAGATTTCTATAGCGCGAACTCTACCTGAAGGTATTGGAGCGCTTTACATGAGCTCCGGTTACGTTACACAAGGGCACATTCAGGCACAGGGAGATTATGTGATCGGCAGGCAGGGCTGCTCGGGAGGAGCGCTTGAGGCAGGCTGGCACGGTGTTTTATTTTTTTTATGCAGATTTCTATAGCGCGAACTCTACCTGAAGGTATTGGAGCGCTTTACATGAGCTCCGGTTACGTTACACAAGGGCACATTCAGGCACGGGGAGATTATGTGATCGGCAGGCAGGGCTGCTCGGGAGGAGCGCTTGAGGCAGGCTGGCACAGTGTTTTTTTTATGCAGATTTCTATAGCGCGAACTCTACCTGAAGGTATTGGAGCGCTTTACATGAGCTCCGGTTACGTTACACAAGGGCACATTCAGGCACGGGGAGATTATGTGATCGGCAGGCAGGGCTGCTCGGGAGGAGCGCTTGAGGCAGGCTGGCACGGTGTTTTTTTTAATGCAGATTTCTATAGCGCGAACTCTACCTGAAGGTATTGGAGCGCTTTACATGAGCTCCGGTTACGTTACACAAGGGCACATTCAGGCACGGGGAGATTATGTGATCGGCAGGCAGGGCTGCTCGGGAGGAGCGCTTGAGGCAGGCTGGCACGGTGTTTTTTTTATGCAGATTTCTATAGCGCGAACTCTAGCTGAAGGTATTGGAGCGCTTTACATGAGCTCCGGTTACGTTACACAAGGGCACATTCAGGCACGGGGAGATTATGTGATCGGCAGGCAGGGCTGCTCGGGAGGAGCGCTTGAGGCAGGCTGGCACAGTGTTTTTTTTTTTATGCAGATTTCTATAGCGCGAACTCTACCTGAAGGTATTGGAGCGCTTTACATGAGCTCCGGTTACGTTACACAAGGGCACATTCAGGCACGGGGAGATTATGTGATCGGCAGGCAGGGCTGCTCGGGAGGAGCGCTTGAGGCAGGCTGGCACAGTGTGTTTTTTTAATGCAGATTTCTATAGCGCGAACTCTACCTGAAGGTATTGGAGCGCTTTACATGAGCTCCGGTTACGTTACACAAGGGCACATTCAGGCACGGGGAGATTATGTGATCGGCAGGCAGGGCTGCTCGGGAGGAGCGCTTGAGGCAGGCTGGCACAGTGTTTTATTTTTTATGCAGATTTCTATAGCGCGAACTCTACCTGAAGGTATTGGAGCGCTTTACATGAGCTCCGGTTACGTTACACAAGGGCACATTCAGGCACGGGGAGATTATGTGATCGGCAGGCAGGGCTGCTCGGGAGGAGCGCTTGAGGCAGGCTGGCACGGTGTTTTTTTTAATGCAGATTTCTATAGCGCGAACTCTACCTGAAGGTATTGGAGCGCTTTACATGAGCTCCGGTTACGTTACACAAGGGCACATTCAGGCACGGGGAGATTATGTGATCGGCAGGCAGGGCTGCTCGGGAGGAGCGCTTGAGGCAGGCTGGCACGGTGTTTTTTTTAATGCAGATTTCTATAGCGCGAACTCTACCTGAAGGTATTGGAGCGCTTTACATGAGCTCCGGTTACGTTACACAAGGGCACATTCAGGCACGGGGAGATTATGTGATCGGCAGGCAGGGCTGCTCGGGAGGAGCGCTTGAGGCAGGCTGGCACAGTGTTTTTTTTTAATGCAGATTTCTATAGCGCGAACTCTACCTGAAGGTATTGGAGCGCTTTACATGAGCTCCGGTTACGTTACACAAGGGCACATTCAGGCACGGGGAGATTATGTGATCGGCAGGCAGGGCTGCTCGGGAGGAGCGCTTGAGGCAGGCTGGCACAGTGTTTTTTTTTAATGCAGATTTCTATAGCGCGAACTCTACCTGAAGGTATTGGAGCGCTTTACATGAGCTCCGGTTACGTTACACAAGGGCACATTCAGGCACGGGGAGATTATGTGATCGGCAGGCAGGGCTGCTCGGGAGGAGCGCTTGAGGCAGGCTGGCACGGTGTTTTTTTTATGCAGATTTCTATAGCGCGAACTCTAGCTGAAGGTATTGGAGCGCTTTACATGAGCTCCGGTTACGTTACACAAGGGCACATTCAGGCACGGGGAGATTATGTGATCGGCAGGCAGGGCTGCTCGGGAGGAGCGCTTGAGGCAGGCTGGCACAGTGTTTTTTTTTTATGCAGATTTCTATAGCGCGAACTCTACCTGAAGGTATTGGAGCGCTTTACATGAGCTCCGGTTACGTTACACAAGGGCACATTCAGGCACGGGGAGATTATGTGATCGGCAGGCAGGGCTGCTCGGGAGGAGCGCTTGAGGCAGGCTGGCACTGTGTTTTTTTTAATGCAGATTTCTATAGCGCGAACTCTACCTGAAGGTATTGGAGCGCTTTACATGAGCTCCGGTTACGTTACACAAGGGCACATTCAGGCACGGGGAGATTATGTGATCGGCAGGCAGGGCTGCTCGGGAGGAGCGCTTGAGGCAGGCTGGCACGGTGTTTTTTTTAATGCAGATTTCTATAGCGCGAACTCTAGCTGAAGGTATTGGAGCGCTTTACATGAGCTCCGGTTACGTTACACAAGGGCACATTCAGGCACGGGGAGATTATGTGATCGGCAGGCAGGGCTGCTCGGGAGGAGCGCTTGAGGCAGGCTGGCACAGTGTTTTTTTTTAATGCAGATTTCTATAGCGCGAACTCTACCTGAAGGTATTGGAGCGCTTTACATGAGCTCCGGTTACGTTACACAAGGGCACATTCAGGCATGGGGAGATTATGTGATCAGCAGGCAGGGCTGCTCGGGAGGAGCGCTTGAGGCAGGCTGGCACTGTGTTTTTTTAATGCAGATTTCTATAGCGCGAACTCTAGCTGAAGGTATTGGAGCGCTTTACATGAGCTCCGGTTACGTTACACAAGGGCACATTCAGGCACGGGGAGATTATGTGATCGGCAGGCAGGGCTGCTCGGGAGGAGCGCTTGAGGCAGGCTGGCACAGTGTTTTTTTTTAATGCAGATTTCTATAGCGCGAACTCTACCTGAAGGTATTGGAGCGCTTTACATGAGCTCCGGTTACGTTACACAAGGGCACATTCAGGCACGGGGAGATTATGTGATCGGCAGGCAGGGCTGCTCGGGAGGAGCGCTTGAGGCAGGCTGGCACGGTGTTTTTTTTAATGCAGATTTCTATAGCGCGAACTCTACCTGAAGGTATTGGAGCGCTTTACATGAGCTCCGGTTACGTTACACAAGGGCACATTCAGGCACGGGGAGATTATGTGATCGGCAGGCAGGGCTGCTCGGGAGGAGCGCTTGAGGCAGGCTGGCACGGTGTTTTTTTTAATGCAGATTTCTATAGCGCGAACTCTACCTGAAGGTATTGGAGCGCTTTACATGAGCTCCGGTTACGTTACACAAGGGCACATTCAGGCACGGGGAGATTATGTGATCGGCAGGCAGGGCTGCTCGGGAGGAGCGCTTGAGGCAGGCTGGCACAGTGTTTTTTTTTAATGCAGATTTCTATAGCGCGAACTCTACCTGAAGGTATTGGAGCGCTTTACATGAGCTCCGGTTACGTTACACAAGGGCACATTCAGGCACGGGGAGATTATGTGATCGGCAGGCAGGGCTGCTCGGGAGGAGCGCTTGAGGCAGGCTGGCACGGTGTTTTTTTTAATGCAGATTTCTATAGCGCGAACTCTACCTGAAGGTATTGGAGCGCTTTACATGAGCTCCGGTTACGTTACACAAGGGCACATTCAGGCACGGGGAGATTATGTGATCGGCAGGCAGGGCTGCTCGGGAGGAGCGCTTGAGGCAGGCTGGCACGGTGTTTTTTTTAATGCAGATTTCTATAGCGCGAACTCTACCTGAAGGTATTGGAGCGCTTTACATGAGCTCCGGTTACGTTACACAAGGGCACATTCAGGCACGGGGAGATTATGTGATCGGCAGGCAGGGCTGCTCGGGAGGAGCGCTTGAGGCAGGCTGGCACGGTGTTTTTTTTTATGCAGATTTCTATAGCGCGAACTCTACCTGAAGGTATTGGAGCGCTTTACATGAGCTCCGGTTACGTTACACAAGGGCACATTCAGGCACGGGGAGATTATGTGATCGGCAGGCAGGGCTGCTCGGGAGGAGCGCTTGAGGCAGGCTGGAACAGTGTGTTTTTTTTATGCAGATTTCTATAGCGCAAACTCTACCTGAAGGTATTGGAGCGTTTTACATGAGCTCCGGTTACGTTACACAACGGCACATTCAGGCACGGGGAGATTATGTGATCGGCAGGCAGGGCTGCTCGGGAGGAGCGCTTGAGGCAGGCTGGCACAGTGTTTTTTTTAATGCAGATTTCTATAGCGCGAACTCTACCTGAAGGTATTGGAGCGCTTTACATGAGCTCCGGTTACGTTACACAAGGGCACATTCAGGCACGGGGAGATTATGTGATCGGCAGGCAGGGCTGCTCGGGAGGAGCGCTTGAGGCAGGCTGGCACAGTGTTTTTTTTAATGCAGATTTCTATAGCGCGAACTCTACCTGAAGGTATTGGAGCGCTTTACATGAGCTCCGGTTACGTTACACAAGGGCACATTCAGGCACGGGGAGATTATGTGATCGGCAGGCAGGGCTGCTCGGGAGGAGCGCTTGAGGCAGGCTGGCACAGTGTTTTTTTTAATGCAGATTTCTATAGCGCGAACTCTACCTGAAGGTATTGGAGCGCTTTACATGAGCTCCGGTTACGTTACACAAGGGCACATTCAGGCACGGGGAGATTATGTGATCGGCAGGCAGGGCTGCTCGGGAGGAGCGCTTGAGGCAGGCTGGCACGGTGTTTTTTTTTAATGCAGATTTCTATAGCGCGAACTCTAGCTGAAGGTATTGGAGCGCTTTACATGAGCTCCGGTTACGTTACACAAGGGCACATTCAGGCACGGGGAGATTATGTGATCGGCAGGCAGGGCTGCTCGGGAGGAGCGCTTGAGGCAGGCTGGCACTGTGTTTTTTTTATGCAGATTTCTATAGCGCGAACTCTACCTGAAGGTATTGGAGCTCTTTACATGAGCTCCGGTTACGTTACACAAGGGCACATTCAGGCACGGAGAGATTATGTGATCGGCAGGCAGGGCTGCTCGGGAGGAGCGCTTGAGGCAGGCTGGCACAGTGTTTTTTTTAATGCAGATTTCTATAGCGCGAACTCTAGCTGAAGGTATTGGAGCGCTTTACATGAGCTCCGGTTACGTTACACAAGGGCACATTCAGGCACGGGGAGATTATGTGATCGGCAGGCAGGGCTGCTCGGGAGGAGCGCTTGAGGCAGGCTGGCACAGTGTTTTTTTTAATGCAGATTTCTATAGCGCGAACTCTACCTGAAGGTATTGGAGCGCTTTACATGAGCTCCGGTTACGTTACACAAGGGCACATTCAGGCACGGGGAGATTATGTGATCGGCAGGCAGGGCTGCTCGGGAGGAGCGCTTGAGGCAGGCTGGCACAGTGTTTTTTTTAATGCAGATTTCTATAGCGCGAACTCTACCTGAAGGTATTGGAGCGCTTTACATGAGCTCCGGTTACGTTACACAAGGGCACATTCAGGCACGGGGAGATTATGTGATCGGCAGGCAGGGCTGCTCGGGAGGAGCGCTTGAGGCAGGCTGGCACGGTGTTTTTTTTTAATGCAGATTTCTATAGCGCGAACTCTACCTGAAGGTATTGGAGCGCTTTACATGAGCTCCGGTTACGTTACACAAGGGCACATTCAGGCACGGGGAGATTATGTGATCGGCAGGCAGGGCTGCTCGGGAGGAGCGCTTGAGGCAGGCTGGCACAGTGTTTTTTTTTATGCAGATTTCTATAGCGCGAACTCTACCTGAAGGTATTGGAGCGCTTTACATGAGCTCCGGTTACGTTACACAAGGGCACATTCAGGCACGGGGAGATTATGTGATCGGCAGGCAGGGCTGCTCGGGAGGAGCGCTTGAGGCAGGCTGGCACGGTGTTTTTTTTAATGCAGATTTCTATAGCGCGAACTCTAGCTGAAGGTATTGGAGCGCTTTACATGAGCTCCGGTTACGTTACACAAGGGCACATTCAGGCACGGGGAGATTATGTGATCGGCAGGCAGGGCTGCTCGGGAGGAGCGCTTGAGGCAGGCTGGCACGGTGTTTTTTTTAATGCAGATTTCTATAGCGCGAACTCTACCTGAAGGTATTGGAGCGCTTTACATGAGCTCCGGTTACGTTACACAAGGGCACATTCAGGCACGGGGAGATTATGTGATCGGCAGGCAGGGCTGCTCGGGAGGAGCGCTTGAGGCAGGCTGGCACGGTGTTTTTTTTAATGCAGATTTCTATAGCGCGAACTCTACCTGAAGGTATTGGAGCGCTTTACATGAGCTCCGGTTACGTTACACAAGGGCACATTCAGGCACGGGGAGATTATGTGATCGGCAGGCAGGGCTGCTCGGGAGGAGCGCTTGAGGCAGGCTGGCACGGTGTTTTTTTTAATGCAGATTTCTATAGCGCGAACTCTACCTGAAGGTATTGGAGCGCTTTACATGAGCTCCGGTTACGTTACACAAGGGCACATTCAGGCACGGGGAGATTATGTGATCGGCAGGCAGGGCTGCTCGGGAGGAGCGCTTGAGGCAGGCTGGCACGGTGTTTTTTTTTTATGCAGATTTCTATAGCGCGAACTCTACCTGAAGGTATTGGAGCGCTTTACATGAGCTCCGGTTACGTTACACAAGGGCACATTCAGGCACGGGGAGATTATGTGATCGGCAGGCAGGGCTGCTCGGGAGGAGCGCTTGAGGCAGGCTGGCACGGTGTTTTTTTTAATGCAGATTTCTATAGCGCGAACTCTAGCTGAAGGTATTGGAGCGCTTTACATGAGCTCCGGTTACGTTACACAAGGGCACATTCAGGCACGGGGAGATTATGTGATCGGCAGGCAGGGCTGCTCGGGAGGAGCGCTTGAGGCAGGCTGGCACGGTGTTTTTTTTAATGCAGATTTCTATAGCGCGAACTCTACCTGAAGGTATTGGAGCGCTTTACATGAGCTCCGGTTACGTTACACAAGGGCACATTCAGGCACGGGGAGATTATGTGATCGGCAGGCAGGGCTGCTCGGGAGGAGCGCTTGAGGCAGGCTGGCACAGTGTTTTTTTTAATGCAGATTTCTATAGCGCGAACTCTACCTGAAGGTATTGGAGCGCTTTACATGAGCTCCGGTTACGTTACACAAGGGCACATTCAGGCACGGGGAGATTATGTGATCGGCAGGCAGGGCTGCTCGGGAGGAGCGCTTGAGGCAGGCTGGCACAGTGTTTTTTTTAATGCAGATTTCTATAGCGCGAACTCTACCTGAAGGTATTGGAGCGCTTTACATGAGCTCCGGTTACGTTACACAAGGGCACATTCAGGCACGGGGAGATTATGTGATCGGCAGGCAGGGCTGCTCGGGAGGAGCGCTTGAGGCAGGCTGGCACGGTGTTTTTTTTAATGCAGATTTCTATAGCGCGAACTCTAGCTGAAGGTATTGGAGCGCTTTACATGAGCTCCGGTTACGTTACACAAGGGCACATTCAGGCACGGGGAGATTATGTGATCGGCAGGCAGGGCTGCTCGGGAGGAGCGCTTGAGGCAGGCTGGCACGGTGTTTTTTTTTATGCAGATTTCTATAGCGCGAACTCTACCTGAAGGTATTGGAGCGCTTTACATGAGCTCCGGTTACGTTACACAAGGGCACATTCAGGCACGGGGAGATTATGTGATCGGCAGGCAGGGCTGCTCGGGAGGAGCGCTTGAGGCAGGCTGGCACGGTGTTTTTTTTTATGCAGATTTCTATAGCGCGAACTCTACCTGAAGGTATTGGAGCGCTTTACATGAGCTCCGGTTACGTTACACAAGGGCACATTCAGGCACGGGGAGATTATGTGATCGGCAGGCAGGGCTGCTCGGGAGGAGCGCTTGAGGCAGGCTGGCACAGTGTTTTTTTTAATGCAGATTTCTATAGCGCGAACTCTACCTGAAGGTATTGGAGCGCTTTACATGAGCTCCGGTTACGTTACACAAGGGCACATTCAGGCACGGGGAGATTATGTGATCGGCAGGCAGGGCTGCTCGGGAGGAGCGCTTGAGGCAGGCTGGCACAGTGTTTTTTTTAATGCAGATTTCTATAGCGCGAACTCTACCTGAAGGTATTGGAGCGCTTTACATGAGCTCCGGTTACGTTACACAAGGGCACATTCAGGCACGGGGAGATTATGTGATCGGCAGGCAGGGCTGCTCGGGAGGAGCGCTTGAGGCAGGCTGGCACGGTGTTTTTTTTAATGCAGATTTCTATAGCGCGAACTCTAGCTGAAGGTATTGGAGCGCTTTACATGAGCTCCGGTTACGTTACACAAGGGCACATTCAGGCACGGGGAGATTATGTGATCGGCAGGCAGGGCTGCTCGGGAGGAGCGCTTGAGGCAGGCTGGCACGGTGTTTTTTTTAATGCAGATTTCTATAGCGCGAACTCTACCTGAAGGTATTGGAGCGCTTTACATGAGCTCCGGTTACGTTACACAAGGGCACATTCAGGCACGGGGAGATTATGTGATCGGCAGGCAGGGCTGCTCGGGAGGAGCGCTTGAGGCAGGCTGGCACAGTGGTTTTTTTTAATGCAGATTTCTATAGCGCGAACTCTACCTGAAGGTATTGGAGCGCTTTACATGAGCTCCGGTTACGTTACACAAGGGCACATTCAGGCACGGGGAGATTATGTGATCGGCAGGCAGGGCTGCTCGGGAGGAGCGCTTGAGGCAGGCTGGCACAGTGTTTTTTTTAATGCAGATTTCTATAGCGCGAACTCTACCTGAAGGTATTGGAGCGCTTTACATGAGCTCCGGTTACGTTACACAAGGGCACATTCAGGCACGGGGAGATTATGTGATCGGCAGGCAGGGCTGCTCGGGAGGAGCGCTTGAGGCAGGCTGGCACAGTGTTTTTTTTAATGCAGATTTCTATAGCGCGAACTCTACCTGAAGGTATTGGAGCGCTTTACATGAGCTCCGGTTACGTTACACAAGGGCACATTCAGGCACGGGGAGATTATGTGATCGGCAGGCAGGGCTGCTCGGGAGGAGCGCTTGAGGCAGGCTGGCACGGTGTTTTTTTTAATGCAGATTTCTATAGCGCGAACTCTACCTGAAGGTATTGGAGCGCTTTACATGAGCTCCGGTTACGTTACACAAGGGCACATTCAGGCACGGGGAGATTATGTGATCGGCAGGCAGGGCTGCTCGGGAGGAGCGCTTGAGGCAGGCTGGCACGGTGTTTTTTTTAATGCAGATTTCTATAGCGCGAACTCTACCTGAAGGTATTGGAGCGCTTTACATGAGCTCCGGTTACGTTACACAAGGGCACATTCAGGCACGGGGAGATTATGTGATCGGCAGGCAGGGCTGCTCGGGAGGAGCGCTTGAGGCAGGCTGGCACGGTGTTTTTTTTTATGCAGATTTCTATAGCGCGAACTCTAGCTGAAGGTATTGGAGCGCTTTACATGAGCTCCGGTTACGTTACACAAGGGCACATTCAGGCACGGGGAGATTATGTGATCGGCAGGCAGGGCTGCTCGGGAGGAGCGCTTGAGGCAGGCTGGCACAGTGTTTTTTTTAATGCAGATTTCTATAGCGCGAACTCTAGCTGAAGGTATTGGAGCGCTTTACATGAGCTCCGGTTACGTTACACAAGGGCACATTCAGGCACGGGGAGATTATGTGATCGGCAGGCAGGGCTGCTCGGGAGGAGCGCTTGAGGCAGGCTGGCACGGTGTTTTTTTTAATGCAGATTTCTATAGCGCGAACTCTACCTGAAGGTATTGGAGCGCTTTACATGAGCTCCGGTTACGTTACACAAGGGCACATTCAGGCACGGGGAGATTATGTGATCGGCAGGCAGGGCTGCTCGGGAGGAGCGCTTGAGGCAGGCTGGCACGGTGTTTTTTTAATGCAGATTTCTATAGCGCGAACTCTACCTGAAGGTATTGGAGCGCTTTACATGAGCTCCGGTTACGTTACACAAGGGCACATTCAGGCACGGGGAGATTATGTGATCGGCAGGCAGGGCTGCTCGGGAGGAGCGCTTGAGGCAGGCTGGCACGGTGTTTTTTTTTAATGCAGATTTCTATAGCGCGAACTCTAGCTGAAGGTATTGGAGCGCTTTACATGAGCTCCGGTTACGTTACACAAGGGCACATTCAGGCACGGGGAGATTATGTGATCGGCAGGCAGGGCTGCTCGGGAGGAGCGCTTGAGGCAGGCTGGCACGGTGTTTTTTTTAATGCAGATTTCTATAGCGCGAACTCTACCTGAAGGTATTGGAGCGCTTTACATGAGCTCCGGTTACGTTACACAAGGGCACATTCAGGCACGGGGAGATTATGTGATCGGCAGGCAGGGCTGCTCGGGAGGAGCGCTTGAGGCAGGCTGGCACAGTGTTTTTTTTAATGCAGATTTCTATAGCGCGAACTCTACCTGAAGGTATTGGAGCGCTTTACATGAGCTCCGGTTACGTTACACAAGGGCACATTCAGGCACGGGGAGATTATGTGATCGGCAGGCAGGGCTGCTCGGGAGGAGCGCTTGAGGCAGGCTGGCACGGTGTTTTTTTTAATGCAGATTTCTATAGCGCGAACTCTACCTGAAGGTATTGGAGCGCTTTACATGAGCTCCGGTTACGTTACACAAGGGCACATTCAGGCACGGGGAGATTATGTGATCGGCAGGCAGGGCTGCTCGGGAGGAGCGCTTGAGGCAGGCTGGCACGGTGTTTTTTTTAATGCAGATTTCTATAGCGCGAACTCTACCTGAAGGTATTGGAGCGCTTTACATGAGCTCCGGTTACGTTACACAAGGGCACATTCAGGCACGGGGAGATTATGTGATCGGCAGGCAGGGCTGCTCGGGAGGAGCGCTTGAGGCAGGCTGGCACGGTGTTTTTTTTAATGCAGATTTCTATAGCGCGAACTCTACCTGAAGGTATTGGAGCGCTTTACATGAGCTCCGGTTACGTTACACAAGGGCACATTCAGGCACGGGGAGATTATGTGATCGGCAGGCAGGGCTGCTCGGGAGGAGCGCTTGAGGCAGGCTGGCACAGTGTTTTTTTTATGCAGATTTCTATAGCGCGAACTCTACCTGAAGGTATTGGAGCGCTTTACATGAGCTCCGGTTACGTTACACAAGGGCACATTCAGGCACGGGGAGATTATGTGATCGGCAGGCAGGGCTGCTCGGGAGGAGCGCTTGAGGCAGGCTGGCACGGTGTTTTTTTTTATGCAGATTTCTATAGCGCGAACTCTACCTGAAGGTATTGGAGCGCTTTACATGAGCTCCGGTTACGTTACACAAGGGCACATTCAGGCACGGGGAGATTATGTGATCGGCAGGCAGGGCTGCTCGGGAGGAGCGCTTGAGGCAGGCTGGCACGGTGTTTTTTTAATGCAGATTTCTATAGCGCGAACTCTAGCTGAAGGTATTGGAGCGCTTTACATGAGCTCCGGTTACGTTACACAAGGGCACATTCAGGCACGGGGAGATTATGTGATCGGCAGGCAGGGCTGCTCGGGAGGAGCGCTTGAGGCAGGCTGGCACGGTGTTTTTTTAATGCAGATTTCTATAGCGCGAACTCTAGCTGAAGGTATTGGAGCGCTTTACATGAGCTCCGGTTACGTTACACAAGGGCACATTCAGGCACGGGGAGATTATGTGATCGGCAGGCAGGGCTGCTCGGGAGGAGCGCTTGAGGCAGGCTGGCACAGTGTTTTTTTTTAATGCAGATTTCTATAGCGCGAACTCTACCTGAAGGTATTGGAGCGCTTTACATGAGCTCCGGTTACGTTACACAAGGGCACATTCAGGCACGGGGAGATTATGTGATCGGCAGGCAGGGCTGCTCGGGAGGAGCGCTTGAGGCAGGCTGGCACAGTGTTTTTTTTAATGCAGATTTCTATAGCGCGAACTCTAGCTGAAGGTATTGGAGCGCTTTACATGAGCTCCGGTTACGTTACACAAGGGCACATTCAGGCACGGGGAGATTATGTGATCGGCAGGCAGGGCTGCTCGGGAGGAGCGCTTGAGGCAGGCTGGCACAGTGTTTTTTTTATGCAGATTTCTATAGCGCGAACTCTAGCTGAAGGTATTGGAGCGCTTTACATGAGCTCCGGTTACGTTACACAAGGGCACATTCAGGCACGGGGAGATTATGTGATCGGCAGGCAGGGCTGCTCGGGAGGAGCGCTTGAGGCAGGCTGGCACGGTGTTTTTTTAATGCAGATTTCTATAGCGCGAACTCTAGCTGAAGGTATTGGAGCGCTTTACATGAGCTCCGGTTACGTTACACAAGGGCACATTCAGGCACGGGGAGATTATGTGATCGGCAGGCAGGGCTGCTCGGGAGGAGCGCTTGAGGCAGGCTGGCACAGTGTTTTTTTTAATGCAGATTTCTATAGCGCGAACTCTAGCTGAAGGTATTGGAGCGCTTTACATGAGCTCCGGTTACGTTACACAAGGGCACATTCAGGCACGGGGAGATTATGTGATCGGCAGGCAGGGCTGCTCGGGAGGAGCGCTTGAGGCAGGCTGGCACAGTGTTTTTTTTAATGCAGATTTCTATAGCGCGAACTCTACCTGAAGGTATTGGAGCGCTTTACATGAGCTCCGGTTACGTTACACAAGGGCACATTCAGGCACGGGGAGATTATGTGATCGGCAGGCAGGGCTGCTCGGGAGGAGCGCTTGAGGCAGGCTGGCACAGTGTTTTTTTTTAATGCAGATTTCTATAGCGCGAACTCTACCTGAAGGTATTGGAGCGCTTTACATGAGCTCCGGTTACGTTACACAAGGGCACATTCAGGCACGGGGAGATTATGTGATCGGCAGGCAGGGCTGCTCGGGAGGAGCGCTTGAGGCAGGCTGGCACGGTGTTTTTTTTAATGCAGATTTCTATAGCGCGAACTCTAGCTGAAGGTATTGGAGCGCTTTACATGAGCTCCGGTTACGTTACACAAGGGCACATTCAGGCACGGGGAGATTATGTGATCGGCAGGCAGGGCTGCTCGGGAGGAGCGCTTGAGGCAGGCTGGCACGGTGTTTTTTTTAATGCAGATTTCTATAGCGCGAACTCTACCTGAAGGTATTGGAGCGCTTTACATGAGCTCCGGTTACGTTACACAAGGGCACATTCAGGCACGGGGAGATTATGTGATCGGCAGGCAGGGCTGCTCGGGAGGAGCGCTTGAGGCAGGCTGGCACGGTGTTTTTTTTAATGCAGATTTCTATAGCGCGAACTCTACCTGAAGGTATTGGAGCGCTTTACATGAGCTCCGGTTACGTTACACAAGGGCACATTCAGGCACGGGGAGATTATGTGATCGGCAGGCAGGGCTGCTCGGGAGGAGCGCTTGAGGCAGGCTGGCACAGTGTTTTTTTAATGCAGATTTCTATAGCGCGAACTCTAGCTGAAGGTATTGGAGCGCTTTACATGAGCTCCGGTTACGTTACACAAGGGCACATTCAGGCACGGGGAGATTATGTGATCGGCAGGCAGGGCTGCTCGGGAGGAGCGCTTGAGGCAGGCTGGCACGGTGTTTTTTTTTAATGCAGATTTCTATAGCGCGAACTCTACCTGAAGGTATTGGAGCGCTTTACATGAGCTCCGGTTACGTTACACAAGGGCACATTCAGGCACGGGGAGATTATGTGATCGGCAGGCAGGGCTGCTCGGGAGGAGCGCTTGAGGCAGGCTGGCACGGTGTTTTTTTTAATGCAGATTTCTATAGCGCGAACTCTAGCTGAAGGTATTGGAGCGCTTTACATGAGCTCCGGTTACGTTACACAAGGGCACATTCAGGCACGGGGAGATTATGTGATCGGCAGGCAGGGCTGCTCGGGAGGAGCGCTTGAGGCAGGCTGGCACGTGTGTTTTTTTTAATGCAGATTTCTATAGCGCGAACTCTAGCTGAAGGTATTGGAGCGCTTTACATGAGCTCCGGTTACGTTACACAAGGGCACATTCAGGCACGGGGAGATTATGTGATCGGCAGGCAGGGCTGCTCGGGAGGAGCGCTTGAGGCAGGCTGGCACGTGTGTTTTTTTTAATGCAGATTTCTATAGCGCGAACTCTACCTGAAGGTATTGGAGCGCTTTACATAAGCTCCGGTTACGTTACACAAGGGCACATTCAGGCACGGGGAGATTATGTGATCGGCAGGCAGGGCTGCTCGGGAGGAGCGCTTGAGGCAGGCTGGCACGGTGTTTTTTTTAATGCAGATTTCTATAGCGCGAACTCTACCTGAAGGTATTGGAGCGCTTTACATGAGCTCCGGTTACGTTACACAAGGGCACATTCAGGCACGGGGAGATTATGTGATCGGCAGGCAGGGCTGCTCGGGAGGAGCGCTTGAGGCAGGCTGGCACAGTGTTTTTTTTAATGCAGATTTCTATAGCGCGAACTCTACCTGAAGGTATTGGAGCGCTTTACATGAGCTCCGGTTACGTTACACAAGGGCACATTCAGGCACGGGGAGATTATGTGATCGGCAGGCAGGGCTGCTCGGGAGGAGCGCTTGAGGCAGGCTGGCACTGTGTTTTTTTTTATGCAGATTTCTATAGCGCGAACTCTACCTGAAGGTATTGGAGCGCTTTACATGAGCTCCGGTTACGTTACACAAGGGCACATTCAGGCACGGGGAGATTATGTGATCGGCAGGCAGGGCTGCTCGGGAGGAGCGCTTGAGGCAGGCTGGCACGGTGTTTTTTTAATGCAGATTTCTATAGCGCGAACTCTAGCTGAAGGTATTGGAGCGCTTTACATAAGCTCCGGTTACGTTACACAAGGGCACATTCAGGCACGGGGAGATTATGTGATCGGCAGGCAGGGCTGCTCGGGAGGAGCGCTTGAGGCAGGCTGGCACAGTGTTTTTTTTTAATGCAGATTTCTATAGCGCGAACTCTACCTGAAGGTATTGGAGCGCTTTACATGAGCTCCGGTTACGTTACACAAGGGCACATTCAGGCACGGGGAGATTATGTGATCGGCAGGCAGGGCTGCTCGGGAGGAGCGCTTGAGGCAGGCTGGCACAGTGTTTTTTTTAATGCAGATTTCTATAGCGCGAACTCTACCTGAAGGTATTGGAGCGCTTTACATGAGCTCCGGTTACGTTACACAAGGGCACATTCAGGCACGGGGAGATTATGTGATCGGCAGGCAGGGCTGCTCGGGAGGAGCGCTTGAGGCAGGCTGGCACGGTGTTTTTTTTTATGCAGATTTCTATAGCGCGAACTCTACCTGAAGGTATTGGAGCGCTTTACATGAGCTCCGGTTACGTTACACAAGGGCACATTCAGGCACGGGGAGATTATGTGATCGGCAGGCAGGGCTGCTCGGGAGGAGCGCTTGAGGCAGGCTGGCACTGTGTTTTTTTTAATGCAGATTTCTATAGCGCGAACTCTAGCTGAAGGTATTGGAGCGCTTTACATGAGCTCCGGTTACGTTACACAAGGGCACATTCAGGCACGGGGAGATTATGTGATCGGCAGGCAGGGCTGCTCGTGAGGAGCGCTTGAGGCAGGCTGGCACGGTGTTTTTTTAATGCAGATTTCTATAGCGCGAACTCTAGCTGAAGGTATTGGAGCGCTTTACATGAGCTCCGGTTACGTTACACAAGGGCACATTCAGGCACGGGGAGATTATGTGATCGGCAGGCAGGGCTGCTCGGGAGGAGCGCTTGAGGCAGGCTGGCACAGTGTTTTTTTTAATGCAGATTTCTATAGCGCGAACTCTACCTGAAGGTATTGGAGCGCTTTACATGAGCTCCGGTTACGTTACACAAGGGCACATTCAGGCACGGGGAGATTATGTGATCGGCAGGCAGGGCTGCTCGGGAGGAGCGCTTGAGGCAGGCTGGCACAGTGTTTTTTTTATGCAGATTTCTATAGCGCGAACTCTACCTGAAGGTATTGGAGCGCTTTACATGAGCTCCGGTTACGTTACACAAGGGCACATTCAGGCACGGGGAGATTATGTGATCGGCAGGCAGGGCTGCTCGGGAGGAGCGCTTGAGGCAGGCTGGCACAGTGTTTTTTTAATGCAGATTTCTATAGCGCGAACTCTAGCTGAAGGTATTGGAGCGCTTTACATGAGCTCCGGTTACGTTACACAAGGGCACATTCAGGCACGGGGAGATTATGTGATCGGCAGGCAGGGCTGCTCGGGAGGAGCGCTTGAGGCAGGCTGGCACGGTGTTTTTTTATGCAGATTTCTATAGCGCGAACTCTACCTGAAGGTATTGGAGCGCTTTACATGAGCTCCGGTTACGTTACACAAGGGCACATTCAGGCACGGGGAGATTATGTGATCGGCAGGCAGGGCTGCTCGGGAGGAGCGCTTGAGGCAGGCTGGCACGGTGTTTTTTTAATGCAGATTTCTATAGCGCGAACTCTAGCTGAAGGTATTGGAGCGCTTTACATGAGCTCCGGTTACGTTACACAAGGGCACATTCAGGCACGGGGAGATTATGTGATCGGCAGGCAGGGCTGCTCGGGAGGAGCGCTTGAGGCAGGCTGGCACTGTGTTTTTTTTAATGCAGATTTCTATAGCGCAAACTCTACCTGAAGGTATTGGAGCGCTTTACATGAGCTCCGGTTACGTTACACAAGGGCACATTCAGGCACGGGGAGATTATGTGATCGGCAGGCAGGGCTGCTCGGGAGGAGCGCTTGAGGCAGGCTGGCACGGTGTTTTTTAATGCAGATTTCTATAGCGCGAACTCTAGCTGAAGGTATTGGAGCGCTTTACATGAGCTCCGGTTACGTTACACAAGGGCACATTCAGGCACGGGGAGATTATGTGATCGGCAGGCAGGGCTGCTCGGGAGGAGCGCTTGAGGCAGGCTGGCACGGTGTTTTTTTTAATGCAGATTTCTATAGCGCGAACTCTAGCTGAAGGTATTGGAGCGCTTTACATGAGCTCCGGTTACGTTACACAAGGGCACATTCAGGCACGGGGAGATTATGTGATCGGCAGGCAGGGCTGCTCGGGAGGAGCGCTTGAGGCAGGCTGGCACAGTGTTTTTTTAATGCAGATTTCTATAGCGCGAACTCTAGCTGAAGGTATTGGAGCGCTTTACATAAGCTCCGGTTACGTTACACAAGGGCACATTCAGGCACGGGGAGATTATGTGATCGGCAGGCAGGGCTGCTCGGGAGGAGCGCTTGAGGCAGGCTGGCACGGTGTTTTATTTTTTATGCAGATTTCTATAGCGCGAACTCTACCTGAAGGTATTGGAGCGCTTTACATGAGCTCCGGTTACGTTACACAAGGGCACATTCAGGCACGGGGAGATTATGTGATCGGCAGGCAGGGCTGCTCGGGAGGAGCGCTTGAGGCAGGCTGGCACGGTGTTTTTTTAATGCAGATTTCTATAGCGCGAACTCTAGCTGAAGGTATTGGAGCGCTTTACATGAGCTCCGGTTACGTTACACAAGGGCACATTCAGGCACGGGGAGATTATGTGATCGGCAGGCAGGGCTGCTCGGGAGGAGCGCTTGAGGCAGGCTGGCACGGTGTTTTTTTAATGCAGATTTCTATAGCGCGAACTCTACCTGAAGGTATTGGAGCGCTTTACATGAGCTCCGGTTACGTTACAAAAGGGCAGATTCAGGCACGGGGAGATTATGTGATCGGCAGGCAGGGCTGCTCGGGAGGAGCGCTTGAGGCAGGCTGGCACAGTGGTTTTTTTAATGCAGATTTCTATAGCGCGAACTCTACCTGAAGGTATTGGAGCGCTTTACATGAGCTCCGGTTACGTTACACAAGGGCACATTCAGGCACGGGGAGATTATGTGATCGGCAGGCAGGGCTGCTCGGGAGGAGCGCTTGAGGCAGGCTGGCACAGTGTTTTTTTTCATGCAGATTTCTATAGCGCGAACTCTAGCTGAAGGTATTGGAGCGCTTTACATGAGCTCCGGTTACGTTACACAAGGGCACATTCAGGCACGGGGAGATTATGTGATCGGCAGGCAGGGCTGCTCGGGAGGAGCGCTTGAGGCAGGCTGGCACAGTGTTTTTTTTTTTTATGCAGATTTCTATAGCGCGAACTCTAGCTGAAGGTATTAGAGCGCTTTACATGAGCTCCGGTAACGTTACACAAGGGCACATTCAGGCACGGGGAGATTATGTGATCGGCAGGCAACGCTGCTCGGGAGGAGCGCTTGAGGCAGGCTGGCACGGTGTTTTTTTTAATGCAGATTTCTATAGCGCGAACTCTAGCTGAAGGTATTGGAGCGCTTTACATGAGCTCCGGTTACCTACACAAGGGCACATTCAGGCACGGGGAGATTATGTGATCGGCAGGCAGGGCTGCTCGGGAGGAGAGCTTGAGGCAGGCTGGCACAGTGTTTTTTTAATGCAGATTTCTATAGCGCGAACTCTAGCTGAAGGTATTGGAGCGCTTTACATGAGCTCCGGTTACGTTACACAAGGGCACATTCAGGCACGGGGAGATTATGTGATCGGCAGGCAGGGCTGCTCGGGAGGAGCGCTTGAGGCAGGCTGGCACAGTGGTTTTTTTTTATGCAGATTTCTATAGCGCGAACTCTACCTGAAGGTATTGGAGTGCTTTACATGAGCTCCGGTTACGTTACAAAAGGGCAGATTCAGGCATGGGGAAATTATGTGATCGGCAGGCAGGGCTGCTCGGGAGGAGCGCTTGAGGCAGGCTGGCACTGTGTTTTTTTTAATGCAGATTTCTATAGCGCGAACTCTAGCTGAAGGTATTGGAGCGCTTACATGAGCTCCGGTTACGTTACACAAGGGCACATTCAGGCACGGGGAGATTATGTGATCGGCAGGCAGGGCTGCTCGGGAGGAGCGCTTGAGGCAGGCTGGCATGGTGTTTTTTTAATACAGATTTCTATAGCTCGAACTCTAGCTGAAGGTATTTGAGCGCTTTACATAAGCTCCGGTTACGTTACACAAGGGCACATTCAGGCACGGGGAGATTATGTGATCAGCAGGCAAGGCTGCTCGGGAGGAGCGCTTAAGGCAGGCTGGCACTGTGTTTTTTTTAATGCAGATTTCTATAGCGCAAACTCTGCCTGAAGGTATTAGAGCGCTTTACATGAGCTCCGGTTACGTTACACAAGGGCACATTCAGGCACGGGGAGATTATGTGATCGTCAGGCAGAGCTGCTCGGGAGGAGCGCTTGAGGCAGGCTGGCACGGTGTTTTTTTAATGCAGATTTCTATAGCGTGAACTGTAGCTGAAGGTATTAGAGCACTTTACATGAGCTCCGGTTACGTTACACAAGGGCACATTCAGGCACGGGGAGATTATGTGATCGGCAGGCAGGGCTGCTCGGGAGGAGCGCTTGAGGCAGGCTGGCACTGTGTTTTTTTTAATGCAGATTTCTATAGCGCGAACTCTAGCTGAAGGTATTGGAGCACTTTACATGAGCTCCGGTTACGTTACACAAGGGCACATTCAGGCACGGGGAGATTATGTGATCGGCAGGCAGGGCTGCTCGGGAGGAGCGCTTGAGGCAGGCTGGCACATTGTTTTTTTTAATGCAGATTTCTATAGCTCGAACTCTAGCTGAAGGTATTTGAGCGCTTTACATAAGCTCTGGTTACGTTACACAAGGGCACATTCAGGCACGGGGAGATTATGTGATCAGCAGGCAGGGCTGCTCGGGAGGAGCGCTTAAGGCAGGCTGGCACGGTGTTTTTTTTAATGCAGATTTCTATAGCGCAAACTCTACCTGAAGGTATTAGAGCTCTTTACATGAGCTCTGGTTACGTTACACAAGGACACATTCAGGCACGGGAGATTATGTGATCGGCAGGCAGGGCTGCTCGGGAGGAGCGCTTGAGGCAGGCTGGCACTGTGTTTTTTTAATGCAGATTTCTATAGCGCGAACTCTACCTGAAGGTATTGGAGCGCTTTACATGAGCTCCGGTTACGTTACAAAAGGGTAGATTCAGGCACGGGGAGATTATGTGATCGGCAGGCAGGGCTGCTCGTGGAGGAGCGCTTGAGGCAGGCTGGCACTGTGTTTTTTTTTGCAGATTTCTATAGCGCGAACTCTAGCTGAAGGTATTGGAGCGCTTACATGAGCTCCGGTTACGTTACACAAGGGCACATTCAGGCACAGGGAGATTATGTGATCGGCAGGAAGGGTTGCTCGGGAGGAGCGCTTGAGGCAGGCTGGCATGGTGTTTTTTTAATGCAGATTTCTATAGCTCGAACTCTAGCTGAAGGTATTTGAGCGCTTTACATAAGCTCCGGTTACGTCACACAAGGGCACATTCAGGCACGGGGAGATTATGTGATCAGCAGGCAGGGCTGCTCGGGAGGAGCGCTTAAGGCAGGCTGGCACGGTGTTTTTTTTAATGCAGATTTCTATAGCGCAAACTCTGCCTGAAGGTATTAGAGCGCTTTACAGGAGCTCCGGTTACGTTACACAAGGGCACATTCAGGCACATGGAGATTATGTGATCGTCAGGCAGAGCTGCTCGGGAGGAGTGCTTGAGGCAGGCTGGGACAGTGTTTTTTTAATGCAGATTTCTATAGCGCGAACTCTGCCTGAAGGTATTGGAGCGCTTTACATAAGCTCCGGTTACGTTACACAAGGGCACATTCAGGCACGGGGAGATTATGTGATCGGCAGGCAGGGCTGCTTGGGAGGAGCGCTTGAGGCAGGCTGGCACGGTGTTTTATTTTTTTTTATGCCGATTTCTATAGCGCGAACTCTACCTGAAGGTATTGGAGCGCTTTACATGAGCTCCGGTTACATTACACAAGGACACATTCAGGCACGGGGAGATTATGTGATCGGCAAGCAGGGCTGCTCGGGAGGAGCGCTTGAGGCAGGCTGGCATGGTGTTTTTTAATGCAGATTTCTATAGCGCGAACTCTAGCTGAAGGTATTGGAGCGCTTTACATGAGCTCCGGTTACGTTACACAAGGGCACATTCAGGCATGGGGAGATTATGTGATCGGCAGGCAGGGTTGCTCGGGAGGAGCGCTTGAGGCAGGCTGGCACGGTGTTTTTTTAATGCAGATTTCTATAGCGCGAACTCTAGCTGAAGGTATTGGAGCGCTTTACATGAGCTCCGGTTACGCTACACAAGGGCACATTCAGGTACGGGGAGATTATGTGATCGGCAGGAAGGGCTGCTCGGGAGGAGCGCTTGAGGCAGGCTGGCACAGTGGTTTTTTTTAATGCAGATTTCTATAGCGCAAACTCTACCTGAAGGTATTGGAGCGCTTTACATGAGCTCCGGTTACGTTACACAAGGGTACATTCAGGCACGGGGAGATTATGTGATCGGCAGGCAGGGCTGCTCGGGAGGAGCGCTTGAGGCAGGCTGGCACAGTGTTTTTTTTCATGCAGATTTCTATAGCGCGAACTCTAGCTGAAGGTATTGGAGCGCTTTACATGAGCTCCGGTTACGTTACACAAGGGCACATTCAGGCACGGGGAGATTATGTGATCGGCAGGCAGGGCTGCTCGGGAGGAGCGCTTGAGGCAGGCTGGCACTGTGTTTTTTTATGCAGATTTCTATAGCGCGAACTGTAGCTGAAGGTATTAGAGCACTTTACATGAGCTCCGGTTCCGTTACACAAGGGCACATTCAGGCACGGGGAGATTATGTGATCGGCAGGCAGGGCTGCTCGTGAGGAGCGCTTGAGGCAGGCTGGCACGGTGTTTTTTTATGCAGATTTCTATAGCGCGAACTCTACCTGAAGGTATTGGAGCGCTTTACATGAGCTCCGGTTACATTACACAAGGACACATTCAGGCACGGGGAGATTATGTGATCGGCAAGCAGGGCTGCTCGGGAGGAGCGCTTGAGGCAGGCTGGCATGGTGTTTTTTTAATGCAGATTTCTATAGCGCGAACTCTAGCTGAAGGTATTGGAGCGCTTTACATGAGCTCTGGTTACGTTACACAAGGGCACATTCAGGCATGGGGAGATTATGTGATCGGCAGGCAGGGTTGCTCGGGAGGAGCGCTTGAGGCAGGCTGGCACAGTGTTTTTTTAATGCAGATTTCTATAGCGCAAACTCTACCTGAAGGTATTGGAGCGCTTTACATGAGCTCCGGTTACGTTACACAAGGGCACATTCAGGCACGGGGAGATTATGTGATCGGCAGGCAGAGCTGCTCGGGAGGAGCGCTTGAGGCAGGCTGGCACGGTGTTTTTTGAATGCAGATTTCTGTAGCGCGAACTGTAGCTGAAGGTATTAGAGCACTTTACATGAGCTCCGGTTACGTTACACAAGGGCACATTCAGGCACGGGGAGATTATGTGATCGGCAGGCAGGGCTGCTCGGGAGGAGCGCTTGAGGCAGGCTGGCACTGTGTTTTTTTTAATGCAGATTTCTATAGCGCGAACTCTAGCTGAAGGTATTGGAGCGCTTTACATGAGCTCCGGTTACGTTACACAAGGGCACATTCAGGCACGGGGAGATTATGTGATCGGCAGGCAGGGCTGCTCGGGAGGAGCGCTTGAGGCAGGCTGGCACAGTGTTTTTTTTATGCAGATTTCTATAGCTCGAACTCTAGCTGAAGGTATTGGAGCGCTTTACATAAGCTCCGGTTACGTTACACAAGGGCACATTCAGGCACGGGGAGATTATGTGATCGGCAGGCAGGGCTGCTTGGGAGGAGCGCTTGAGGCAGGCTGGCACGGTGTTTTACTTTTTTTTATGCCGATTTCTATAGCGCGAACTCTACCTGAAGGTATTGGAGCGCTTTACATGAGCTCCGGTTACATTACACAAGGACACATTCAGGCACGGGGAGATTATGTGATCGGCAAGCAGGGCTGCTCGGGAGGAGCGCTTGAGGCAGGCTGGCATGGTGTTTTTTTAATGCAGATTTCTATAGCGCGAACTCTAGCTGAAGGTATTGGAGCGCTTTACATGAGCTCCGGTTACGTTACACAAGGGCACATTCAGGCATGGGGAGATTATGTGATCGGCAGGCAGGGTTGCTCGGGAGGAGCGCTTGAGGCAGGCTGGCACGGTGTTTTTTTAATGCAGATTTCTATAGCGCGAACTCTAGCTGAAGGTATTGGAGCGCTTTACATGAGCTCCGGTTACGCTACACAAGGGCACATTCAGGTACGGGGAGATTATGTGATCGGCAGGAAGGGCTGCTCGGGAGGAGCGCTTGAGGCAGGCTGGCACAGTGGTTTTTTTAATGCAGATTTCTATAGCGCAAACTCTACCTGAAGGTATTGGAGCGCTTTACATGAGCTCCGGTTACGTTACACAAGGGTACATTCAGGCACGGGGAGATTATGTGATCGGCAGGCAGGGCTGCTCGGGAGGAGCGCTTGAGGCAGGCTGGCACAGTGTTTTTTTTTCATGCAGATTTCTATAGCGCGAACTCTAGCTGAAGGTATTGGAGCGCTTTACATGAGCTCCGGTTACGTTACACAAGGGCACATTCAGGCACGGGGAGATTATGTGATCGGCAGGCAGGGCTGCTCAGGAGGAGCGCTTGAGGCAGGCTGGCACTGTGTTTTTTTATGCAGATTTCTATAGCGCGAACTGTAGCTGAAGGTATTAGAGCACTTTACATGAGCTCCGGTTCCGTTACACAAGGGCACATTCAGGCACGGGGAGATTATGTGATCGGCAGGCAGGGCTGCTCGTGAGGAGCGCTTGAGGCAGGCTGGCACGGTGTTTTTTTAATGCAGATTTCTATAGCGCGAACTCTAGCTGAAGGTATTGGAGCGCTTTACATGAGCTCCGGTTACGCTACACAAGGGCACATTCAGGTACGGGGAGATTATGTGATCGGCAGGAAGGGCTGCTCGTGAGGAGCGCTTGAGGCAGGCTGGCACAGTGTTTTTTTAATGCAGATTTCTATAGCGCGAACTCTAGCTGAAGGTATTAGAGCACTTTACATGAGCTCCGGTTCCGTTACACAAGGGCACATTCAGGCACGGGGAGATTATGTGATCGGCAGGCAGGGCTGCTCGTGAGGAGCGCTTGAGGCAGGCTGGCACAGTGGTTTTTTTATGCAGATTTCTATAGCGCGAACTCTACCTGAAGGTATTGGAGTGCTTTACATGAGCTCCAGTTACGTTACACAAGGGCAGATTCAGGCATGGGGAGATTATGGGATCGGCAGGCAGGGCTGCTCGGGAGGAGCGCTTGAGGCAGGCTGGCACTGTGTTTTTTTTATGCAGATTTCTATAGCGCGAACTCTAGCTGTGGGTATTGGAGTGCTTTACATGAGCTCCGGTTACGTTACACAAGGGCACATTCAGGCACGGGGAGATTATGTGATCGGCAGGCAGGGCTGCTCGGGAGGAGCGCTTGAGGCAGGCTGGCATGGTGTTTTTTTAATACAGATTTCTATAGCTCGAACTCTAGCTGAAGGTATTTGAGCGCTTTACATAAGCTCCGGTTACGTTACACAAGGGCACATTCAGGCACGGGGAGATTATGTGATCAGCAGGCAGGGCTGCTCGGGAGGAGCGCTTAAGGCAGGCTGGCACTGTGTTTTTTTTAATGCAGATCTCTATAGCGCGAACTCTACCTGAAGGTATTGGAGTGCTTTACATGAGCTCCAGTTACGTTACAAAAGGGCAGATTCAGGCACGGGGAGATTATGTGATCGGCAGGCAGGGCTGCTCGGGAGGAGCGCTTGAGGCAGGCTGGCACTGTGTTTTTTTAATGCAGATTTCTATAGCGCGAACTCTAGCTGAAGGTATTGGAGCGCTTTACATGAGCTCCGGTTACGTTACACAAGGGCACATTCAGGCACGGGGAGATTATGTGATCGGCAGGCAGGGCTGCTCGGGAGGAGCGCTTGAGGCAGGCTGGCATGGTGTTTTTTTAATACAGATTTCTATAGCTCGAACTCTAGCTGAAGGTATTTGAGCGCTTTACATAAGCTCCGGTTACGTTACACAAGGGCACATTCAGGCACGGGGAGATTATGTGATCAGCAGGCAAGGCTGCTCGGGAGGAGCGCTTAAGGCAGGCTGGCACTGTGTTTTTTTTAATGCAGATTTCTATAGCGCAAACTCTGCCTGAAGGTATTAGAGCGCTTTACATGAGCTCCGGTTACGTTACACAAGGGCACATTCAGGCACGGGGAGATTATGTGATCGTCAGGCAGAGCTGCTCGGGAGGAGCGCTTGAGGCAGGCTGGCACGGTGTTTTTTTAATGCAGATTTCTATAGCGTGAACTGTAGCTGAAGGTATTAGAGCACTTTACATGAGCTCCGGTTACGTTACACAAGGGCACATTCAGGCACGGGGAGATTATGTGATCGGCAGGCAGGGCTGCTCGGGAGGAGCGCTTGAGGCAGGCTGGCACTGTGTTTTTTTAATGCAGATTTCTATAGCGCGAACTCTAGCTGAAGGTATTGGAGCACTTTACATGAGCTCCGGTTACGTTACACAAGGGCACATTCAGGCACGGGGAGATTATGTGATCGGCAGGCAGGGCTGCTCGGGAGGAGCGCTTGAGGCAGGCTGGCACATTGTTTTTTTTAATGCAGATTTCTATAGCTCGAACTCTAGCTGAAGGTATTTGAGCGCTTTACATAAGCTCTGGTTACGTTACACAAGGGCACATTCAGGCACGGGGAGATTATGTGATCAGCAGGCAGGGCTGCTCGGGAGGAGCGCTTAAGGCAGGCTGGCACGGTGTTTTTTTAATGCAGATTTCTATAGCGCAAACTCTACCTGAAGGTATTAGAGCGCTTTACATGAGCTCTGGTTATGTTACACAAGGACACATTCAGGCACGGGGAGATTATGTGATCGGCAGGCAGGGCTGCTCGGGAGGAGCGCTTGAGGCAGGCTGGCACTGTGTTTTTTTTAATGCAGATTTCTATAGCGCGAACTCTACCTGAAGGTATTGGAGCGCTTTACATGAGCTCCGGTTACGTTACAAAAGGGTAGATTCAGGCACGGGGAGATTATGTGATCGGCAGGCAGGGCTGCTCGTGAGGAGCGCTTGAGGCAGGCTGGCACTGTGTTTTTTTTGCAGATTTCTATAGCACGAACTCTAGCTGAAGGTATTGGAGCGCTTACATGAGCTCCGGTTACGTTACACAAGGGCACATTCAGGCACAGGGAGATTATGTGATCGGCAGGAAGGGTTGCTCGGGAGGAGCGCTTGAGGCAGGCTGGCATGGTGTTTTTTTAATGCAGATTTCTATAGCTCGAACTCTAGCTGAAGGTATTTGAGCGCTTTACATAAGCTCCGGTTCACGTTACACAAGGGCACATTCAGGCACGGGAGATTATGTGATCAGCAGGCAGGGCTGCTCGGGAGGAGCGCTTAAGGCAGGCTGGCACGGTGTTTTTTAATGCAGATTTCTATAGCGCAAACTCTGCCTGAAGGTATTAGAGCGCTTTACAGGAGCTCCGGTTACGTTACACAAGGGCACATTCAGGCACATGGAGATTATGTGATCGGCAGGCAGAGCTGCTCGGGAGGAGTGCTTGAGGCAGGCTGGCACAGTGTTTTTTTAATGCAGATTTCTATAGCGCGAACTCTAGCTGAAGGTATTGGAGCGCTTACATAAGCTCCGGTTACGTTACACAAGGGCACATTCAGGCACGGGGAGATTATGTGATCGGCAGGCAGGGCTGCTTGGGAGGAGCGCTTGAGGCAGGCTGGCACGGTGTTTTATTTTTTATGCCGATTTCTATAGCGCGAACTCTACCTGAAGGTATTGGAGCGCTTACATGAGCTCCGGTTACATTACACAAGGACACATTCAGGCACGGGGAGATTATGTGATCGGCAAGCAGGGCTGCTCGGGAGGAGCGCTTGAGGCAGGCTGGCATGGTGTTTTTTTAATGCAGATTTCTATAGCGCGAACTCTAGCTGAAGGTATTGGAGCGCTTTACATGAGCTCCGGTTACGTTACACAAGGGCACATTCAGGCATGGGGAGATTATGTGATCGGCAGGCAGGGTTGCTCGGGAGGAGCGCTTGAGGCAGGCTGGCACGGTGTTTTTTTAATGCAGATTTCTATAGCGCGAACTCTAGCTGAAGGTATTGGAGCGCTTTACATGAGCTCCGGTTACGCTACACAAGGGCACATTCAGGTACGGGGAGATTATGTGATCGGCAGGAAGGGCTGCTCGGGAGGAGCGCTTGAGGCAGGCTGGCACAGTGGTTTTTTTAATGCAGATTTCTATAGCGCAAACTCTACCTGAAGGTATTGGAGCGCTTTACATGAGCTCCGGTTACGTTACACAAGGGTACATTCAGGCACGGGAGATTATGTGATCGGCAGGCAGGGCTGCTCGGGAGGAGCGCTTGAGGCAGGCTGGCACAGTGTTTTTTTTCATGCAGATTTCTATAGCGCGAACTCTAGCTGAAGGTATTGGAGCGCTTTACATGAGCTCCGGTTACGTTACACAAGGGCACATTCAGGCACGGGAGATTATGTGATCGGCAGGCAGGGCTGCTCGGGAGGAGCGCTTGAGGCAGGCTGGCACTGTGCTTTTTATGCAGATTTCTATAGCGCGAACTGTAGCTGAAGGTATTAGAGCACTTTACATGAGCTCCGGTTCCGTTACACAAGGGCACATTCAGGCACGGGGAGATTATGTGATCGGCAGGCAGGGCTGCTCGTGAGGAGCGCTTGAGGCAGGCTGGCACGGTGTTTTTTTAATGCAGATTTCTATAGCGCGAACTCTAGCTGAAGGTATTGGAGCGCTTTACATGAGCTCCGGTTACGCTACACAAGGGCACATTCAGGTATGGGGAGATTATGTGATCGGCAGGAAGGGCTGCTCGTGAGGAGCGCTTGAGGCAGGCTGGCACAGTGTTTTTTTAATGCAGATTTCTATAGCGCGAACTCTAGCTGAAGGTATTAGAGCACTTTACATGAGCTCCGGTTCCGTTACACAAGGGCACATTCAGGCACGGGGAGATTATGTGATCGGCAGGCAGGGCTGCTCGTGAGGAGCGCTTGAGGCAGGCTGGCACAGTGGTTTTTTTTTATGCAGATTTCTATAGCGCGAACTCTACCTGAAGGTATTGGAGTGCTTTACATGAGCTCCAGTTACGTTACAAAAGGGCAGATTCAGGCATGGGGAGATTATGGGATCGGCAGGCAGGGCTGCTCGGGAGGAGCGCTTGAGGCAGGCTGGCACTGTGTTTTTTTTTATGCAGATTTCTATAGCGCGAACTCTAGCTGAAGGTACTGGAGCGCTTTACATGAGCTCCGGTTACGTTACACAAGGGCACATTCAGGCACGGGGAGATTATGTGATCGGCAGGCAGGGCTGCTCGGGAGGAGCGCTTGAGGCAGGCTGGCATGGTGTTTTTTTAATACAGATTTCTATAGCTCGAACTCTAGCTGAAGGTATTTGAGCGCTTTACATAAGCTCCGGTTACGTTACACAAGGGCACATTCAGGCACGGGGAGATTATGTGATCAGCAGGCAGGGCTGCTCGGGAGGAGCGCTTAAGGCAGGCTGGCACGGTGTTTTTTTAATGCAGATTTCTATAGCGCGAACTCTACCTGAAGGTATTGGAGTGCTTTACATGAGCTCCAGTTACGTTACAAAAGGGCAGATTCAGGCACGGGGAGATTATGTGATCGGCAGGCAGGGCTGCTCGGGAGGAGCGCTTGAGGCAGGCTGGCACTGTGTTTTTTTAATGCAGATTTCTATAGCGCGAACTCTAGCTGAAGGTATTGGAGCGCTTTACATGAGCTCCGGTTACGTTACACAAGGGCACATTCAGGCACGGGGAGATTATGTGATCGGCAGGCAGGGCTGCTCGGGAGGAGCGCTTGAGGCAGGCTGGCATGGTGTTTTTTTAATACAGATTTCTATAGCTCGAACTCTAGCTGAAGGTATTTGAGCGCTTTACATAAGCTCCGGTTACGTTACACAAGGGCACATTCAGGCACGGGGAGATTATGTGATCAGCAGGCAAGGCTGCTCGGGAGGAGCGCTTAAGGCAGGCTGGCACTGTGTTTTTTTTAATGCAGATTTCTATAGCGCAAACTCTGCTTGAAGGTATTAGAGCGCTTTACATGAGCTCCGGTTACGTTACACAAGGGCACATTCAGGCACGGGGAGATTATGTGATCGTCAGGCAGAGCTGCTCGGGAGGAGCGCTTGAGGCAGGCTGGCACGGTGTTTTTTTAATGCAGATTTCTATAGCGTGAACTGTTGCTGAAGGTATTAGAGCTCTTTACATGAGCTCCGGTTACGTTACACAAGGGCACATTCAGGCACGGGGAGATTATGTGATCGGCAGGCAGGGCTGCTCGGGAGGAGCGCTTGAGGCAGGCTGGCACTGTGTTTTTTTAATGCAGATTTCTATAGCGCGAACTCTAGCTGAAGGTATTGGAGCACTTTACATGAGCTCCGGTTACGTTACACAAGGGCACATTCAGGCACGGGGAGATTATGTGATCGGCAGGCAGGGCTGCTCGGGAGGAGCGCTTGAGGCAGGCTGGCACATTGTTTTTTTTAATGCAGATTTCTATAGCTCGAACTCTAGCTGAAGGTATTTGAGCGCTTTACATGAGCTCTGGTTACGTTACACAAGGGCACATTCAGGCACGGGGAGATTATGTGATCAGCAGGCAGGGCTGCTCGGGAGGAGCGCTTAAGGCAGGCTGGCACGGTGTTTTTTTTAATGCAGATTTCTATAGCGCAAACTCTACCTGAAGGTATTAGAGCGCTTTACATGAGCTCTGGTTACGTTACACAAGGACACATTCAGGCACGGGGAGATTATGTGATCGGCAGGCAGGGCTGCTCGGGAGGAGCGCTTGAGGCAGGCTGGCACTGTGTTTTTTTTTTGCAGATTTCTATAGCGCGAACTCTAGCTGAAGGTATTGGAGCGCTTACATGAGCTCCGGTTACGTTACACAAGGGCACATTCAGGCACAGGGAGATTATGTGATCGGCAGGAAGGGTTGCTCGGGAGGAGCGCTTGAGGCAGGCTGGCATGGTGTTTTTTTAATGCAGATTTCTATAGCTCGAACTCTAGCTGAAGGTATTTGAGCGCTTTACATAAGCTCCGGTTACGTTACACAAGGGCACATTCAGGCACGGGGAGATTATGTGATCAGCAGGCAGGGCTGCTCGGGAGGAGCGCTTAAGGCAGGCTGGCACGGTGTTTTTTTTAATGCAGATTTCTATAGCGCAAACTCTGCCTGAAGGTATTAGAGCGCTTTACAGGAGCTCCGGTTACGTTACACAAGGGCACATTCAGGCACATGGAGATTATGTGATCGTCAGGCAGAGCTGCTCGGGAGGAGTGCTTGAGGCAGGCTGGCACAGTGTTTTTTTAATGCAGATTTCTATAGCGCGAACTCTAGCTGAAGGTATTGGAGCGCTTTACATAAGCTCCGGTTACGTTACACAAGGGCACATTCAGGCACGGGGAGATTATGTGATCGGCAGGCAGGGCTGCTTGGGAGGAGCGCTTGAGGCAGGCTGGCACGGTGTTTTATTTTTTTTTATGCCGATTTCTATAGCGCGAACTCTACCTGAAGGTATTGGAGCGCTTTACATGAGCTCCGGTTACATTACACAAGGACACATTCAGGCACGGGGAGATTATGTGATCGGCAAGCAGGGCTGCTCGGGAGGAGCGCTTGAGGCAGGCTGGCATGGTGTTTTTTTAATGCAGATTTCTATAGCGCGAACTCTAGCTGAAGGTATTGGAGCGCTTTACATGAGCTCCGGTTACGTTACACAAGGGCACATTCAGGCATGGGGAGATTATGTGATCGGCAGGCAGGGTTGCTCGGGAGGAGCGCTTGAGGCAGGCTGGCACGGTGTTTTTTTAATGCAGATTTCTATAGCGCGAACTCTAGCTGAAGGTATTGGAGCGCTTTACATGAGCTCCGGTTACGCTACACAAGGGCACATTCAGGTACGGGGAGATTATGTGATCGGCAGGAAGGGCTGCTCGGGAGGAGCGCTTGAGGCAGGCTGGCACAGTGGTTTTTTTTAATGCAGATTTCTATAGCGCAAACTCTACCTGAAGGTATTGGAGCGCTTTACATGAGCTCCGGTTACGTTACACAAGGGTACATTCAGGCACGGGGAGATTATGTGATCCGCAGGCAGGGCTGCTCGGGAGGAGCGCTTGAGGCAGGCTGGCACAGTGTTTTTTTCACGCAGATTTCTATAGCGCGAACTCTAGCTGAAGGTATTGGAGCGCTTTACATGAGCTCCGGTTACGTTACACAAGGGCACATTCAGGCACGGGGAGATTATGTGATCGGCAGGCAGGGCTGCTCGGGAGGAGCGCTTGAGGCAGGCTGGCACTGTGTTTTTTTATGCAGATTTCTATAGCGCGAACTGTAGCTGAAGGTATTAGAGCACTTTACATGAGCTCCGGTTCCGTTACACAAGGGCACATTCAGGCACGGGGAGATTATGTGATCGGCAGGCAGGGCTGCTCGTGGAGGAGCGCTTGAGGCAGGCTGGCACGGTGTTTTTTAATGCAGATTTCTATAGCGCGAACTCTAGCTGAAGGTATTGGAGCGCTTTACATGAGCTCCGGTTACGCTACACAAGGGCACATTCAGGTACGGGGAGATTATGTGATCGGCAGGAAGGGCTGCTCGTGAGGAGCGCTTGAGGCAGGCTGGCACAGTGTTTTTTAATGCAGATTTCTATAGCGCGAACTCTAGCTGAAGGTATTAGAGCACTTTACATGAGCTCCGGTTCACGTTACACAAGGGCACATTCAGGCACGGGGAGATTATGTGATCGGCAGGCAGGGCTGCTCGTGAGGAGCGCTTGAGGCAGGCTGGCACAGTGGTTTTTTTTATGCAGATTTCTATAGCGCGAACTCTACCTGAAGGTATTGGAGTGCTTTACATGAGCTCCAGTTACGTTACAAAAGGGCAGATTCAGGCATGGGGAGATTATGGGATCGGCAGGCAGGGCTGCTCGGGAGGAGCGCTTGAGGCAGGCTGGCACTGTGTTTTTTTTTTATGCAGATTTCTATAGCGCGAACTCTAGCTGAAGGTACTGGAGCGCTTTACATGAGCTCCGGTTACGTTACACAAGGGCACATTCAGGCACGGGGAGATTATGTGATCGGCAGGCAGGGCTGCTCGGGAGGAGCGCTTGAGGCAGGCTGGCATGGTGTTTTTTTAATACAGATTTCTATAGCTCGAACTCTAGCTGAAGGTATTTGAGCGCTTTACATAAGCTCCGGTTACGTTACACAAGGGCACATTCAGGCACGGGGAGATTATGTGATCAGCAGGCAGGGCTGCTCGGGAGGAGCGCTTAAGGCAGGCTGGCACGGTGTTTTTTTTAATGCAGATTTCTATAGCGCGAACTCTACCTGAAGGTATTGGAGTGCTTTACATGAGCTCCAGTTACGTTACAAAAGGGCAGATTCAGGCACGGGGAGATTATGTGATCGGCAGGCAGGGCTGCTCGGGAGGAGCGCTTGAGGCAGGCTGGCACTGTGTTTTTTTTAATGCAGATTTCTATAGCGCGAACTCTAGCTGAAGGTATTGGAGCGCTTTACATGAGCTCCGGTTACGTTACACAAGGGCACATTCAGGCACGGGGAGATTATGTGATCGGCAGGCAGGGCTGCTCGGGAGGAGCGCTTGAGGCAGGCTGGCATGGTGTTTTTTTAATACAGATTTCTATAGCTCGAACTCTAGCTGAAGGTATTTGAGCGCTTTACATAAGCTCCGGTTACGTTACACAAGGGCACATTCAGGCACGGGGAGATTATGTGATCAGCAGGCAAGGCTGCTCGGGAGGAGCGCTTAAGGCAGGCTGGCACTGTGTTTTTTTAATGCAGATTTCTATAGCGCAAACTCTGCCTGAAGGTATTAGAGCGCTTTACATGAGCTCCGGTTACGTTACACAAGGGCACATTCAGGCACGGGGAGATTATGTGATCGTCAGGCAGAGCTGCTCGGGAGGAGCGCTTGAGGCAGGCTGGCACGGTGTTTTTTTAATGCAGATTTCTATAGCGTGAACTGTAGCTGAAGGTATTAGAGCACTTTACATGAGCTCCGGTTACGTTACACAAGGGCACATTCAGGCACGGGGAGATTATGTGATCGGCAGGCAGGGCTGCTCGGGAGGAGCGCTTGAGGCAGGCTGGCACTGTGTTTTTTTTAATGCAGATTTCTATAGCGCGAACTCTAGCTGAAGGTATTGGAGCACTTTACATGAGCTCCGGTTACGTTACACAAGGGCACATTCAGGCACGGGGAGATTATGTGATCGGCAGGCAGGGCTGCTCGGGAGGAGCGCTTGAGGCAGGCTGGCACATTGTTTTTTTTAATGCAGATTTCTATAGCTCGAACTCTAGCTGAAGGTATTTGAGCGCTTTACATAAGCTCTGGTTACGTTACACAAGGGCACATTCAGGCACGGGGAGATTATGTGATCAGCAGGCAGGGCTGCTCGGGAGGAGCGCTTAAGGCAGGCTGGCACGGTGTTTTTTTAATGCAGATTTCTATAGCGCAAACTCTACCTGAAGGTATTAGAGCGCTTTACATGAGCTCTGGTTACGTTACACAAGGACACATTCAGGCACGGGGAGATTATGTGATCGGCAGGCAGGGCTGCTCGGGAGGAGCGCTTGAGGCAGGCTGGCACTGTGTTTTTTTTAATGCAGATTTCTATAGCGCGAACTCTACCTGAAGGTATTGGAGCGCTTTACATGAGCTCCGGTTACGTTACAAAAGGGTAGATTCAGGCACGGGGAGATTATGTGATCGGCAGGCAGGGCTGCTCGTGAGGAGCGCTTGAGGCAGGCTGGCACTGTGTTTTTTTTTTGCAGATTTCTATAGCGCGAACTCTAGCTGAAGGTATTGGAGCGCTTACATGAGCTCCGGTTACGTTACACAAGGGCACATTCAGGCACAGGGAGATTATGTGATCGGCAGGAAGGGTTGCTCGGGAGGAGCGCTTGAGGCAGGCTGGCATGGTGTTTTTTTAATGCAGATTTCTATAGCTCGAACTCTAGCTGAAGGTATTTGAGCGCTTTACATAAGCTCCGGTTACGTTACACAAGTGCACATTCAGGCACGGGGAGATTATGTGATCAGCAGGCAGGGCTGCTCGGGAGGAGCGCTTAAGGCAGGCTGGCACGGTGTTTTTTTTAATGCAGATTTCTATAGCGCAAACTCTGCCTGAAGGTATTAGGAGCGCTTTACAGGAGCTCCGGTTACGTTACACAAGGGCACATTCAGGCACATGGAGATTATGTGATCGGTCAGGCAGAGCTGCTCGGGAGGAGTGCTTGAGGCAGGCTGGCACAGTGTTTTTTTAATGCAGATTTCTATAGCGCGAACTGTAGCTGAAGGTATTAGAGCACTTTACATGAGCTCCGGTTACGTTACACAAGGGCACATTCAGGCACGGGGAGATTATGTGATTGGCAGGCAGGGCTGCTCGGAAGGAGCGCTTGAGGCAGGCTGGCACTGTGTTTTTTTTATGCAGATTTCTATAGCGCGAACTCTAGCTGAAGGTATTGGAGCGCTTTACATGAGCTCCGGTTACGTTACACAAGGGCACATTCAGGCACGGGGAGATTATGTGATCGGCAGGCAGGGCTGCTCGGGAGGAGCGCTTGAGGCAGGCTGGCACAGTGTTTTTTTTAATGCAGATTTCTATAGCTCGAACTCTAGCTGAAGGTATTTGAGAGCTTTACATAAGCTCTGGTTACGTTACACAAGGGCACATTCAGGCACGGGGAGATTATGTGATCAGCAGGCAGGGCTGCTCGGGAGGAGCGCTTAAGGCAGGCTGGCACGGTGTTTTTTTTAATGCAGATTTCTATAGCGCAAACTCTACCTGAAGGTATTAGAGCGCTTTACATGAGCTCCGGTTACGTTACACAAGGGCACATTCAGGCACGGGGAGATTATGTGATCGGCAGGCAGAGCTGCTCGGGAGGAGCGCTTGAGGCAGGCTGGCACAGTGTTTTTTTTAATGCAGATTTCTATAGCGCAAACTCTACCTGAAGGTATTGGAGCACTTTACATGAGTTCCGGTTACGTTACACAAGGGCACATTCAGGCACGGGGAGATTATGTGATCGGCAGGCAGGGCTGCTCGGGAGGAGCGCTTGAGGCAGGCTGGCACGGTGTTTTTTCTAATGCAGATTTCTATAGCGCAAACTCTAGCTGAAGGTATTGGAGCGCTTTACATGAGCTCCGGTTACGTTACACAAGGGCACATTCAGGCACGGGGAGATTATGTGATCGGCAGGCAGGGCTGCTCGGGAGGAGCGCTTGAGGCAGGCTGGCACAGTGTTTTATTTTTTTTTATGCCGATTTCTATAGCGCGAACTCTACCTGAAGGTATTGGAGTGCTTTACATGAGCTCCGGTTACGTTACAAAAGGGCAGATTCAGGCACGGGGAGAATATGTGATCGGCAGGCAGGGCTGCTTGGGAGGAGCGCTTGAGACAGGCTGGCACAGTGGTTTTTTTATGCAGATTTCTATAGCGCGAACTCTACCTGAAGGTATTGGAGCGCTTTACATGAGCTCCGGTTACGTTACACAAGGGCACATTCAGGCACGGGGAGTTTATGTAGTCGGCAGGCAGGGCTGCTCGGGAGGAGCGCTTGAGGCAGGCTGGCACGGTGTTTTTTTTATGCAGATTTCTGTAGCGCGAACTCTACCTGAAGGTATTGGAGCGCTTTACATGAGCTCCGGTTACGTTACACAAGGACACATTCAGGCACGGGGAGATTATGTGATCGGCAAGCAGGGCTGCTCGGGAGGAGCGCTTGAGGCAGGCTGGCACTGTTTTTTTTAATGCAGATTTCTATAGCGCGAACTCTACCTGAAGGTATTGGAGCGCTTTACATGAGCTCCGGCTACGTTACACAAGGGCACATTCAGGCACGGGGAGATTATGTGATCGGCAGGCAGGGCTGCTCGGGAGGAGCGCTTGAGGCAGGCTGGCACGGTGTTTTTTTAATGCAGATTTCTATAGCGCGAACTCTAGCTGAAGGTATTGGAGCGCTTTACATGAGCTCCGGTTATGCTACACAAGGGCACATTCAGGTACGGGGAGATTATGTGATCGGCAGGAAGGGCTGCTCGGGAGGAGCGCTTGAGGCAGGCTGGCACAGTGTTGTTTTTTTATGCAGATTTCTATAGCGGGAACTCTACCTGAAGGTATTGGAGCGCTTTCCATGAGCTCCGGTTACATTACACAAGGGTACATTCAGGCACGGGGAGATTATGTGATCGGCAGACAGGGCTGCTTGGGAGGAGTGCTTGAGGCAGGCTGGCACAGTGTTTTTTTAATGCAGATTTCTATAGCACAAACTCTAGCTGAAGGTATTGGAACGCTTTACATAAGCTCCGGTTACGTTACACAAGGGCACATTCAGGTACGGGGAGATTATGTGATCGGCAGGAAGGGCTGCTCGCGAGGAGCGCTTGAGGCAGGCTGGCACAGTGGTTTTTTTTAATGCAGATTTCTATAGCGCAAACTCTACCTGAAGGTATTGGAGCGCTTTACATGAGCTCCGGTTACGTTACACAAGGGTACATTCAGGCACGGGGAGATTATGTGATCCGCAGGCAGGGCTGCTCGGGAGGAGCGCTTGAGGCAGGCTGGCACAGTGTTTTTTTTCACGCAGATTTCTATAGCGCGAACTCTAGCTGAAGGTATTGGAGCGCTTTACATGAGCTCCGGTTACGTTACACAAGGGCACATTCAGGCACGGGGAGATTATGTGATCGGCAGGCAGGGCTGCTCGGGAGGAGCGCTTGAGGCAGGCTGGCACTGTGTTTTTTTATGCAGATTTCTATAGCGCGAACTGTAGCTGAAGGTATTAGAGCACTTTACATGAGCTCCGGTTCCGTTACACAAGGGCACATTCAGGCACGGGGAGATTATGTGATCGGCAGGCAGGGCTGCTCGTGAGGAGCGCTTGAGGCAGGCTGGCACGGTGTTTTTTTAATGCAGATTTCTATAGCGCGAACTCTAGCTGAAGGTATTGGAGCGCTTTACATGAGCTCCGGTTACGCTACACAAGGGCACATTCAGGTACGGGGAGATTATGTGATCGGCAGGAAGGGCTGCTCGTGAGGAGCGCTTGAGGCAGGCTGGCACAGTGTTTTTTTAATGCAGATTTCTATAGCGCGAACTCTAGCTGAAGGTATTAGAGCACTTTACATGAGCTCCGGTTCCGTTACACAAGGGCACATTCAGGCACGGGGAGATTATGTGATCGGCAGGCAGGGCTGCTCGTGAGGAGCGCTTGAGGCAGGCTGGCACAGTGGTTTTTTTTATGCAGATTTCTATAGCGCGAACTCTACCTGAAGGTATTGGAGTGCTTTACATGAGCTCCAGTTACGTTACAAAAGGGCAGATTCAGGCATGGGGAGATTATGGGATCGGCAGGCAGGGCTGCTCGGGAGGAGCGCTTGAGGCAGGCTGGCACTGTGTTTTTTTTTATGCAGATTTCTATAGCGCGAACTCTAGCTGAAGGTACTGGAGCGCTTTACATGAGCTCCGGTTACGTTACACAAGGGCACATTCAGGCACGGGGAGATTATGTGATCGGCAGGCAGGGCTGCTCGGGAGGAGCGCTTGAGGCAGGCTGGCATGGTGTTTTTTTAATACAGATTTCTATAGCTCGAACTCTAGCTGAAGGTATTTGAGCGCTTTACATAAGCTCCGGTTACGTTACACAAGGGCACATTCAGGCACGGGGAGATTATGTGATCAGCAGGCAGGGCTGCTCGGGAGGAGCGCTTAAGGCAGGCTGGCACGGTGTTTTTTTTAATGCAGATTTCTATAGCGCGAACTCTACCTGAAGGTATTGGAGTGCTTTACATGAGCTCCAGTTACGTTACAAAAGGGCAGATTCAGGCACGGGGAGATTATGTGATCGGCAGGCAGGGCTGCTCGGGAGGAGCGCTTGAGGCAGGCTGGCACTGTGTTTTTTTTAATGCAGATTTCTATAGCGCGAACTCTAGCTGAAGGTATTGGAGCGCTTTACATGAGCTCCGGTTACGTTACACAAGGGCACATTCAGGCACGGGGAGATTATGTGATCGGCAGGCAGGGCTGCTCGGGAGGAGCGCTTGAGGCAGGCTGGCATGGTGTTTTTTTAATACAGATTTCTATAGCTCGAACTCTAGCTGAAGGTATTTGAGCGCTTTACATAAGCTCCGGTTACGTTACACAAGGGCACATTCAGGCACGGGGAGATTATGTGATCAGCAGGCAAGGCTGCTCGGGAGGAGCGCTTAAGGCAGGCTGGCACTGTGTTTTTTTTAATGCAGATTTCTATAGCGCAAACTCTGCCTGAAGGTATTAGAGCGCTTTACATGAGCTCCGGTTACGTTACACAAGGGCACATTCAGGCACGGGGAGATTATGTGATCGTCAGGCAGAGCTGCTCGGGAGGAGCGCTTGAGGCAGGCTGGCACGGTGTTTTTTTAATGCAGATTTCTATAGCGTGAACTGTAGCTGAAGGTATTAGAGCACTTTACATGAGCTCCGGTTACGTTACACAAGGGCACATTCAGGCACGGGGAGATTATGTGATCGGCAGGCAGGGCTGCTCGGGAGGAGCGCTTGAGGCAGGCTGGCACTGTGTTTTTTTAATGCAGATTTCTATAGCGCGAACTCTAGCTGAAGGTATTGGAGCACTTTACATGAGCTCCGGTTACGTTACACAAGGGCACATTCAGGCACGGGGAGATTATGTGATCGGCAGGCAGGGCTGCTCGGGAGGAGCGCTTGAGGCAGGCTGGCACATTGTTTTTTTTAATGCAGATTTCTATAGCTCGAACTCTAGCTGAAGGTATTTGAGCGCTTTACATAAGCTCTGGTTACGTTACACAAGGGCACATTCAGGCACGGGGAGATTATGTGATCAGCAGGCAGGGCTGCTCGGGAGGAGCGCTTAAGGCAGGCTGGCACGGTGTTTTTTTTAATGCAGATTTCTATAGCGCAAACTCTACCTGAAGGTATTAGAGCGCTTTACATGAGCTCTGGTTACGTTACACAAGGACACATTCAGGCACGGGGAGATTATGTGATCGGCAGGCAGGGCTGCTCGGGAGGAGCGCTTGAGGCAGGCTGGCACTGTGTTTTTTTTAATGCAGATTTCTATAGCGCGAACTCTACCTGAAGGTATTGGAGCGCTTTACATGAGCTCCGGTTACGTTACAAAAGGGTAGATTCAGGCACGGGGAGATTATGTGATCGGCAGGCAGGGCTGCTCGTGAGGAGCGCTTGAGGCAGGCTGGCACTGTGTTTTTTTTGCAGATTTCTATAGCGCGAACTCTAGCTGAAGGTATTGGAGCGCTTACATGAGCTCCGGTTACGTTACACAAGGGCACATTCAGGCACAGGGAGATTATGTGATCGGCAGGAAGGGTTGCTCGGGAGGAGCGCTTGAGGCAGGCTGGCATGGTGTTTTTTTAATGCAGATTTCTATAGCTCGAACTCTAGCTGAAGGTATTTGAGCGCTTTACATAAGCTCCGGTTACGTTACACAAGGGCACATTCAGGCACGGGGAGATTATGTGATCAGCAGGCAGGGCTGCTCGGGAGGAGCGCTTAAGGCAGGCTGGCACGGTGTTTTTTTTAATGCAGATTTCTATAGCGCAAACTCTGCCTGAAGGTATTAGAGCGCTTTACAGGAGCTCCGGTTACGTTACACAAGGGCACATTCAGGCACATGGAGATTATGTGATCGTCAGGCAGAGCTGCTCGGGAGGAGTGCTTGAGGCAGGCTGGCACAGTGTTTTTTTAATGCAGATTTCTATAGCGCGAACTGTAGCTGAAGGTATTAGAGCACTTTACATGAGCTCCGGTTACGTTACACAAGGGCACATTCAGGCACGGGGAGATTATGTGATTGGCAGGCAGGGCTGCTCGGAAGGAGCGCTTGAGGCAGGCTGGCACTGTGTTTTTTTTATGCAGATTTCTATAGCGCGAACTCTAGCTGAAGGTATTGGAGCGCTTTACATGAGCTCCGGTTACGTTACACAAGGGCACATTCAGGCACGGGGAGATTATGTGATCGGCAGGCAGGGCTGCTCGGGAGGAGCGGTTGAGGCAGGCTGGCACAGTGTTTTTTTTAATGCAGATTTCTATAGCTCGAACTCTAGCTGAAGGTATTTGAGAGCTTTACATAAGCTCTGGTTACGTTACACAAGGGCACATTCAGGCATGGGGAGATTATGTGATCAGCAGGCAGGGCTGCTCGGGAGGAGCGCTTAAGGCAGGCTGGCACGGTGTTTTTTTTAATGCAGATTTCTATAGCGCAAACTCTACCTGAAGGTATTAGAGCGCTTTACATGAGCTCCGGTTACGTTACACAAGGGCACATTCAGGCACGGGGAGACTATGTGATCGGCAGGCAGAGCTGCTCGGGAGGAGCGCTTGATGCAGGCTGGCACCGTCTTTTTTTTATGCAGATTTCTATAGCGCAAACTCTACCTGAAGGTATTGGAGCACTTTACATGAGTTCCGGTTACGTTACACAAGGGCACATTCAGGCACGGGGAGATTATGTGATCGGCAGGCAGGGCTGCTCGGGAGGAGCGCTTGAGGCAGGCTGGCACGGTGTTTTTTCTAATGCAGATTTCTATAGCGCAAACTCTAGCTGAAGGTATTGGAGCGCTTTACATAAGCTCCGGTTACGTTACACAAGGGCACATTCAGGCACGGGGAGATTATGTGATCGGCAGGCAGGGCTGCTCGGGAGGAGCGCTTGAGGCAGGCTGGCACAGTGTTTTATTTTTTTTATGCCGATTTCTATAGCGCGAACTCTACCTGAAGGTATTGGAGTGCTTTACATGAGCTCCGGTTAGGTTACAAAAGGGCAGATTCAGGCACGGGGAGAATATGTGATCGGCAGGCAGGGCTGCTTGGGAGGAGCGCTTGAGACAGGCTGGCACAGTGGTTTTTTTATGCAGATTTCTATAGCGCGAACTCTACCTGAAGGTATTGGAGCGCTTTACATGAGCTCCGGTTACGTTACACAAGGGCACATTCAGGCACGGGGAGATTATGTGATCGGCAGGCAGGGCTGCTCGGGAGGAGCGCTTGAGGCAGGCTGGCACGGTGTTTTTTTTTATGCAGATTTCTGTAGCGCGAACTCTACCTGAAGGTATTGGAGCGCTTTACATGAGCTCCGGTTACGTTACACAAGGACACATTCAGGCACGGGGAGATTATGTGATCGGCAGGCAGGGCTGCTCGGGAGGAGCGCTTGAGGCAGGCTGGCACTGTTTTTTTTAATGCAGATTTCTATAGCGCGAACTCTACCTGAAGGTATTGGAGCGCTTTACATGAGCTCCGGCTACGTTACACAAGGGCACATTCAGGCACGGGGAGATTATGTGATCGGCAGGCAGGGCTGCTCGGGAGGAGCGCTTGAGGCAGGCTGGCACGGTGTTTTTTTAATGCAGATTTCTATAGCGCGAACTCTAGCTGAAGGTATTGGAGCGCTTTACATGAGCTCCGGTTACGCTACACAAGGGCACATTCAGGTACGGGGAGATTATGTGATCGGCAGGAAGGGCTGCTCGGGAGGAGCGCTTGAGGCAGGCTGGCACAGTGTTGTTTTTTTATGCAGATTTCTATAGCGGGAACTCTACCTGAAGGTATTGGAGCGCTTTCCATGAGCTCCGGTTACATTACACAAGGGTACATTCAGGCACGGGGAGATTATGTGATCGGCAGACAGGGCTGCTTGGGAGGAGTGCTTGAGGCAGGCTGGCACAGTGTTTTTTTAATGCAGATTTCTATAGCACAAACTCTAGCTGAAGGTATTGGAACGCTTTACATAAGCTCCGGTTACGTTACACAAGGGCACATTCAGGCACGGGGAGATTATGTGATCGGCAGGCAGGGCTGCTCGCGAGGAGCGCTTGAGGCAGGCTGGCACTGTGTTTTTTTTATGCAGATTTCTATAGCGCGAACTGTAGCTGAAGGTATTAGAGCACTTTACATGAACTCCGGTTACGTTACACAAGGGCACATTCAGGCACGGGGAGATTATGTGATCGGCAGGCAGGGCTGCTCGGGAGGAGTGCTTGGGGCAGGCTGGCACTGTGTTTTTTTTAATGCAGATTTCTATAGCGCGAACTCTAGCTGAAGGTATTGGAGCGCTTTACATGAGCTCCGGTTACGTTACACAAGGGCACATTCAGGCATGGGGAGATTATGTGATCGGCAGGCAGGGCTGCTTGGGAAGAGCGCTTGAGGCAGGCTGGCACGGTGTTTTTTTTAATGCAGATTTCTATAGCGCGAACTCTAGCTGAAGGTATTGGAGCGCTTTAAATAAGCTCCGGTTGCGTTACACAAGGGCACATTCAGGTACGGGGAGATTATGTGATCGGCAGGCAGGGCTGCTCGGGAGGAGCGCTTGAGGCAGGCTGGCACTGTGTTTTTTTTAATGCAGATTTCTATAGCGCGAACTCTACCTGAAGGTATTAGAGCGCTTTACATGAGCTCCGGTTACGTTACACAAGGGCACATTCAGGCACGGGGAGATTATGTGATCGGCAGGCAGGGCTGCTCGGGAGGAGCGCTTGAGGCAGGCTGGCACTGTGTTTTTTTTTATGCAGATTTCTATAGCGCGAACTCTAGCTGAAGGTATTGGAGCGCTTTACATGAGCTCCGGTTACGTTACACAAGGGCACATTCAGGTACGGGGAGATTATGTGATCGGCAGGAAGGGCTGCTCGGGAGGAGCGCTTGAGGCAGGCTGGCACAGTGTTGTTTTTTTATGCAGATTTCTATAGCGCGAACTCTACCTGAAGGTATTGGAGCGCTTTCCATGAGCTCCGGTTACATTACACAAGGGTACATTCAGGCACGGGGAGATTATGTGATCGGCAGACAGGGCTGCTTGGGAGGAGCGCTTGAGGCAGGCTGGCACAGTGTTTTTTTAATGCAGATTTCTATAGCACGAACTCTAGCTGAAGGTATTGGAACGCTTTACATAAGCTCCGGTTACGTTACACAAGGGCACATTCAGGCACGGGGAGATTATGTGATCGGCAGGCAGGGCTGCTCGGGAGGAGCGCTTGAGGCAGGCTGGCACTGTGTTTTTTTTATGCAGATTTCTATAGCGCGAACTGTAGCTGAAGGTATTAGAGCACTTTACATGAACTCCGGTTACGTTACACAAGGGCACATTCAGGCACGGGGAGATTATGTGATCGGCAGGCAGGGCTGCTCGGGAGGAGTGCTTGGGGCAGGCTGGCACTGTGTTTTTTTTAATGCAGATTTCTATAGCGCGAACTCTAGCTGAAGGTATTGGAGCGCTTTACATGAGCTCCGGTTACGTTACACAAGGGCACATTCAGGCATGGGGAGATTATGTGATCGGCAGGCAGGGCTGCTTGGGAAGAGCGCTTGAGGCAGGCTGGCACGGTGTTTTTTTTAATGCAGATTTCTTAGCGCGAACTCTAGCTGAAGGTATTGGAGCGCTTTAAATAAGCTCCGGTTGCGTTACACAAGGGCACATTCAGGTACGGGGAGATTATGTGATCGGCAGGCAGGGCTGCTCGGGAGGAGCGCTTGAGGCAGGCTGGCACTGTGTTTTTTTAATGCAGATTTCTATAGCGCGAACTCTACCTGAAGGTATTGGAGCGCTTTACATGAGCTCCGGTTACGTTACACAAGGGCACATTCAGGCACGGGGAGATTATGTGATCGGCAGGCAGGGCTGCTCGGGAGGAGCGGTTGAGGCAGGCTGGCACAGTGTTTTTTTAATGCAGATTTCTATAGCTCGAACTCTAGCTGAAGGTATTTGAGAGCTTTACATAACCTCTGGTTACGTTACACAAGGGCACATTCAGGCACGGGGAGATTATGTGATCAGCAGGCAGGGCTGCTCGGGAGGAGCGCTTAAGGCAGGCTGGCACGGTGTTTTTTTAATGCAGATTTCTATAGCGCAAACTCTACCTGAAGGTATTAGAGCGCTTTACATGAGCTCCGGTTACGTTACACAAGGGCACATTCAGGCACGGGGAGATTATGTGATCGGCAGGCAGAGCTGCTCGGGAGGAGCGCTGAGGCAGGCTGGCACAGTGTTTTTTTTAATGCAGATTTCTATAGCGCGAACTCTACCTGAAGGTATTGGAGCACTTTACATGAGTTCCGGTTACGTTACACAAGGGCACATTCAGGCACGGGGAGATTATGTGATCGGCAGGCAGGGCTGCTCGGGAGGAGCGCTTGAGGCAGGCTGGCACAGTGTTTTTTCTAATGCAGATTTCTATAGCGCAAACTCTAGCTGAAGGTATTGGAGCGCTTTACATAAGCTCCGGTTACGTTACACAAGGGCACATTCAGGCACGGGGAGATTATGTGATCGGCAGGCAGGGCTGCTCGGGAGGAGCGCTTGAGGCAGGCTGGCACAGTGTTTTATTTTTTTTTATGCCGATTTCTATAGCGCGAACTCTACCTGAAGTTATTGGAGTGCTTTACATGAGCTCCGGTTAGGTTACAAAAGGGCAGATTCAGGCACGGGGAGAATATGTGATCGGCAGGCAGGGCTGCTTGGGAGGAGCGCTTGAGACAGGCTGGCACAGTGTTTTTTTTTATGCAGATTTCTATAGCGCGAACTCTACCTGAAGGTATAGGAGCGCTTTACATGAGCTCCGGTTACGTTACACAAGGGCACATTCAGGCACGGGGAGATTATGTGATCGGCAGGCAGGGCTGCTCGGGAGGAGCGCTTGAGGCAGGCTGGCACGGTGTTTTTTTATGCAGATTTCTGTAGCGCGAACTCTACCTGAAGGTATTGGAGCGCTTTACATGAGCTCCGGTTACGTTACACAAGGACACATTCAGGCACGGGGAGATTATGTGATCGGCAGGCAGGGCTGCTCGGGAGGAGCGCTTGAGGCAGGCTGGCACTGTTTTTTTTAATGCAGATTTCTATAGCGCGAACTCTAGCTGAAGGTATTGGAGCGCTTTACATGAGCTCCGGTTACGCTACACAAGGGCACATTCAGGTACGGGGAGATTATGTGATCGGCAGGAAGGGCTGCTCGGGAGGAGCGCTTGAGGCAGGCTGGCACAGTGTTGTTTTTTTATGCAGATTTCTATAGCGCGAACTCTACCTGAAGGTATTGGAGCGCTTTCCATGAGCTCCGGTTACATTACACAAGGGTACATTCAGGCACGGGGAGATTATGTGATCGGCAGACAGGGCTGCTTGGGAGGAGCGCTTGAGGCAGGCTGGCACAGTGTTTTTTAATGCAGATTTCTATAGCACGAACTCTAGCTGAAGGTATTGGAACGCTTTACATAAGCTCCGGTTACGTTACACAAGGGCACATTCAGGCACGGGGAGATTATGTGAACGGCAGGCAGGGCTGCTCGGGAGGAGCGCTTGAGGCAGGCTGGCACTGTGTTTTTTTAATGCAGATTTCTATAGCGCGAACTGTAGCTGAAGGTATTAGAGCACTTTACATGAACTCCGGTTACGTTACACAAGGGCACATTCAGGCACGGGGAGATTATGTGATCGGCAGGCAGGGCTGCTCGGGAGGAGCGCTTGGGGCAGGCTGGCACTGTGTTTGTTTTAATGCAGTTTTCTATAGCGCGAACTCTAGCTGAAGGTATTGGAGCGCTTTACATGAGCTCCGGTTACGTTACACAAGGGCACATTCAGGCATGGGGAGATTATGTGATCGGCAGGCAGCGCTGCTTGGGAGGAGCGCTTGAGGAAGGCTGGCACAGTGTTTTTTTTAATGCAGATTTCTATAGCGCGAACTCTAGCTGAAGGTATTGGAGCGCTTTAAATAAGCTTTGGTTGCGTTACACAAGGGCACATTCAGGTACGGGGAGATTATGTGATCGGCAGGCAGGGCTGCTCGGGAGGAGCGCTTGAGGCAGGCTGGCACTGTGTTTTTTTTAATGCAGATTTCTATAGCACGAACTCTACCTGAAGGTATTGGAGCGCTTTACATGAGCTCCGGTTACGTTACACAAGGGCACATTCAGGCACGGGGAGATTATGTGATCGGCAGGCAGGGCTGCTCGGGAGGAGCGCTTGAGGCAGGCTGGCACGGTGTTTTTTTAATGCAGATTTCTATAGCGCGAACTCTAGCTGAAGGTATTGGAGCGCTTTACATGAGCTCCGGTTACGCTACACAAGGGCACATTCAGGTACGGGGAGATTATGTGATCGGCAGGAAGGGCTGCTCGGGAGGAGCGCTTGAGGCAGGCTGGCACAGTGGTTTTTTTTATGCAGATTTCTATATTGCGAACTGTACCTGAAGGTATTGGAGCGCTTTACATGAGCTCCGGTTACGTTACACAATGGTACATTCAGGCACGGGGAGATTATGTGATCGGCAGGCAGGGCTGCTCGGGAGGAGCGCTTGAGGCAGGCTGGCACATTGTTTTTTTAATGCAGATTTCTATAGCACGAACTGTAGCTGAAGGTATTGGAGCACTTTACATAAGCTCCGGTTACGTTACACAAGGGCACATTCAGGCACGGGTAGATTATGTGATCGGCAGGCATGGCTGCTCGGGAGGAGCGCTTCTGGCAGGCTGGCACGATGTTTTTTTTTCATGCAGATTTCTATAGCGCGAACTCTAGCTGAAGGTATTGGAGCGTTTACATGAGCTCCGGTTACGTTACACAAGGGCACATTCAGGCACAGGGAGATTATGTGATCGGCAGGCAGGGCTGCTCGGGAGGAGCGCTTGAGGCAGGCTGGCACTGTGTTTTTTTTAATGCAGATTTCTATAGCGCGAACTGTAGCTGAAGGTATTAAAGCACTTTACATGAGCTCCGGTTACGTTACACAAGGGCACATTCAGGCACGGGGAGATTATCGGCAGGCAGGGCTGCTCGGGAGGAGCGCTTGAGGCAGGCTGGCACTGTGTTTTTTTTAATGCAGATTTCTATAGCGCGAACTCTAGCTGAAGGTATTGGAGCGCTTCACATGAGCTCCGGTTACGTTACACAAGGGCACATTCTGGCACGGGGAGATTATGTGATCGGCAGGCAGGGCTGCTCGGGAGGAGTGCTTGAGGCAGGCTGGCACGGTGTTTTTTTTAATGCAGATTTCTATAGCGCGAACTCTAGCTGAAGGTATTGGAGCGCTTTACATAAGCTCCGGTTGCGTTACACAAGGGCACATTCAGGCACGGGGAGATTATGTGATCAGCAGGCAGGGCTGCTCGGGAGGAGCGCTTAAGGCAGGCTGGCACGGTGTTTTTTTTAATGCAGATTTCTATAGCGCAAACTCTACCTGAAGGTATTAGAGCGCTTTACATGAGCTCCGGTTACGTTACACAAGGGCACATTCAGGCACGGGGAGATTATGTGATCGGCAGGCAGAGCTGCTCGGGAGGAGCGCTTGAGGCAGGCTGGTACTGTGTTTTTTTTAATGCAGATTTCTATAGCGCGAACTCTACCTGAAGGTATTGGAGCGCTTTACATGAGTTCCGGTTACGTTACACAAGGGCACATTCTGGCACGGGGAGATTATGTGATCGGCAGGCAGGGCTGCTCGGGAGGAGCGCTTGAGGCAGGCTGGCACGGTGTTTTTTTTAATGCAGATTTCTATAGCGCGAACTCTAGCTGAAGGTATTGGAGCGCTTTACATAAGCTCCGGTTGCGTTACACAAGGGCACATTCAGGCACGGGGAGATTATGTGATCAGCAGGCAGGGCTGCTCGGGAGGAGCGCTTAAGGCAGGCTGGCACAGTGTTTTTTTAATGCAGATTTCTATAGCTCAAACTCTACCTGAAGGTATTAGAGCGCTTTACATGAGCTCCGGTTACGTTACACAAGGGCACATTCAGGCACGGGGAGATTATGTGATCGGCAGGCAGAGCTGCTCGGGAGGAGTGCTTGAGGCAGGCTGGCACTGTGTTTTTTTAATGCAGATTTCAATAGCGCGAACTCTACCTGAAGGTATTGGAGCGCTTTACATGAGTTTCGGTTACGTTACACAAGGGCACATTCAGGCACGGGGAGATTATGTGATCGGCAGGCAGGGCTGCTCGGGAGGAGCGCTTGAGGCAGGCTGGCACGGTGTTTTTTTAATGCAGATTTCTATAGCGCGAACTCTAGCTGAAGGTATTGGAGCGCTTTACATAAGCTCCGGTTACGTTACACAAGGGCACATTCAGGCACGGGGAGATTATGTGATCGGCAGGCAGGGCTGCTCGGGAGGAGCGCTTGAGGCAGGCTGGCACAGGGTTTTATTTTTTTTAATGCAGATTTCTATAGCGCGAACTCTACCTGAAGGTATTGGAGTGCTTTACATGAGCTCCGGTTACGTTACAAAAGGGCAGATTCAGGCACGGGGAGATTATGTGATCGGCAGGCAGGGCTGCTCGGGAGGAGCGCTTGAGGCAGACTGGCACTGTGTTTTTTTTAATGCAGATTTCTATAGCGCGAACTCTACCTGAAGGTATTGGAGCGCTTTACATGAGCTCCGGTTACGTTACACAAGGGCACATTCAGGCACGGGGAGATTATGTGATCGGCAGGCAGGACTGCTCGGGAGGAGCGCTTGAGGCAGGCTGGCACAGTGTTTTTTTATGCAGATTTCTATAGCGCGAACTCTACCTGAAGGTATTGGAGCGCTTTACATGAGCTCCGTTTACGTTACACAAGTGCACATTCAGGCATGGGGAGATTATGTGATCGGCAGGCAGGGCTGCTCGGGAGGAGCGCTTGAGGCAGGCTGGCACGGTGTTTTTTTTAATGCAGATTTCTGTAGCGCGAACTCTACCTGAAGGTATTGGAGCGCTTTACATGAGCTCCGGTTACGTTACACAAGGGCACATTCAGGCACGGGGAGATTATGTGATCGGCAGGCAGGGCTGCTCGGGAGGAGCGCTTGAGGCAGGCTGGCACTGTGTTTTTTTTAATGCAGATTTCTATAGCGCGAACTCTACCTGAAGGTATTGGAGCGCTTTACATGAGCTCCGGTTACGTTACACAAGGGCACATTCAGGCACGGGGAGATTATGTGATCGGCAGGCAGAGCTGCTCGGGAGGAGCGCTTGAGGCAGGCTGGCACAGTGGTTTTTCTTATGCAGATTTCTATAGCGCGAACTCTAGCTGAAGGTATTGGAGCGCTTTACATGAGCTCCGGTTACGTTACACATGGGCACATTCAGGCACGGGGAGATTGAGGAGCGCTTGAGGCAGGCTGGCACTGTGGTTTTTTTAATGCAGATTTCTATAGCGCGAACTCTACCTGAAGGTATTGGAGCGCTTTACATGAGCTCCGGTTACGTTACACAAGGGCACATTCAGGCACGGGGAGATTATGTGATCGGCAGGCAGGGCTGCTCGGGAGGAGCGCTTGAGGCAGGCTGGCACGGTGTTTTTTTAATGCAGATTTCTATAGCGCGAACTCTAGCTGAAGGTATTGGAGCGCTTTACATGAGCTCCGGTTACGTTATACATGGGCACATTCAGGCACGGGGAGATTATGTGATAGGCAGGCAGGGCTGCTCGGGAGGAGCGCTTGAGGCAGGCTGGCACAGTGGGTTTTTTTTATGCAGATTTCTATAGCGCGAACTCTACCTGAAGGTATTGGAGCGCTTTACATAAGCTCCAGTTACGTTACACAAGGGCACATTCAGGCAGGGGAGATTATGTGATCGGCAGGCAGGGCTGCTCAGGAGGAGCGCTTGAGGCAGGCTGGCACGGTGTTTTTTTTTTTTATGTATGGTGCCGCCCCTAACTCCTTTGGAGACCTCATCTCCAGTGCTTCTTCGTGACAGTGGAATCCCCTCTAATTCTCAGACGTGAACAGCATGGGACTTGCCTCAATTTGGGACCTTCATGCCACAGCTTTAGATCATCAGCGCGCAACTTAGCCTCCCCAAGTTAATGCGCTTAAACTTTTTTTATTCATTGCTTCTCTTTTCAACCTCGTTGTTCGCGTCTCACGTTCCTGACTTATATTTGAAAACTAAGTTGTGTGTCCCGTATATCGTGTAGAATCTGCGTTCAGGACCTGGACACTGTAACCGTGACCAATAGGAACAAGCATTAAAAATGTAATAGGTCTCGCCTTTCATTAAGTTAAAGCCATTTGCTTTGCTATACAATACCATTAGCAAAGCAAATGGCTTTAACTTAATCAAAGGCGAGACCTATTGCATTTTCAATGCTTGTTTAAGATATCAGACAAGTAGTCTGTTTGGAATTCTATGGTGATAAAATGTGACCCATGTGGTTCAACATTGGGATTATGAGGCAGTATATTTAATCTGAAACATGAGAGGCAAATAGGTATGATGTCTACCACGAAATGGGTTTTGTTGGTGTCACAAATGTATTTTTAAAGTAAGTAAACAGAGTATGATTGTAGTTACATTGTCCATATCCCAGTGGACTTGCTGCCTGACTTGTAGTTGGCCAGTGACATTACGGGGCCATCCATCCTTGATGTTGCCTGCAAGTGCTTTCTTTGATAGTGTATTTTTTGTCACACTGCCTGAAAATGTTTTGTGCGTGGAAAGTGACGAAAGCCTTCATGGGTAAATGTTCATAGGTAATATTTTTACAGGAAGGATTACATAGGAATCTGGTGTTTGACAATGGAGCACTGTTCAAATCAGACCAAAATGGTAATTAAGAATCGAATTGTAACATTAAGTCATGTCTAATAAGTCTCTTCAGTTGCTTGCCAAAACAGTGCCATTAGAGCATACATGTGTGCCTAATTTAGTATAGAGCCATAGGTTCCAATACTTTCATGGGATATCTGAGTTTCACGCTTCCCAATAAAACCTTTAAAAATGTCATAGAAATGAAATTTTCAGCACAATTTTCGCTAGAAATTGGCTAAAACGCCATTGTATTAAAGGAAAATCAAAAACCTGACAATAACCTATACAATTTTACGTGGTGTATCCCTTTTTAAGTAAATACAGCATCTTTCTTCTCTTCTACATTCTACTTAATTTCATTTTTCGTTCTGTCCCTTACCAGCAGATTCTCAGTCATATTTTTTGCCAGATGAATGCTACAAAATGTCATGAAATGTGTCACAGTGTTTGCAGTCAGAATAAGGTCTTATAGTGGAGATCAAAGAAGTGAAATGTGGGAATGTGAAATCGGGAGACTTAAGTACACAGCAGCGCAATCTGAACTGAAAGTTCAACACATATTGGAAGGGGTGCCATGTTTAGCCAGGTCTCGATCAGCATGTTTAAATTTAATACTTGAGATGTTGCAAAAAACGTTGCACTTTGTTTTTTAATAGGAACACAGCCTTCTAATATTTGATATGGCAATTTGGGGTAGTTTACATGGCCCATTGCTGATGTTTTTCACGATGCAATGAGCATTGTCTTCCCTGTGACTTGATCCTTAAGTACGTGTTGGGCACTTAACATTTCTCAGACTGCGAGTTAGTCCTTTATAGCTATGGCCGTCATCCCAATTCATCAATCTAGCCATCTATGAAAGACAGGTTTCTAACCCTTAGTAATGAGACCTTTGGCAGTGTTTTGCCCTGAATTTGTTTTCAGAAATGCTGTTGAGTTTCACCGGGTGTAGGGTGGAATGTTGACGGCATAGTGTATGTTTAACCACTGTAGGCTGAATCTGCCATGTTTTTGCAGCACTGTCCATAAGCATTTATAATATAAAGGCATCATTTTATTGATAGATATGACTGTATGCAGAAGAGCAAGGCTTGTGTCCATTGCTCCATTTCAGAGGTGCATGCAGGTGGGTGGCACTGCCTCTCAATTTTAGGGCTTGTCTACAGACAGCATTAGCTATCTATTATCGAAGACCTATTGTCTGTAAAAATCCACAGCGAGTTGGCTTTGGATCAGCACTGTAGTCATTATTGGAGGGGTTGTTGTTTATTTTGGTTCCCTGCTCCTTCTTCAATGGTTATTATCTTTGTCTTCTCTATTCTTGTGTTGGTCCAACCCCTGTAGCATTTCCTCTTTACATTGTTTCTTTTTGGATGACTTACATCCTAAGCGGTGATTATTTTTTTTAATACAAACTTTATTGCATTTGTTATTATATCAAGCAGTGGGCATTACAGGAGAGTGGTTTCCATCAAGTGAATGTGTACAATTGAGTGTCGTCAAAGACACATATAAAGTGCTGTGGGTATGGCCTCTAAGTTCATTCGCGACAGAGCTGATACAATAACAAAAAACAATTAATTAATGTAAAAATCTTCCCACCCAGATCCCAAGCAAAACTAAAACCCTCTATGTGTCACCTGAGAACCATCACTCCGAACAGGAAGGGGGAAGTGTCCATGTAGGTGCAGTGCAGTACAGTTATGAACCTAGCCTGAATCGGTGGTGAAGGAGCCTTTGCCCATTTAAATCCCCTGGGCGTAGTCACTGCCGGACCAATGTGTACAACCTCATTGCCAGCCTGCGACCCCTCCGGGATTGGGATCTTGTGCCTTAAAGCTTTCCAATAGCATATCCCATTCCATGTAGATTGGTGATTTGGGAAGCCCTCCATATTCCTCCCGTTTGGGGGCTAAACTTTCAGCTAGGCCCCACCGATGAACCTCCTCCTGCCAGTCTTCTAGTGTTGGGGACAATGGGGACTTCCAACGTCTACTGAGAAGGAGTTTCACCAATGATAATGCCAGTTTGTTGAATCGCACTCCCACTTTGGAACCTCGAGGTCTCATGATCAATCCCAGTATAGTGTTCAATGAGCCATCACATGCTCTCTCCTCCTTCCCAACGTTATTGTGTACATTGTTTTATTCTTTTTCCAAGGACATGGTAACTGCACGTACCTGCTGGGTCACTCACTTTTTGCACTTGCTCCGCCTTCATCAATCCCCTCCCCCTCTCCTCTTTCTCACCATTCCCTGCAGTATAACAATTTTTAAAATTATTTTTGTGATGGCCTGCCAGCTGCACACAGCTGCCAGACTGCTCACTTCGATAATTTTGTGCACCATCCCACACAAACTTTGGTAAACTGGAGTAAATAAAACTCTAAATGGCCACCTGTATGTCAGTATGCATTCCCTTGCATGTACACACACGTGGGCTTTTTGAAGTGCTTTTTCATTCTAAAAAAAAACAGCACTAAAAAGTGGCTGTCCAAACTTGTGCTTGCATGCTCACTCCTGGTTAGGCATTTAAAACATTTTTTTTTTTAAATCTGTTTCATGTGATGCAAACAATCATTGGCAAATCCAATAACTGTGTTCCTCATTCAAAAATGTGAGACTTATTGGCTTTTCCAAGCCTTATTGGGAACTGGGACATATGATTTGATCCAGAGCAAGAGAAAGAAAGGCAGGAAAAGTAGGATGGGAAGGAGGAAGAGAAAGATACAAAAACTGTGACAAAGGGATAAAGCAAGGACGGCAAAGAAGCTCAAGAGCGAGACAAAGATACAAGAAGTGTAGGGTGGTGGAAGAATGAGACATGAGGTAACTTTAAAATGGTATTTGTTAACCATGGCATTCAACAGTGCCACGGAGGGATACTAAAAAAAACGTTGGGTCGAATTAAGCACTGCTTTATGTCATAAATCACTGTGAGATGTTTTTTCTGTTGATAACTAGTCACATCAAACGCACAAAAGGTCATGGGAGGATGCTTGCAATAAGTCTAACCACTGGAAATCACTTAGAGTACCATTACATCTCAACTTTCCTTTTCCCACCATGCCACTTCCAATTAGACCCTGCCATATGCAAATCCGTCTTGACCCTGCTCCAATAGTAGGAACTGTCGAGCTCGAACTGCCAAGCTAGATCCTCTCTGAACCAGAACACAAGCAACCGAAGACCAGTTTTACCCTGATTGAGTTTCTTCAGTCGGGCATAGCTTGATTTCATTAGAACAGTGAGCAAAGGGAGGTACATCTGCACATGCCCTCAGCCACTTAAAGCGTTACATCAAACACACAGAACGTGATGGGAGGGTGCTTGCAATAGGTCTATCTACCCACTGCCAATCTCTTGGGGTAACATTCCAACCCATTGCTCTTTTGCCCACCATGCCACCTCAGATTAGACCCAGCCATATGCAAATCAGTCTTGACCCTGCTCCAATAGGAACAATCCAGCCCCAACTGCCAAGCTAGGTCCTCTATGAACCAGAAAAAAAGCAATCCAAGACCAGTTCCACCATGATTGGGTCTTTTCAGGTGGGTGTAGCATGGTTCCAATGGCACAGCGAGCAAGGGGCCCATGTCTGGGCATACCCTTTGCTACTTAGGTTGTTACATCAAACGCACAAAAGGTGATGGTAGGATGCTTGCAATAGGTCTAACCACTGACAATCTCTCAGGATAGTATTCCAACTCATAGTTCTTTTGTCCACCATGCCACCTCAGATTAGACCTAGCCATCTGCAAATCAGTCTTGACCCTGCTCCAATAGGAACAGTCCAGCCTGAACTGCCAAGCTAGAGGTCATGACAATCACTCATGCCCACCTTGGTTACACTCGCTGCACAATTAGTGTTGCTCTACGTCACCCTGTAGCCCCCTATGCCTTGCCTGGGGACCCCGTAGGGTGAGTATTTATGGTCGCTCCTTTCCCTGCTCCTGGCAGACACTTTCTTTTCTTGTCCCCCGCAGGGCCGCCTAAACCAGATCCCATTGTAGGCTTAGCTCCCTTGGCCCCATCATGTACCATCTGGGTTGAGCATGTTCCTTCCTTTAAAACTCTTGCACTCATAATCCCGCAAGATTTCAGGGGAGCACGTGGTTTGGCTGCCATCTTAGGTGCATGGCTATGAACACCGTACCCCTAGCAAATGGCCTTGCTTGGCTTTGTCTAGTACCGGTGGTGACTTCTCCTGGGAAGCCCTTGCACGAATTCCACCTGTTCAAGGAGAAACCATGCATCCAACAAGAACTTACCTGTCTTTGTTTGTGCACCAACTCGATGACAGGATCTGAAAAAAGAAAAGAGAACAGTGAGGTCTAGCCTTTATTTTTTCTTACCGCGAGTGGCAGCACAGCTCACCTTGCATGAGCACTCGAGTTAGACTTTGCTGTAATACCTTCATGCCAAGAAAGATCTTAAGACAAGTAAGATTGAGAGATTCTCCCCTTCTTATACCTAACTACCCTCATCAGAGTTATCAAGGAGTCCACTGTATTAGCCTGCACAAACCTCTTAGTCCTCCTTGAGGTGTCATCAAGAATGCTCTTTTTTGTTGAGCATTTGAGACTATTTGATAACGAAATAGTCAAAAAACGACCTTTTATTGAGCACTTGTGCATCTGTAAAAAGGAAAAAATCACACATAAAATGTATGTAATCTCTAGGATAGGGGTCTCTAACAGGTCAGTCATGAGTTCCCAGTAACTCTCAGGCTCTCTCTGAATAGCTCACACATGATAATTAGCTGTCAGCTGGTATGACAATATGCAGCTGCCCAAATGCTATGGAAGCACTTTAAAACCCAGTGCAATGCTTTCTGTGGGACCTAGGAATCAGAAAATGGACGAACATGTAGCCCACTCTCATCTGAAAATGTCATTTTTTGTTTCTTTTCTTTCATTTTCTTTCTTTCACTACTTGTTTCCTTCTTTTACTATTTCTTTGCTTCTTTTTCTCTTTTTCTTCTTCTTTCTCAGTTTTGTAAGTTCTTAATTTTTTTCTTCTGCTTCCTTTCTTTTCTCCGTTTCTTTCTATTTCATTTTTTCTGCTTTCCCCTACTTTTTCTCCTCTTATTCTCAACTCCTTTTTCATGTTCTCTACTTTGTCTCCTTTTTTTATTCTTCCAGTCTTTCTTATTCAATTTCTTGCTGCCATTCTTTAACTTTTTTGTTGCCTTTTCTCCTTTCTTCCTCCACTTCTCTTTCTTTTCTCTACTTTCTGTTTCTTTGTTACTTTCTCTTTCTTCACTCTTTCATTCCTCAATTCTTTCTCTCCTTTCCTGTTTTTCTATTTGTTTCACTCTTTATGTTTTTTTTCCTGGTCTTTCCTTTTTTATTTTTTATCGACTTCTTCTTTCTTTCTTTCTCTTCCCTATGACTGTTTCTTTCTTACATTTTTCTTTCTCGCTCTCCTTCTTGACATGCGCTCTATCTGATCTCCATTTCTTTTTCCTACTCTCATTTTTGTTTCTGATTTGCTCTTTCCTTGTTCTTATCTTTTTCTACCTCTCTCTTTTCCTTTCTTCCTTTGCTTTCACTTCTTTTTCTTTCCTTTGCTCCTTTTTCCTTTCCTCCTTTATTACTCCTTTCTTTAGTTTTTCTTCCTGATTTTCTTTTTGTTCTTATTCTTTCTCTTTGTTATTCTGCCTTCTCATGTCTTTTTTCACGTATTTTCTCTTTTTTGTTTCTGTTTCCACTGACCTCATTTTTCTTCTCCTCCTTTTTCCTCTTTTCTTCTTGCTTCTTCTTTCTCTTTCTCTTTTCCTTTCTCAATCTCTCTCCCTACCTTTCTATCTCTCTCTCTTCCTTTCTCTGTCTCTTATTCACTCCTCTTTTTTTTTTTCTTCTTTCTCTTTTTGTATCTTTTCTCTTTCACTCTTTTACTGACTTTCTAAATCTGTTCTTCTTTTTCCTGCTCTCATTTCTTTCTTCCTGCCTTAAATGCTATCATTGTCTTTAGCTTCCTTTTTCTCCTCCTTTCCTTCTTCCTCATATTTCACCCTTTCCCTCTTCTTCCTTTTTATATCTCCCTCTCCTTCATTTCTTTTCCTTTTTTTCTCTCCTACCTGGCTTCTTAAAGCAATCTCTTTATGGATCTATTGTGTCTCATTACTGTCTTAATGCTGTACTGTGTGGCGGTCACTAATAAGATATGTTTCCTTGTTGATACCTACGAAGTCTGCATGGGCCTCACACAATGTATTATTGCTAATGGTCCTTTGTGCTCTACCTCTCAAAATGAGAGCAGTGTCAACTTATCTATTGCATGAGAACATAAGTCTAAATTAGACTGTCACCTCTCAGTGTGAGTCACAAACAACTGACAAAATGGATCCTTGTGGTCTCCACAAGTTAACATTTGCTGTAGAGCTAAAGGTGCATTAATTATATATTTTCACTGGAGCAGGACTGTGATACTCTACGGGCAGTACATAAGTTACTTAGACTTTATGAACCCTTGTCAAACACTGATATATTAGGCGGTAGCTCAAGATGGTTTTCAATGACCAGAAGTAGCTCTCACTACAGAAAAGATTGGAGACCCTGGCTCGAGAACCAGGTGTGTTTTTACCCATTAGACTGTTTGCTGTATCTTGCTAAGTATTGTGTGAGGTTAGTGTAAATTTGACTCTGCCATTCTCATCTCTTAGGTTATTCTGCCTGCTTGTAGCAGTAACCCTCGAATCAGGTTAGATCTCTTGGAGTAAGGTGGTGCTGATCCAGTTTTCCCCGATCCACATGAACAGTATTCTCTCGCTCTATTTCAAACACCCTACCCCTTCTTGAGCAGCTGCCAACTTGAGTAGTGTAACATCCAAGTTAGGAATTGTTTTCGAGAGGAGTTAGAGGGCCAGCCTCGCTCCAGCTGAATTACCTGGAGTTCAGGTGAGTGGCTTCAACCTAACAACAGAAAGCCAAGCCATTACATTTAATATTAATATCACCACTCAGGATCTAACCCAAGCACTAACAGAAGAAACCCCTGAGGTGCTAGACCAGGCTAGAGCACTGAATCATCTCCAAACTGAAGTCTGTAGATTACAGGAGGAAAATTCTGTGTTGCGGAACCAATTAGAATGAAACAAGACTGGGTATGCTCCATGGGGGTGGGCTATCCCTAAAGAACCCCATCCTTTGCCTCACTCTCCTCAGTTTGGAGAAACTGTGATTAAACCATATGTAGTAATTTCACATGAATCCAGAAGTAAATTACTATTTTCTTTATTTAATGTAAATCCTGTCACCTCCAGCAGATCCAGCTCTATAACTGCCAGTTCCTGGAATTTCCACTCCCCCCATTCCATATTACATCACAGGCAAGCAGTGAACATTCCTACACATCCACCCCTTACAAATTAATTAATACAATCAAACAGATAAACATTTCCCCAAACTTTCTTCCCCCCAAAAAATTATTGAAAAACATGTTCTAACAATCAATATATAAATGAGTAGATACATATTAATATAACTATCAGAGATAGTGATAGAATAATGATATCATATTACATATTAGGCTTATACACCTTACTCAGAATTCCAAAACTCCATTCCTTTCCATCTTCCAACACCTCAACATTTTTCCTTACATCAACCCTCTGGGGATGAGAATATTTACTCTCCCCCTTTCTAACAATTCCTGGTCTTTTCGTCACCATCCAATCACCACCTCATGGCTTCCTGATCGACCCACACCTGTTTTGTATCCTGCAGCCACATGGGTGACCTCCCTTTGAGAGCAATGAACTGAGACACACCCGTCTTAGAATGAGGAGTAATCCTATGAGACCAAATAATTTTTTCCAACTCCTCTCTCCAAGGTAAACCATTGGCAATTGACAACTGGATATTTTCCATAATAATGCAATTCACCCTTTCAAGTAAACCATTTGCTTGTGGCCTAAACAATGCAACCTTCTCATGCGTAATGCCCATTTTGCTCAAGAAGTCCTTCATTACCATGGAAGTAGATTGCACTCCATTATCCGTGGTTAGCACCCTAGGAATTCCCTCTTCCATGAAAACCACCTTTAAAAATTCCACCACACACTGCTTGTTTATATGCTCCATACTTTTTACAATAAACCATTTACTATGATAATCAACAATCACAGTCAAAAACCTATTCCGTCTACCTATTCTCTACCCCGGACCAATAGAATTTATAGCTAAATGCTCCCATGGTTTCTTAGGCAATTCCCTACAACTCAAAGGTGGTTCCCTACATATCTTGCTCTTATCACTGTTGCAGCACACACTACAATTTTTCACCTTCTCCTCAACCTCTCTATTCACCCCGGGCCACCCAAAAAATTGTCTCAATCTTCTTTTTGTCAAACTCCTTCCCAAATGAACTTCATGTACCATATCAATCAATCTCCCTCTCAAACTTCCTGTAGGAACAACTCGACTGCATCTCAATATCTTGAAGCCACAAATACTCAGCTCCTCCTTAGCCACACTATAGGGTTTCATTCTATCACTCTCTTCAGCTTCTTGACTCGAACCATCACTTATAAAATGTTTCAACTCATCATACACCTCATCTTCTGCTACAGCTTGCTGCCAGTCCTCTTTAGTCAATGCAAACTCGCCCACATTACAAATCTCAACAACCTCTCATTTTTTCTCTTCATCAACACATAAACTATCATCCAATTGCATTTGGGACAAACAATCTGCCACAACATTTTTTTCCCTTGAAAAAATCCACCACAAAAGTGAAGTCCATCACAGATAATAGCCACCTTGTTATTCTGGGCATAATGCCACCTTGCAATCCATTTAAATATGTGTAGCAACGGTTTATGATTTGTACAGACAACAAAAGGCAAACTCCACAGATAATACTCCAAGTGGTTTATCCCCCAACAGCATGCTAATGCCTCTTTCTCAATGGTGGATTAAGACTGTACCGCCCCCTGCAGCCTTATAGATGCAAATCCAATCACTCTTTCCTGTCCATCCACGCTCTGGGATAAAACCGCCCCTAATCCAACATTACTGGCATCCGTAGTAAGCATCGTTTTGTTGTTCATATTAAAATGGCACAAGGATGGTGACTCCACAATAGACTGCTTGATCTGATTGAATGCAATCTCACATTCTTTACCCCACTCAAATACACACTTATTCTTCAACAACACTTGCATGGGCTCCACCTTTTCAGTGAAATTATGTATACATTTTGAACAATATTCTGCGAGTCCCAGAAACGATATTAACTGTTCCTTATTTTGAGGCCTTGGTGCATTGGACATGGCTCTTACATTACTCTTCTTAGGCTTAATCCCCATTGCTGAGATTTCATGCCCAAGATAATCCACCTTGTTTTTCCTTAATTGAGATTTCTCTTTCTTGATAGTCAGTCCTCATTGTTCAACTCTTGACAAAACTTCCTTCAGTAAGTCATCATGTTCTTCTTCCGTCCCACCTACAACCAAAATGTCATCTGGGAAACACAAGACTTTTTCCATACCGTGAAAAATGTTCTGCATTATACGCTGAAAAACAGCCGAAGCAGATGCAAGTCCAAAAGGCATCCTGTAGTATCTAAAGGCACACAGTGGTGTAACGAATGAAGTCAACGGTCGAGATTCCTCGTGCAAATTTACTTGGTGATATTCTGACGAGATATCAAGCCCACTAAACCATTTTCCTCCACCCATCATTCCCAACATCTTAGAAATGTTTGGCAGTGGCTGTCTATCCACCCATATCTTTTTGTTAGGCTCACATAAATCTATGCATAAGCGAATCTTCCCACCATCTTTAGGAGCCACTACTATTGGAGACAACCATTCCAATAATTCAATTGGCTCTATGATTCCTTCTGCCAAAAGATTTTCAAGTTCTTTCTTCAGAAGTTCCTTTATCATATATGGCACCGATCTAACTTTGTGCACCACAGGTATAGCTTTTTCATTTAGAATTATTCTATGGGTAAAACCTTTCAATAATCCTAGATTCTAAAAAAAAAAACACGAGGAAATGTAAGCACCACATTTTCCTGCACATTCTTTTCTTCCACCTGTGCAGTAACCAATTCTATGATCATGACCGGCTCATTCGCATTTGGATCCAAAATAATGTTCATGTCTTTCTGATGTCGCCATCCCAAAAGATCTGAGCCTTCTTTGGTTATATACACCTTCCCTCTCACACTGCTGTGTTTGAATGTGATATCCATCCATCTCATCCCCATGATCGAAATTCTCTTTCCACCATATCCTACTGCCTTTATGTCAGACAACTGTAACTCAGTGACATCCCCCTTGAATTTCTCCTCATACGTATCCATCCCAGCTAAAGTGAATAAGCTACCTGAGTCTTCCAAGACCAGAACTCTCACTCCTTCCAAAGTCACATCACAATGCGGTTTCTCCAATTTGCCATCACTTTCCATTCTTATTTTTCCTCCATTATTTGCACTCTGACCACAATACTTCTCCTGCACATGATCAACAATCTGATCAACGGACAATATAATCTCCTTCACATCCTCACATATATCTTCTACCATTTTAACACTTTGGAGCTTACTCTTTATCCTGCACACCTTAGCCAGATGGTCTCTCCTGCCACAACTCCTACAAATAATATTTCTAGCTCCACACCTGGTACTTGAACTGATATGCCTAGGACTTCCACACCTATAACATACAATAGTCTTCCGCTCACCCCTTTCACCTCCTGTATTACCAGTTGCCAAGTTCCCGACACCAACATACTTTCCACTACCAGCCCCACTGCCAGTTCCAGAAACCTTAACCTGCTTCATCGTTTCCATATCCTTTACTTCCACCACACTTTCCTCCTTAACTTCCCTAACCTTTTCACTTCCTGCATCCATTCCCTTCAACCACATTGCAGCATTTTCCATGCTCCTCGCAATCTGGATGGTCCCTTCTAAATTCGAATCCTTAGCTAATAATTTCTCTTTAACTTGTTTATTATTTTGCAACACACAATTTGATCTCTAATTAGACTATCAGTGAGCTCTTGGAATTGACATGTAATCGCCAATCCTCTCAATGCTGCTACATAACTCAAAATATCTTCTTTATTCTCTTTCTTCAACAACAGAAAAAATGTATGCTGTTCAAAAACTATATTTATCTTAGAAATAAATCGCTTATCAAGCATAGATAATGACATATCATACAAGTTTGCTGCCTGGCCATCCCCCACTCCTAATGAACCCTCTGGCAAATCGTCATATATGCTTCTACCTTTAGTTCCTAAATGATGTAAAATAATTGTTTACCTTCTTATTGGTCCATACTTATCCCCGTCTATTGGTAACATATATGTAAAAAACATAATTTTCCATCTTTTCCATGGAATAATAGGTTCTCCAGGTGTGAACAGGAAAGCAGGCGGTGCCATCATATTCTGTTCATCCATTTTGTAATGTAAAGTAACACAACAAGCTAAAGTAATTAATTAATACAATAAATTAACACAAACAACTAATATTATAATCTAGAATACCAAATATTTTCACTTTTTCCTCTTCTCTTCAAAAACCAAGTAGAGTCCTTCTTTTATTCTTATGATGGATAAATAGTCCACTGGTCCTTTGTTGATGTCCACACTATCACTTCTCAACTGGAGTCCTTCTACCATTTTTTTGTTAATGGAACAGTTTAGGTGTGGTCACATTTGCATGGAGGCACTCAGGTAGGCACTCTTGCTTATTTATATAAACTCTGGTGGTGTATTTATTGGCGATCCAAGCGTTTGAGAACACTAATTGAACAGCACTGTGTCGATCGCCGCATCGATTACAGTGTGTCAATAGCCATGTTTCTTCAGGCTGTGTGAGGCTGTTTGAGCTCACTTGACAACAGTTGACGCTTGAGGTGTGCGACGGTGGCGTGCGACGTGCGAGGCTGTGCCTTTAGCAAGAGCTTGCCTGACAGGGTGCTGCAGGAGCATGACAGTGGTGCGCAGTGTGCAAGGATCGAGATAGCCTTGCTTCAGGAGCTTGACGGTGGCGGGCGGTGTGCAAGGCTCGAGATAGCCTCGAGCGGCGTGTGGTGTACCAGGCACGAGATAGCCTCCAGCTTTTCCCGTTATGGGATGTCAGCAGGAAATAAAATGGAACAAAAACAAAAAATAAATAAGAGTTCTCTGCCACTTCTCTTTGCCAAGGCTTTGCTAGCTTATCGGTTTCTGTCAGGCTAATCGTATCAGCTCAATCTCATTCCAACAATTTTAGTTCATAGCTGACAATATATTACGGGTCAGAAACTGCAGTTCACCATCCCAAAAGACATTACTCCAAGTAAGAGATTCCTTAATGAACAAGTAAGTGACTTACCGTTAGTCTTGACGGCTTCCATGAATCTTTGAGAAGATTCTCCAGAGGTAGAGGTACAGGTTCAAATGGCTACCCTCTGCGCAGCTACTCGTCGACAAAAATATGCAGTAATTTCACATGAATCCAGAAGTAAATTACTATTGTCTTTATTCAATGTAAATCCTGTCACTTCCAGCAGATCCAGCTCTATAACTGCCTGTTCCTGGAATTTCCACTCCCCCATTCTATATTACATCAAAGGCAAGCAGTGAACATTCCTACACCTACTCCTCACCCAATTCTGCAGGAGCTCACCCCCTTGATGTCACTGTGACCACACCCATGCCAATTCCCTTGGCTGCCCCTGAATGGTTCAAGAGGGAGAGCTCAAAATTCGATATTTTTCTAAGTCAGTGTCAGCTCCAATTTTAATGTAGACCACATGCCTCCCTAATGACACAGCTAAAGTGGCATTTATCATTTCATATCTTGGGGGAAACACAGCCACTTGGACAATTCCTCTTGTAGATAGTGATGACCATATCCTTTATGAGTTATCTAATTACAAGTGTGCAATGAAAACATTATTTGCTGAAGATGTGTTTGTGCAAAGCAGTGACAAAGAACTGCTGAATCTGAGACAGGGGTCCAAGGACTTTCTCACTTATATTACAACCTTCAGGCAGTTAGTGGCAGAGACTCAGTGGCCTGAGGAGAAAAGGATCTCACTTTTTTATTGGGGTCTGAAAGATGACATAAAGCATTCTCTGTTCCATATTGTAGAGTTGCCAAAGGACTGTTCAGAGTTAATTGATTTGGTAATCTGATCGGACCATCATTTGGATAAATGGAAAGGAGAAAATGCCCGTGGAGACATTATAGTAATAATTCAAAAAACAGCAAAGAAAAAAACAGAAACCAGAAGATAGAACCCATGCAAAGTGGGGGACTCTGGAACCCCTTGACTACTGTGGAGAAAGATTGACGACGAAAGTTGAATTTGTGTCTCTACTGTGGGAAACCAGAGCACTTCACCAAAGACTGTTCAGTGAGATATAAGGCAAGAAAAGGGGCAACTTGTATGAAAGTCAAGTAAACAACTCAGAAAAACTAGAGCTTTCAACAAGAGATGAGGTCGACTTTCCATGAAAGCAGACAATAATGATCTCTATATATCTAGCCAACTCTATTTGTAGGGTACTGCGACATCTTACCATTACAGTCATCCTGATAATTACTCCTCAGCAAAGGAAGGTAGTTCCAATGTTGATAGATTCCAGGGCTACTGGCAATGTTTTAGATTTAACCCATACAACTCAACTTGGGATCCACCAAAATTCTCAAGGAAGAGCCTGAACCCATCTGAGTTGTCCTCAGGGCTCATACAATTTGAACCACATCATTGATGACGATCTGTGAGAATGGACATACTGAGGATTTAACTTTTGACCTGATTGACACTCCAACTTTTGGGCCATATTGAGAGTCCCCTGGATTAAATATCACAATCCTTAGATTGATTGGACTCTTCAAAAGGTGACTCTTGACTCTTATACATGTTTCAATTTCTGTTATCAAGCCATCCCTGAACTGGTCATTCCCTTAACCCCTTCGCTGCTAGGCCTTTCCCCCCCCCTGTGCTAAGCCTTTTTTTGGCTATTTGGGGTAGTGCGCGCTTAGGCCACTGTAACTTTTTGACCACATAAGGTATCCACGCCAAATTTGCGTCCTTTTTTTCTAACATCATGGCGATTGTAAAGGTACCTAGGGTTTGTGGATTCCCCTGGAGGGGACCCAGAAATTAGCCAAAATACAGCAACATTTTGTTTTTTGGGGAAATATGCGAAAAAGGGCTACAGATGAAAGCGTCTTGTTTTTTCCCTGCAAATGGCATCAAAAAGGGGTTGTGGTGCTGAAATCACCATCTTCCCAGCTTTCAGGGACAAGCAGACTTTTGTCAGAAAACCAACTTTTTTACACAGTTTTGGCATTTTTCTGGGACATAGCCTATTTTTGCTATTTTTTGTGCTTTCAACCTCCTTCCAGTTAATGGTAGAAATGGGTATGAAACCAATAATGGATCCTGGAAAGCCATACATTTCTGAAAAGTAGACACAATTCTGAATTCAGCAAGGGGTCATTTGTGTAGATCCTTAAAGTTTTCCTTATAGAAACTAACAGTTAAATAAAAGAAAAATTGAAAATTAGTTGAAAAAAACAGCCATTTGTGTCAACGTTTTCACCTGTAACTTCTTCTAATTATGACAGCTATTTGAAAGCAATATACCGTTATATCCGCTGGACCTTTCTGGTTGTGGGGATATATAGGACTTGTAGGTTCACCAAGAACGCGACGAACCCAGAGCCAATAACTGAGCAGCATCTTGCAATGGTTTTTTATTATGTACCGGGTATATAGCAATTATTTTGGAAAAATGTATACATGGAAAAATTGTTATGAAAGACACCTATGTATTTATGAAATGGGAACAAAATGTAGATTTTAGAAACAGTAGATATTTGCACATTTCCGAAATTGGGAGTACCCATACTTGCATGAGAATTATAGGTCATTTTTCAAAATGACTTATTTTTTACACATTGCCTTTCATTTGGAAGGCAGAAATGCATCGAAAGTCAATAGGTAATAACAGTTGCTCTACCATTCTGTGTTACCCTAAGTCTCCCGATAAAAATGGTACCTCACTTGTGTGGGTAGGCCTTGTGCACACAACAGGAAATGGCTCAAAATGCAACGTGGACGTACCACATTTTTACAGTGAAAAATGACCCTTTTTTTGCAAAGTGCCTAGCTGTAGTTTTTGAACCCTAGCTCTGCCGGCACTTAGGGAAACCTAGCAAACCTATACATTTTTGAAAACTAGACACCCAGGGGAATTCAGGATGGGGTGACTTGACTGGCTCTCACCAGGTTCTGTTACCCAGAATCCCTTGCAAACCTAACAAATTGGCAAAAAAAACCATTTTCCTCACTTTTCTGTGGTGGAAAGTTCTGGAATCTGCGTCGATCCACAAAATTCCACCCACCCCGCGTTCCCCAAGGTCTTCCAAAAAAAATGGTACCTCACTTGTGTGGGTATGCCTAGTGCCCGCGACAGGAAGCAGCGCAAAACGCAACGTGGGCGCACCACATTTTCACAGTGAAAAATGACCCTTTTTTTGCAAAGTGCCTAGCTGTAGTTTTTGAACCCTAGCTCTGCCGGCACTTAGGGAAACCTAGCAACCTATACATTTTTGAAAAGTAGACACCCATGGGAATCCAGGATGGGGTGACTTGACTGGCTCTCACCAGGTTCTGTTACCCAGAATCCCTTGCAAACCTAAAAATTGGCAAAACAAAACATATTTTCCTCACTTTTCTGTGGTGGAAAGTTCTGGAATCTGCGTGGATCCACAAAATTCCACCCACCCGCGTTCCCCAAGGTCTTCCGAAAAAATGGTACCTCACTTGTGTGGGTAGGCCTAGTGCCCGCGACAGGAAGCAGCGCAAAACGCAGCGTGGACGCACCACATTTTCACAGTGAAAAATGACCCTTTTTTTGCAAAGTGCCTAGCTGTAGTTGTTGAACCCTAGCTCTGCCGGCACTTAGGAAACCTAGCAAACCTATACATTTTTGAAAAGTAGACACCCAGGGGAATCCAGGATGGGGTGACTTGACTGGCTCTCACCAGGTTCTGTTACCCAGAATCCCTTGCAAACCTAAATAATAGGCAAAAAAAACACATTTTCCTCACTTTTCTGTGGTGGAAAGTTCTGGAATCTGTGTGGATCCACAAAATTCTACCCACCCCGCGTTCCCCAAGGTCTTCCGAAAAAAATGGTACCTCACTTGTGTGGGTAGGCCTAGTGCCCGCGACAGGAAGCAGCGCAAAACGCAACGTGGACGCACCACATTTTCACAGTGAAAAATGACCCTTTTTTTGCAAAGTGCCTACCTGTAGTTTTTGAACCCTAGCTCTGCCGGCACTTAGGGAAACCTAGCAAACCTATACATTTTTGAAAAGTAGACACCCAGGGGAATCCAGGATGGGGTGACTTGACTGGCTCTCACCAGGTTCTGTTACCCAGAATCCCTTGCAACCTAACAAATTGGCAAAAAAAAAACATTTTCCTCACTTTTCTGTGGTGGACAGTTCTGGAATCTGCGTAGATCCACAAAATTCCACCCACCCCGCGTTACCCAAGGTCTTCCGAAAAAAATGGTACCTCACTTGTGGGGGTAGGCCTAGTGCCCGCGACAGGAAGCAGCGCAAAACGCAACGTGGACGCACCACATTTTCAGCAGTGAAAAATGACCCTTTTTTGCAAAGTGCCTAGCTGTAGTTTTTAACCCTAGCTCTGCCGGCACTTAGGAAACCTAGCAAACCTATACATTTTTGAAAAGTAGACACCCAGGGGAATCCAGGATGGGGTGACTTGACTGGCTCTCACCAGGTTCTGTTACCCAGAATCCCTTGCAAACCTAAACAATTGGCAAAAAAACACATTTTCCTCACTTTTCTGTGGTGGAAAGTTTTGGAATCTGTGTGGATCCGCAAAATTCCACCCACCCCGCGTTCCCCAAGGTCTTCCAAAAAAAATGGTACCTCACTTGTGTGGGTAGGCCTAGTGCCCGCGACAGAAAGCAGCGCAAAACGAAACGTGTGCGCACCACATTTTCACAGTGAAAAATGACCCTTTTTTTGCAAAGTGCCTAGCTGTAGTTTTTGAACCCTAGCTCTGCCGGCACTTAGGAAAACCTAGCAAACCTATACATTTTTGAAAAGTAGACACCCAGGGGAATCCAGGATGGGGTAACTTGACTGGCTCTCACCAGGTTCTGTTACCCAAACTCCCTTGCAAACCTAAACAATTGGCAAAAAAAACACATTTTGCTCACTTTTCTGTGGTGGAAAGTTCTGGAATCTGTGTGGATCCACAAAATTCCACCAACCCCGCGTTCCCCAAGGTCTTCCAAAAAAAATGGTACCTCACTTGTGTGGGTAGGCCTAGTGCCCGCGACAGGAAGCAGCGCAAAACGCAACGTGGACGCACCACATTTTCACAGTGAAAAATGACAGTTTTTTTGCAAAGTGCCTAGCTGTAGTTTTTGAACCCTAGCTCTGCCGGCACTTAGGGAAACCTAGCAAACCTATACATTTTTGAAAAGTAGACACCCAGGGGAATCCAGGATGGGGTGACTTGACTGGCTCTCACCAGGTTCTGTTACCCAGCATCCCTTGCAAACCTAAAAAATTGGCCAAAAAACACATTTTCCTCACTTTTCTGTGGTGGAAAGTTCTGGAATCTGCGTGGATCAACAAAATTCCACCCACCCCGCGTTCCCCAAGGTCTTCCGAAAAAATGGTGCCTTACTCGAGTGGGAGGCCCAAGTACCCGCGACAGGCAAGGGCCCACAACGTATTGAGGCGACCTCAAAATGGCCTATCACAAAGCGACCTGGTTTTGCAAGGGGGTCCCATGACGTTTTGGCCCGGGGCTCGGCGGCCACCTAGGGAAACCTACCAAACCCACACATTTCTGAAAAGTAGACACCCGGGGGATTCCAGGAGGTATGACTTGCGTGGATCCCCCAACATTTTCTTACCCAGAATCCCCTGCAAACCTGACATTTTGCTGAAAAATCCCTTTTTCACACATTTTTGTGAGGTAAAGTTGTGGCATCACGGGGCTGACACAAATTTTCTACCACCCAGCGTTCCCCCAGGTCTCCCAATAAAAATGGTGCCTCACTCGGGTGGGAGGCCCAAGAACCCGCGACAGGCAAGGGCCCACAACGTATTGAGGCGACCTCAAAATGGCCTATCACAAAACGACCTGGTTTTGCAAGGGGGTCCCATGATGTTTTGGCCCGGGGCTCAGCGGCCACCTAGGAAACCTACCAAACCCACACATTTCTGACAAGTAGACACCCGGGGATTCCAGGGAGGTATGGCTAGCATGGATCCCCCAACGCTTCTTACTCCAGAATCCCTTGCAAACCTGACATTTTGCTGAAAAATCCCTTTTTCACACATTTTTGTAGTGGTAAAGCTGTGGCATCACGGGGCTGACACAAATTTGCTACCAAGCGTTCCCCAGGTCTCCTGATAAAATGGTGCTTCACTCGGGTGGGAGGCCCAAGTACCCGCGACAGGCAAGGGCCCACAACGTATTGAGGCGACCTCAAAATGGCCTATCACAAAATGACCTAGTTTTGCAAGAGGGGTCCCATGACGTTTTGGCCCGGGGCTCTGTGGCCACCTAGGGAAACCTACAAACCCACACATTTCTGAAAAGTAGACACCCGGGGATTCCAGGGAGGTATGGCTTGCGTGGATCCCCCAACATTTTCTTACCAGAATCCCCTGCAAACCTGACATTTTGCTGAAAAATCCTTTTTCACACATTTTTGTGTGGTAAGTTGTAGCATCACGGGGCTGACACAAATTTCCTACCACCCAGCGTTCCCCAGGTCTCCCGATAAAATGGTACCTCACTCGGGTGGGAGGCCCAAGTACCCGCGTCAGGCAAGGGCCCACAACGTATTTAGGCGCCTCAAAATGGCCTATCACAAAACGACCTGGTTTTGCAAGGGGGTCCCATGACGTTTTGGCTCGGGGCTCGGTGGGCCACCTAGGAAACCTACCAAACCCACACATTTCTGAAAAGTAGACACCCGGGGATTCCAGGGAGGTATGGCTTGTGTGATCCCCCAATGTTTTCTTACCCAGAATCCCTGCAAACCTGACATTTTGCTGAAAAATCCCTTTTTCACACATTTTTGTATGTTAAAGTTGTGGCATCACAGGGCTGACACAAATTTCCTACCACCCAGAGTTCCCCAGGTCTCCCGATAAAAATGGTGCCTCACTCGGGTGGGAGGCCCAAGTACCCGCGACAGGCAAGGGCCCATAACGTATTGAGGCGACATCAAAATTGCCTATCACAAAATGTTTTGGGCCCTTGCCTGTCGCGGGTACTTGGGCCTCCCACCCGAGTGAGGCACCATTTTTATCGGGAGACCTGGGGGAACGCTGGGTGGTAGGAAATTTGTGTCAGCCCCGTGATGCCACAACTTTACCACACAAAAATGTGTGAAAAAAGTGATTATTTTCAGCCAAATTTCAGGTTTGCAGGGGATTCTGGGTAAGAAAACGTTGGGGGATCCACGCAAGCCATACCTCCCTGGAATCCCCAGGGTGTCTACTTTTCAGAAATGTGTGGGTTTGGTAGGTTTCCTAGGTGGCCGCCGAGCCCGGGCTAAAACATCATGGGACCCCCTTGCAAAACCAGGTCGTTTTGTGATAGGCCATTTTGAGGTCGCCTCAATACGTTGTGGGCCCCTGCCTGTTGCGGGTACTTGGGCCTCCCACCCGAGTGAGGCACCATTTTTATCGGGAGACCTGGGGGAACGCTGGGTGGTAGGAAATTTGTGTCAGCCCCGTGATGCCACAACTTTACCACACAAAATGTGTGAAAAAGTGTTTTTTCAGGCAAATTTCAGGTTTGCAGGATTCTGGGTAAGAAAACGTTGGGGGATCCACGCATGCCATACCTCCCTGGAATCCCCTGGTGTCTACTTTTCAGAAATGTGTGGGTTTGGTAGGTTTCCTAGGTGGCCACCGAGCCCCGTACTAAAACGTCATGGGACCCCCCTTGCAAAACCAGGTCGTTTTGTGATAGGCCATTTTGAGGTTGCCTCAATACGTTGTGGGCTCTTGCCTGTCTCGGGTACTTGGACCTCCCACCCGAGTGATGCACCATTTTTATCAGGAGACCTGGGGGAACGCTGGGTGGTAGGAAATTTGTGTCAGCCCGGTGATGCCACAACTTTCCCACACAAAAATGTGTGAAAAAAGTGAATTTTTTCAGCAAAATTTCAGGTTTGCAAGGGATTCTGGGTAGGAAAACGTTGGGGGACCCACGCAAGCCATACCTAGCTGGACTCCGCCGAGTGTCTAGTTTTCAGAAATGTGTGGGTTTGGTAGGTTTCCTAAGATGGCCGCCGAGCCCAGGGCCAAAAACCTCACTGGTGTGGGTGGTTCAAGTACCCGCAACAGGCAAGTGCCCAAAACGTATTGAGGAGACATCAAAATGATCTATCACAAAACAAGCTGGTTTTTGCAGGGAGTCACCTGGGTTTTGGCCCCGGGCTCGGCGGCCATCTTGGGAAACCTACCAAACCCACACATTTCTGAAAACTAGACACCCGGGGAGTCCAGCGAGGTATGGCTTGCGTGGATCCCCCAACGTTTTTCTACCCAGAATGCCCTGCAAACCTCAAATTTAGCTGAAAAAAATCACTTTTTTCTCAAATTTCTGTGTGGAAAAGTTCTGGAATCTATGTGGATCCACAAATTTCCTACCACACAGTGTTCCTCCATGTCTCCCGATAAAAATGATACCTCACTCGCGTGGGTGGGTCAAGTACCCGCGACAGGAAAGGGCCCAAAACCTATTGAGGCGACATCAAAATTACCTATCACAAAACAACCTGGTTTTGCAAGGGGAGTCCCATGAGTTTTTGGCCCTGGGCTCGGTGGCCATCTAGGGAAACCTACCAAACCCACACATTTCTGAAAACTAGACACCCGGGGGAGTCCAGCGAGGTATGGCTTGCATGGGTCCCCTAACGTTTTCCTACCAGAATCCCTGCAAACCTCAAATTTAGCTGAAAGAATCACTTTTCTCAACTTTCTGTGTGGGAAAGTTCTGGAATCTACGTGGATCCACAAATTTCCTCCCACCCAGCGTTCCCCGGGTCTCCTGATAAAAATGATACCTCACTCGCATGGGTGGGTCAAGTACCAGCGACAGAAAAGGGCCCAAAACCTATTGAGGCGACATCAAAATTACCTATCACAAAACAACCTGGTTTTGCAAGAGGGGTCACCTGGGTTTTTGTCCCCGGGCTCGGCGGCCATCTTGGGAAACTACCAAACCCAAACATTTCTGAAAGCTAGCCACCCGGGAGGTCCAGCGAGGTATGGCTTGCGTGGGTCCCACAACGCTTTCCTACCCAGAATCCCCTGCAAACCTCAAATTTAGCTGAAAAAATCACTTTTTGCAGACATTTTTGCGTGGGATCACCGTGCCGGAACAAATGTCCTACCACCCAGCGTTCCCCTTGTTCTCCCGAGTAAAATGATACCTCACTTGTGTGGGTGGGCCAAAGGTCTGTGACTGGGAAGAGCCCAAAACATAGGGATTTAGGGTATAGCACCGAGAATTCTAAGCGCTACATTTTTTTTAAAATACGTTTTTAGCCAGTTCTGCTTCGGACACCCACACAAGTGAGGTATCATTTTACTCGGGGAACAAGGGCAACGCTGGGTGGTAGGACATTTGTGCCAGCACGGTGATTCCACGCAAAAATATGTGGAAAATGTTTTTTCAGCTAAATTTGAGGGTTGCAGGGATTCTGGGTAGGGAAACGTTGGGGGATCACGCAAGCCATACCTCATTGGACTCCCAGGGTGTCTAGTTTTCAGAAACATGTGGGATTGGTAGGTTTCCCCTAGATGGCGGTGAGCCCGGGCCAAAACCGGGTGCCCCCAAAACCAGTTACTTTTGTTATAGGTAATTTTGAAGTCTCCACAATACGATTTGGGCCATTTCCTGTTTCAGCCACTATGCCTACCCACACAAGTGAGGTACCATTTTTATCGGGAGCCCTGGGGGAACGAAGGGTGGTAGGAAATTTGTGGATCCACGCAGATTCCAGAACTTTCCCACACAGAAATTTGAGTAAAAGTGATTTTTTCCAGCTAAATTTGAGGTTTGCAGGGCATTCTGGGTAGGAAAACGTTTGGGGACCCATGCAAGCCATACCTCGCTGGACTCCCTGGGTGTCTAGTTTTCAGAAATGTGTGGGTTTGGTAGGTTCCCAAGATGGCCGCTAAGCCCGGGGCCAAACCCAGTGACCTCCTTGCAAAACCAGGTTGTTTTGTGGTAGGTAATTTTGATGTCTCCTCAATACGTTTTGGGCCCTTGCCTGTCGCGGTACTTGACCCACCCACGCGAGTGAGGTATCATTGTTATCGGGAGACCTGGGGAAAGCTGGGTGGTAGGAAATTTGTGGATCCACGTAGATTCCAGAACTTTCCCACACAGAAATTTGAGAAAAGCGTGATTTTTCAGCTAAATTTGAGGTTTGCAGGGGATTCTGGGTGAGAAAATTTTGGAGGACCCACGCAAGCCATACCTCGCTGGACTCCTCCGGGTGTCTAGTTTTCAGAAATGTGTGGGTTGGGTAGGTTTCCCTAGATGGCCGTCGAGCCCGGGGCCAAAGACTCATGGGACCCACCCTTGCAAAACCAGGTTGGTTTGTGATAGGTAATTTTGATGTCGCCTCAATAGGTTTTGGGCCCTTGCCTGTCGCGGGTACTTGACCCATCCACACAAGTGAGGTACCATTTTTCTCGGAAGACTTTGGGGGACGCGGGGTGGGTGGAAATTTGTGGATCCATGCAAATTCCAGAACTTTCCACCACAGAAAAGTGAGGAAAATTTGTTTTTTGGGACATATTTTTATGTTTGCAAGGGATTCTGGGTAACAGATCCTGGTGAGAGCCAGTCAAGTCACCCCATCCTGGATTCCCCTGGGTGTCTAGTTTTAAAAAATGTATAGGTTTGCTAGGTTTCCCTAGGTGCCGGCAGAGCTAGGAACCAAATTCAACAGGTAGGCACATTCAGAAAAAAAGTCAGTGCTTAGTGATCTTTCTGCCGCCCTGGGGAGGGGAAATCAGGGGCTATTGCTCCGATATGCTCCCGCCGGGGCAGAAAGACTGTGGCTATTCTTTTGGGGGTCGGGGGCATTGGGATGCCCATTCTGGTCAGCCCCCACCCCTGCGTATGAAAAAGCCAGCATAATCGCTGGCACATAGTGGGCTTTCTGCCCCCGGGGGTCAGATCAGGGGCTACTGCCCCCATCTGCCTCCTGGGAGGGGCAGAAAGACAGTGGCATCTTTTGGGGTGGGTGGGGGCATTGCCATGTCCATTCTTGGCAGCCCCACCCCGAACTTTGTAAAAAAAATCCCTGGTGGCTAGTGGGCTTTCTGCCTCCGGGGTGCAGATAAGGTGCTATTGCCCCATCTGCCTCCCAGGGGGCAGAAAGACTGTAGCATTTTTTGGGTTGGGGCATTGACATGCCCATTCTGGGCAGCCCCACCCCGGGCCTATAAAAAATAATCCCTGGCATCTAGGGTGTTTCTGAACTCCGAGGGCAGAAAGACTACCCATATAAAAAATCCCTGGCGCTTAGTGGGCTTTCTGCCCCTCCCGGGGGCAGATCAGGGCTATTGCCCCCATCTACCTCCTGGGGGGCAGAAAGTCTTTTTTTTCTTTGGGGGGTAGGGTGGGGGCATTTGCATGCCCATTCTGGGCAGCCCCCACCCCGGGCCTATAAAAAAATAATCCCTGGCATCTAGGGTGTTTCTGAACCCCCGGGGGGGCAGAAAGACTAGAATTTCATGGGGGAGGGGTGGGGGCATTGGCATGCCCATCTTGGGCAGCCCCTACCCCTAACTATAATTTTTTTTAAATCCCTGGTATCTAGTGGGCTTTTGCCCCCAGGGGGGCAGATTGGGGGCTACTGCCCCATCTGCCCCCCAGGGGGCAGAAAGACTCATTTTGTGGCCGGGGGTGGGGCATCGGCATGCCCGTTTTGGGCAGTCCCCACCCCTAATAAATATCACATTAAAAAATCCCTGGTGTCTAGTGGGCTTTCTACCCCACGGGGGCAGATTGGGGCTACTGCCCCATCTACCCCCAGGGGGCAGAAAGACTAATCATGCCAATTGTTATGGGGGAGCAAAGGCCCTTGCCCAAGGGCCGCTCCCCCTCCCTGGTGCCTAGTGGGTGGATCTCTGCTTGGGATCGCCCTCCTGGGGCGATCCCCAAGCAGGGATCCACTAGGGAGGGGTACCACTGGAAAGGAGATTCTCCCTTTCCAACTATACCTCTCCTGAGTTTCTACGTGCTCAGAGGTCTGAGATAGCCCCTGAGCACGTAGAAGCTGAAATGAGCCTCTTGGCTCATTTCAGTTTCAGTTTCACTAAAATGACATCAGCGCGACGTGCGCGCCGATCGTCATTTCAGGAAACCAGGGGGCCTCAGGAGCTGGGGAAGCTCTTCCCAGCTTCCGAGGCTTTAGAGAAGAAAGGGAATCCCTCTGGTGCCCGCACCAGAGGGATTTCCTGTGCAGGGAGTCATGACGAGCTGGACTCGTCATGAGCACACGACCACTGTGTGCCATGACGAGTCCAGCTCGTCATGAGCATGGAAGGGGTTAAGTTATACTATTACGCAGGAACCTGTGGGTGGGGTATTGCCAAAAATGTACCAAAACTATCAAGATGTTTTTGATGCCAGAAAGATGACCCAGTTACCCCCTCAATGGGCCTTCCACTGCCGTAGTGACCTTATCTCTGGTGCTACTCTGCCCTGTAGCAGGGTTTATGCCCTGACCGAGACTGGGACGCAACATCTAAGAAACTATCTTGACAAATTATTAGAGCTCAGTTTTATTCGTCATTCAACCTCCCCTGTATCATCCTCAATGTTTTCATTCCTGAAAAAATGGTGAATTGCGGGCATGCATTGATAATAGGGGGGGGTCAATAAAGCTACTGTTAAAAATTGGTATCCGCTCCCATTGATCCCGGTACTCTTAGATCAAGAGAAGCAATCAACCCGCTATACTAAGTTAGACTTGCGATGGGTGTATGAACTCATTTGTGTCACAGAAGCGACAAATTAAAAACCGCCTTTAGGACCAACTTTGGCTTTTTTGAGTATACTTTTATGTCATTTGGTTTGTGTAATTTCCTGGTGGCATTTCAGTTCTTCATTAACAAAGTGTTGCGAGATTTTTTGGATGTCTATGCGATCCTTTATATAGATGATATTTTGATTTATTCCCAAAATGAGACCGAACAGATTGACCATATCTGACGAATTTTACAATGTTTGAAATTATTTGTACCCAATCTCTCAAATAACATTGTATCAGTTGATTACTTGGTATTCTAATACTACTATATCAAAAATAACTGGATTCAGGGCTCTTGCATCTGGTAACCATTTTACCAACTGAGCAGAATTACACAGTGGCCAATAGAGAATTGTTGGCAATTAAATTGTTTTTTTCTGAATGGCAGCACTCTCTGCTGGTGGCCACAAACACTGTTACTATCTACTCAGACCACAAGAACCTTCAATTTTTAGCTCAGTAAAAGCACTGACTCCTAGACAAATACACTAGTTTCAATTTTTTAGTGAATTTGATTTTTTCATTACGTACCGAACAGGAGCAAAACAGTTTCAAGCTGACACCTTATCCCAGCTGGGGTACTCCTTATCGTCTCCAACCAAAAAGAACCTCCAACAATCCTTCCCCAAACCAAGATCATAGCTACCTGTGAAAATAAGACCTTTTTAGCCGAAGTACAAAAGGACACTCAAAAAATAGATCACAAGCAGTGTGTTCAAGATTCAACTTATACTATTTGTGATGGAATCTATTTTTGAATGGATCACTTATTTTTTCCAATACAGAGTTAACGCTAAAAGTGATCAGTTAGAATTATGACACTGCCTTAGCAGGACACCCTGGCATTTCAAGGACGCTAGACAATTGTAAATGGAAATTCTGGTGTGAAACAATGTCAAGAGATGGAAAGGAGTAAGTCTTAATGTGCCCTGTTTGTGCCTGTAATAAAGCAACACACACCCCTGATTGTCTTGTTACAACCTTTTCCCATTCCACCTGTACCATGGCACACCATTAGTTCCGATTTTGTCACCGATTTACCACCCTCCAACAAAAAAAGGACGATTGTGATAGTGGTAGATCTACTAACTAAAATGGCACACTTCATTCCCTTAACCAAAGTTCCCTCTGCTATTGAACTAAGTGATATCTTTATTGATAATGGGGTTCAGCGCCATAGGCTTCCCTCAAAAATAGTACCAGATTGCGACCCACAATTCACCTTAAACTATTGAGGAACCCTTTGTACATCTCGTGGCATTGAAGTTGCCTTGTTGTTTGCTTATCATCCTCAAACTGATGAGCAGACGGAACGTGTGAACCAATCTATAGAACAAATTGTCCATTGTTTAAATTCCATGGTAACTAGTTACTGAGATAAAGCTCTCCTACTATCGGAATTTGTGTACAGCAGAACACATTGTGCAGCAGGACATTCTCCGTTCTTTTGTTTGACTCGCCAACACCCCCAGTTTGTTCCTTTGCAAGTACCATCATTGCCGACTCAGGATCTAGCAGTCACTGAAGACGTACGATGATTTCAACAACAAATTATCAAAACCTCACCAAAGCTAAGGATAGAATGAAAATGCAAGCACATACACATCAAATAGCAGACCCTAAGAAGAAATAAGTGGACTAGGTTTGGTTGTCAACCCGCAGTCTGAAATTGGACCACCCACACAAATTGCAGCCACGTTTCATTGATCTATTTCCCATTCTAGAGATGCTGAACCCAATAAGCGCCAAATTATGTCTCCCTCCTGAATACCCATCTCACCCAGTCTTTCATGTATCCTTGCTGAAAATCACTAGCCCAGTACCCAGAAAGACAAGGCCCATCCTCCCATTCCTGGTGCAGGTCACATGGAGTATGAGGTCCACAGAATTTTGAATTCCAAGAACATCCGTGTCCAGTTACACTATCTCGTAATACAATGATTCACCCCTGAGCACTCCAAATGAGTAATGTTCTGTCCAACAGAAATGCAAAAAGTCTTATGTGATTTCTTAGTTCCAGTTCTTTATTCAGGTATCCAGTGTCCAATACTCAGCAGTTTAATGTTTCTAAAACACAGCTTGATGTAGTGGTACAGTCATATAATTACAGCCAACAAGTGTTTCGTCGTGTGTCGTGGCACACTTGTGACTTCTTCAGGGCTCTAAAACCCAAAGTACAAGCAGTTACCATCATTGTTCTTACATAGGCAAAATATGCCCACACACCCGTGCGTCATGCCTGCAAAGTTTCCATCACCAAAAGTAAGCATGAAAATGAGTCCACACAATACCAGCAGAACTATCAGTATTATCCAATATAGAAAAAGAAACAAATAAGGTCTTGAAAACAGTAACACACCGAAAGATGTGATGAATATAGAGTAAAGAGCAAAGCTCAAGACCCAACACCTAAAGTATAAGTGAAACCAATAATTTTGAAAGGATAGTAAGATAAGGCACCAAGATCTCAGAACCCTTAATAATCAAGAGTGCATCACCTGATTCCGTTGCCAGCTCAATTAAAAATTCAATCTGGGAAATACGCCATGATAGAAAATTAAAATCCTGTAATTGCAAATGCAACCGTTTATCTGGTCCTCAAATATAAGACATACAAACTCATCTAACAATAAATAAATGATAACATCACCTTGTGGCTCGCTCCCCCAGCCTAGCAAGTAATTATTGAGTTCTCGCCAGTCCTGAGATTAATACACTGATGCAAACTCTTCCAAATACTATAACCAGGGAAAAGAGGAAAATAGCCAACAAAAGTAACTAATTTTAGAAAGGGAGCTTATCTAGAGCATCATTAATCCTATGTAGTTGCGTGCAATATCCCACTTCCACAACAAGAATGCTCACCTTGAGTGTATAGTAGCGCAGCACAAAGTATAATTCCAGATGGCGTATAAGGTAGTATGGCGAAATATAAGGTTGGAAGACGAAGTATATAAAGAGGGAAAGGAGATCACGAGTCCATGACCTACAATTCAGAAAGTAATAGCCAATTATAAGATACAAACAGTAGGTACCATAGTCACAACTCATCCCAGCCACAGCCTCAGTACAGGTGTAGCCGCTATGAGAACCCCATCATTACTAACAGCCGAAAAGTCGTGGTTTCTATAGCCAAACTCCACTCCGCATATATGCGCAGTTTAAGGTAACACACTCCAAACTTAGGAGTCTGCCAGAGCGTATATAGTAGTTATTAATATCAGAATACCAGGCGTATAGCAAAGTAATAAACGACAAAGTCACATTAGACCTAATTAGACCAGCGTACGGTTGCGATAACTGGACATTTATGAATAGTAACATCTATATCGAAAATCCACTCTGCATATATGTGCAATCAAAGTATCACAGTCCAAACTTAGAAGTCTGCGAAAGCGTGGTAAGCGTATATAGTAAATAGCAAAATACAAAGTGTTTGCAAAGTCAAGAACTAAACGACAAGGTCACATTAGACCTAATTAGACTAGCGTACTGTAAAGGGTAGTGACAACTAAGCATTCGGTCTCACCCCTACTGCTCACCGTATACGTGTCGTTATGTAGAACAAACAGTACAATCAATCAATCAATCAATCAATCATGTCACTTATAAAGCGCACTACATACCCGCGAGGGTCTCAAGGCGCTGGGGGAAGATGGGGTGGTGCTGCTACTGATCGAAGAGCCAGGTCTTGAGGAGTCTTCTGAAGGCCAGTAGGTCTTGGGTCTGTCGGAGGTTGGTGGGGAGGGTGTTCCAGGTCTTGGCGGCGAGGTGGGAGAAGGATCTGCCGCCGGCGGTCGTTCTCCGGATGCGGGGGACTGTGGCGAGGCGAGGCTGGTCGAGCGGAGCTGGCGGGTGGGGGTGTAGAAGCTGAGTCGTCTGTTGAGGTAGGCTGGTCCGGAGTTGTGGAGTGCTTTGTGTGCGTGGGTGAGGAGCTTGAAGGTTATCCTCTTGTTGACAGGGAGCCAGTGCAGGTCTCTCAGGTGGGGTGTGATGTGGCTGCGTCGGGGGATGTCGAGGATAAGACGTGCAGAGGCGTTCTGGATGCGTTGCAGCCGTCTCAGGAGCTTAGCCGTCGTTCCTGCGTAGAGGGCGTTTCCGTAGCCCAGCCTGCTGGTGACGAGGGCCTGGGTGACTGTTTTTCTTGTTTCGGTGGGGATCCACTTGAAGATCCTGCGGAGCATTCGGAGGATGTTGAAGCAGGATGAGGAAACGGGCGTTGACCTGCTTAGTCATGGAGAGGGTGGGGTCGAGGATGACCCCTAGGTTGCGTAAGTGGTCGGTGGGTGGCGGGGCTGTTCCCAGTGATGTTGGCCACCAGGAGTCGTCCCAGGCTGAAGGGTTGGAACCAAGGATGAAGACCTTCGTCTTGTCCGAGTTCAGCTTCAGGCGGCTGGTCCTCATCCATTCGGCGATGGCCTTCATTCCTTCGTGGAGGTGGGCTTTGGCGGTGTGAGGGTCTTTGGTGAGGGAGAGGATCAGCTGGGTGTCGTCGGCGTAGGAGATGATGTTGAGGTTGTGCTGTCGGGCGACGTGGGCGAGGGTGCCATGTAGATGTTGAACAGCGTTGGGCTGAGGGAGGAGCCTTGGGGTATGCCGCAGATGATCTTGGTGGCCTTGGATCGGAAGGGGCGAGGCGGACGCTTTGTGTTCTGCCGGAAAGGAAGGATGTGGTCCAGTCCAGGGCCTTCTCTTGGATCCCGGCGTCGTGAAGGCGTGTTCGTAGTGTGTGGTGGCAGACCGTGTCGAAGGCGGCTGATAGGTCCAGGAGGGTGAGGGCTGCTGTTTCTCCGTTGTCTAGCAGGGTCCTGATGTCATCGGTGGCGGCGATGAGGGCGGTTTCGGTGCTGTGGTTGCTGCGGAAGCCGGACTGGGAAGGGTCCAGGATGTTGTTCTCCTCGAGGTAGCGGGTCAGTTGTTTGTTGACGATTTTCTCGGTGACCTTCGCGGGGAACGGGAGCAGAGAGATGGGTTGGAAGTTCTTGAGGTCCTTGGGGTCTGCCTTGGGTTTCTTGAGTAAGGCGGTGATCTCGGCGTGCTTCCAGCTTCCGGGAAGGTTGCTGTCTCGAAGGAGATGTTGATTATTTTCCGGAGATGGGCGCGATGGCTGTACTGGCTTTGTTGAAGATGTGGTGAGGGCACGGGTCTAGCGGTGAACCGGAATGGATGGTGTTCATGATCTCGCTGGTGTCCTCGTCGTTGATGTTGGTCCAGGAGAGCAGGCGGTTGGTGGTTGTGGGGGCAGTGGTCTCGGTGGTTGCCGGGGCGGTCGTGGTGTTGAAGATGTCGTGGATGTCGGCGATTTTGCGGTGGAAGAAGGTGGCCAGTGAGTCGCACAGGTCTCGCGACGGCTGGATGTCGTTGGTGTTGGAGCTGGGGTTGGAGAGTTCCTTCACGATGTTGAAGTGCTCTTTGCTGTTGTGTGCGTTGTTGTCTAGGCGGTCTTTGAGTGAGGCCCTTTGGCAGATCTGATGAGGTGATGGTGACTGCGGGTGGCGCTCTTGTGGGCGGCGTAGCTGTCCGCTGTCCGTTCGTGGAGCCAGATCTTCTCCAGTTTTCGGCATGTTCGTTTGGAGGCCTGGAGGTCTTCGGTGAACCAGGTGGCTTTCTTGCTGGTGTGGCTGTTGGGCGGATTCTTGAGCGGGGCGAGGGTGTTGGCGCAGTCGTCGATCCACTGTCTGAGGTTGCGGGCGGCGGTGTCGGGGTCGGACGGTTCGGCGGGTGGGCTCAGGGCGAGGGTTGTGGTTAGCTGGTCTTCCGTGACTCTGCTCCAGCAGCGGCGAGGCATTTGTTCGGTGCGGTGGTGCGTGGTGGGCTTCCTGTAGGTGAAGTGGATGCAGTGGTGGTCAGTCCAGTGGGATTCGGAGGTGTGGTTGAAGGAGACGTGTGGGCTTGCGGAAAAGATGGAGTCGAGCGTGTGGCCGGCGGCGTGGGTGGGTGTAGTCACGAGCTGTCTGAGTCCGAGGGTGGCGAGGTTGTCGATCAGGGTGGTGGAGTTGGTGTCCTTGTTATTCTCGAGGTGGAAGTTCAGGTCCCCGAGGAGGATGTAGTCCGTGGAGGCGATGGCGTGTGTGCTGACGAAGTCAGCGATGGAATCGCTGAACTGTGGTCAGGGTCCGGGGGGTCTGTAGATGAGGGTTCCTCTGAGGGTGGTGTTGGGATCGGTGTGGATCTGGAAGTGCATGTGTTCGGCGGTGCTGAGGGTGTCGTCGGTGTTGGTTGAGACTCTGAGGGTGTTCCTGTGGACGATGGCGATGCCTCCTCCGACTCCGTTCGTGCGGTCCCTGCGGGGGATCTTGTATCCGTCCGGGATGGCAATGGCGATGTCGGGGGCTGAAGCGGGATTCAGCCAGGTCTCCGTCAGGAATGCGACGTCTGGGGAGGTTGAGTCGAGAAGGTCGCAGAGTTCGATGGCGTGTTTGCGGGCGGAGCGGGTGTTGAGGAGGATGCATCTGAGGTAGTTGGGTTCTTTCCTGGGCGGTGGTTTGGCGGGGCGGGTGCTGGCGAAGCTGCAGTTCCGGCAGGTGAAGGGCCCTTGGGTGCGCTTCGGGGTGGCCTGGTAGCAGGCGTGATCTTTTCCGGGGTTGAGTGCGTGGAGGGTGCTGGCGTCGTATCGGCGTCTGTTGATGTGGCGGGTGCGGGGATGCCCGGACCAGGGGTCTGGCGCTGGGCGCGATCACGGCACGGACGGGCGCAGACAGGCTTGCCTTAGGCGCGCCTTCGGCCGCCATAAATGGGGAGGTGGGAGGGAGGAGCAGGGAATGGGGCAGCGAATGGGCAGTGAGGGGGCGGGGCCGCAGGGCGCAGCGGCGGGAAACAGGCACAGAAGGGAAAACGAGCACAATCAGGGCATCAAGGGGGCACAGAAAGGAAAAAAACGAGCACAATCAGGGGCAGCAAGGGGGCACAGAAAGGAAAAACTAGCACAATGAGGGGCAGCAAGGGGGCACAGAAAGGAAAAAACTAGCACAATCCACTCATTAAACAGCCGGCCAATGCAATCACTGAATCGCGTCTACGTTCGCCATGCAACAAGGTCTCCCGGTAAAGTGTAAAATGCTCGCGTCTAGCGGACGTACCTGAGAAAGGTTCCCCCGGGCCGGAAGGTTCTCCGTCTGACGTACACCATAGGCGACATCTTTGAGTACCGTTATAAGCTCAAAACTCCCCTGTCACTTGATGTGAACGTCACGTGTTTCATCTAAAAACGACTCTGCCATCTTAAAAGGGCAAAAATAAAAAAGCTAATGCCAGATACAACAGCAAAATGTGAGAAATCCCTCATGAAACAGATAAGTACATGAGTAGTTGTACTTCGAATCGGAATATGAGTACCAGTCCACTATTATCAAGACCATTATATGGGCTTCATAATTTAAATCTGCATATTTCGAAGCTCCCGTACTAAACACGTGATCGTATGTATCACGTATAGAACACAGACCTGGTCATAAGAGTAATCCCTCATAGTATCGTGAAGGTACACAAGTAATACTACATCGGATCAGGGTAAGAATATCAGCCCAACTTTATCAAAAGCGCTCTGCGGGTTAGGTAATCATGATTATGCATATTCAATGTTCCCATTCCGGACATGTGATGGTAAATGTCACGTGTATAAACACAGACCGAGTCAACCATCAAAGTATGGTGGAAATCTAAAAATGTATTGGGTAATGCATCAATAATCTAAGGTAGCGAGCATGTGAGGATCCAGTTCCATATTACAATCATAATTGGTCTGCCAATCTCAAAATCTGCATATAATAGCAAGAGTACAAAATCTACAAATCATTCATATTTCAATCGCGGACGGGCAATCGTCTACCTATCTGACCAAACTTATCCCATCCATCGTACAGAAAAATCAGTATAATTATAAGAAAAGAAGTAAAAGGGGGGTAGAAGGAAGGGGGAGAGATGGGGTGGTAGGATAAAGAAGAGTGTGAATGGTACTTTATTTGATTAAAAATATAATCATAAAAGCAAGACATACATACCATACGTATACAAAACTGAGAGATTAAAATGACAAAAATGTAATAGGACTACGTGTTTTAAAACCAGATAGCAGCAGAATAACATTAAAAACAATTAATAGTGTAAAAACAGAATTGATGTTGCTGCTAAAAACTACAAATAAGACACTGAGTTGCAGTGAGACCCAAAAGATAAAAACAGTTCAGTGAAGCAACTGTCAGTTGTCGATAGTCAGTATCGAGTCGTCGGGATCGCGTTCCGTAGTATTGCAGGGGCAGAGAACACAGGTTATACTGAAATAGAGCTTCATGGGTTTGCTATTGTTTTAGTCACCTGTGCACTTCCTCGAGATTGTTGCCGGACTTGCAGTTTGCTGATTGAGTTTGCGATATGCACGGTGAATGAAAATTGTGAGGCTTATGTTTAACGCTGCGTTCTTTGAGTTCAATGCCGCGATAATTGCCTGCCTACAGGACCGGACTCCCAATCTGTTCTACTCTGGACTCAGTTTTAGTCTGTGCTAGGCCAGCAATGCAGGGCAGAGGCATACAACATGCTCCAGAGACTCCACCAAGTCCCTGCAGCCCCTGCACTGTAGGTCATCTGATGTACGACGCCAAAGAGGTAAATGTTTCAGAAAGTGCCATTCCCCCAATCTAAGTGCCATAAACCGCAGTTTTAAGTACAGGGGGTATGTGCAGGGCAGGTATGATGGAAGAGAAGCCAGCTGGTAAGAGTTAAATACTGCCCATGCATGCTTGCGTTTGGCGAAAAGAGCTTTGTCGGTATTATGAGACCACATACGGATGCGCTTCTTGATACTAGTTTTGAAGACTATGTTACTAGGGTTAAGATTCCAGAGATCGCTTGCTGATAGTTGCTGTACGCATTCATGGAAAAACTGACTGTAGGACCCACCTGGGTTATTAAGGCTAATATCTGACCACAACAGTGACTCAAGCGACCCAGCTCCGGCCTGCCTTAACTTATAGCACAGATTTAAATAAGCACCTGCGCCTGAGATTTCGTAATTTAAAAGGCCCAATTCTAATCGTATCTGTGCAGCAGAAGCGGATTTTGGCATATGAAAGACTCTTTTATAGATCTTAGTTACGTGTTGGTTTAATGTTGCACTCAGTTTGCCCCGAGAAATTTCAATGCCATATGACAATGTGGGGCCAATTTTGGCTTTCATGACTTCCTACATTGGAGTTAGGCTCGGGCCCGTCAATTTTTTGAAAGTTTTGAAAAATTCACTTGGAGAGCCATGGCTTTGTTTGAGATGTCGCTGCGATGTTTGGCAAGGGTGCCCCTGGAGTCGAAATTAACCCCAGGTATTTGTAGGATTTTCCTACTACAAGTCCAGAGTTGTTATACGTCCAGCCACCACCTCCATAGTGTTTTCTGCCGAATATGACTTCTTGGGTTTTCTTTAAGTTAACCTCTAGGTTATTCGTAACGGTATAACTATGTAGTTTATTTAACAGTCGTTGCAGCCCTATTCGAGTGAGGCTGAAGAGGACAAGGTTGTCGGCGTACAGAAGGTTGCTTAACTGGACACCACCAATCTTAGGGGGATGGCTGTTTATCGCATCTAGTTCCGCTGAAAGGTCGGCAATGAACAAGTTAAAGAGCAATGGAGCTAGCACACATCCCTGTTTGACTCCTCTTGTCGTCGTGATTTTTCGAGACAGATGTGAGCCGGTGCCAAGCTTAACTTGTATCCAGGTGTTAGTATGTAATTGAACAATGGCCTCCAAAAGTTTGACCGGGATTCCCCATTTCATTAGCTTCGCCCAGAGTGCTGCCCTAGGGACCCGGTCAAAAGCAGCTTTAAAATCAACAAAGCAACAAAAAACCACCTTGGATGAAATAAGTGCTTTATCGATAAGTATTGATAATGCCATTAGGTGAGACATAGTGCCCGAGTTTGCGGTGAAGCCGGTTTGGTTTTTTGGGATCAGACCTTTCTGGTCAGCCCAAGAACTCAGTTCTTCAAGTAAAATACTCACAAAGTACTTTGCCTCATTGTCCAGTAGGGCTATCAACCTGCAGTTATTTGGAGACAAATTGGAGCCAGACTTATAAATTGGGTGGATTATTGCACCTCGCCAGGAGTCAGGTATAATTGAACTACTCAGTATAAAATTGAAGAGGTTTGCTAGTTGTTGTGACTAGAGAGGGATATTTGTTTTAAACAGGACCTGTGGCAGGCCGTTTGGACCTGGCGCTCCATCTGGTCTCGCTTTTGATAATATTTTAGCCAGCCTTGCTTGAGTAATAGAGATTTTCTCGCATTGAGGTTGCGTCAACTCGTGAGAACAGTCCTGGCACTCCGTAGGCCCATCTTTGATCAGTGTAGGGTTGTTCATTGCTATAGGATCTGCTCCTCCATTAGCCCTAAAATGGTCAGTCAGAAATGTGACACATTCTGCCTCTGCGATGTTTGCACTCCCCTGACTAGTTGTTCCGTTGATTTGTCTATTCAATAACGCCCCAAATTTTCTTGGGTTGTGGTTTTTACTTTCCCAGAGAAGTTTACACCAAAATTGGTCAAGGTAAGATTGTTTATCCTTTTGGTGTGCCTGTCTGAAGTTTTTTGTGCAATTTTATAGTCATTCAGACGATCATTAGAATCTGGATGCTTCCTAGTTGCCCGTAGGGCGGTATTTCTGATCTTCTTTAGTACCATGGTTTGGCTTGAAATGGGAAACTGGGTGCTGCGAGAAACCGTATGAGAGTGGGAATGAGATGGAAAAAGACTTAACAAATGATAACAGAAATTTGACCAATCAACGATGGGAGAGGCTGTTGAAGGAGGGCCACCTAGTGTAAGGAACAAACATTCCTTCATGATGTTAATACTGATGTCGTCATTCCATCTTAAACGTTTTAAGTTTTCAGAGTAAACTCCCTTGTAGGTTGTTGGAGCAGAATTGTGATAGGCTGGGTTTACATTGACAGTGATGACTTGTGGGCGGTGGTCGCTCTCTGATCGAGCTTTGATACTATAGTTTTCCAGGTATGAGAACAGGGCTGAGTTGCAGATGGTATAGTCTAAGTAAGAATACTTTCGACCATTTGTCCATGACTAATTTGGGGGAATGTCCTGTGTGAACCTGCCGTTCATTACAATGAAACCGGTGCTGTAAAGTTGCAACACACAGAGCTCCCCCAAGCCGCAATGTGATTAATTTGGGGGTTTAAACTGAGCCTTCAATACCGGCGAAGGCAGTGGTAGAAGACCTCCAAAATCCGACGGATTTCCCTGAAAAAGATTGGTGTTGAAGTCCCCGGTGAGCAGGCAGTCAGCATAAGGAAAGTCCACAGCCAAGTCACGCAGAGTTTTAAGCAGACGGTTTAAGTGAGCCCTTTTTGTTCGTGCACTTGGATTAATATAGACATTAAGAAGCAGCAGGGGTCGCTGTTGTCTCCACGAGCTGATTTTAACTCCAAGCAACCAGTCCTCATCGAAGTTTAGTAGCTCTGTTGGACCCTTTAGACTGCATGAGATGTAGATGGACAAGCCCCCTTGGGGCGTCCATAATTACAATCTCTAACGGCTGGTTTCCAATATTCGATAAATCCTACAATGGGGCAGTTGTGGGTAGCCCATGTTTCCTGAAGGGCGATTAAGTCATGACTGAAAATAAAATTTCGGGTCTCCAATGAGGTCATTTTATGATGAAGACCACTAATGTTCCACGAACACAGAGATAGGCGAGACTGCAGCTGGAGATTTGTAGGGTTTGTAGGTTGGAGCTGAGGAACGCTAGGTTTGACAGCCTCCAGTGGATTCAATTTTGGTGAGTATTGGCCAGAGTGGTCAGGCTGAGTTTTTACGGGACAAAGCGGCTGGCAGCCACCCCCAGTCTTGAGCTTTATGGAGATTCGAGGGTGAAGTCCATGAGGTTTCTGTTAGAGATGCGTCTCCTACTGCATTTTTTAAAATTGAGTATGGTTTGTTTCTATCACTATTCAGGGTCCGACGAACACTTGTCTGGGTAGCCGATTGCTTGGCTAGTGCTGTAGGGTAGCCTGGATTAAGGTGTGGGTAGATTTTGATTCCCCATGACCGAAAAATGTCTTTACAGGCTAGGCAGGCTCGAGCCCAGATAGTAGATTTGAATGTCACCAAAGTTACTTCAGAGGGTTGCGACCCTCTTGGCGGGAGAAATTCTATGTATTCGATATCTTCAGACGCCAGTGTATCGAGTCCCGGTACTCCTTTCAGTAGTTTGATGATATTTGCTCTGTTGAGGACGTCATGATGGTCTTTTGATTTATATTCAGGAGCAAGAAGAATTTTGGAGTACTGGAGATCAATGGCGGCACTTTGTTGACAAGGACCCGAGTCAGTTAAGCCATTTTTTTCGGTTAAGAAGCCAGGAACTATTCCTAATTTAGGCAAAGGATTATCTCAGGACTCTTGCAGAGTTGTCAAAGATTCCTCAGGTGGCTTTGGTGTGTGCTTGAAGGTTACTTTTGAATGGTTATCTCCGGCGCTTGATGGAACAGTCTGAAGGCAGGAATGAAGAGAAGGTTGAGTTTGAGTAGTCGTTTCTGTTGGTGAGTTTGTTTTCACTACTTGTAATTGACCAGCTGCTTTGTCCGTGCCAATTAAAGACTCTATTGCTTTTTCAGCAGCCGCGACTTCATGAGAATTTGGTGGGGGACCTCTTAAGCAAGAGGGAGGAGCGTATTGAACCTGGTGGTGTACAGGAGTGGGCTGCTGCGCATTTAATATTGGGATAGCAGTAATGGTCTGTTGATCCTGGTTTAGTAGAGTAAAACTTGAAACTTCTTTATTGTCCGAGGTTTTAAACAATGGGAACAATTTAAGAGGTTCAGCTGTAGATTTTATTGTTAGCTTGTTTCTTTGTTTACGTTGGCGTTTTCTCTCTCTCTTACTGAGAGGATGGAGTGGTTGAGGGTTTGTCTTTGAGTAAAGGTGAGCCGGTGTAGGTGGCTTAGGGTCCAACTCTGCATAAGCACGGTCACTGAAGTTGTTGAGCCACTCACAATTTGGAGGCTCATTGGAAGGGGTGGTATAGGCTTGGCTGGCGTTGTCAACCCTTGATCCTTATGGTGCAAATTTGATGCTACAGAAGGTTTTGCCTCTATACTCTCCGAAATCCCGTCGACCACTGATGTCGGAGTCTTGTCGTTTATTTTGACGGGATTTGAATCTGTACACTTTAAGTGATCCTGGTCCTGGCGCTTGCTGACACTACCTCCTGACAGTTGTTTGACTTCATCTAAAACACAGTTTAAGAAAGCTGGAAGTGCTGAGAGGCTGTCAATAATGGGTGAGCAACAGCAAACTGACTGGACCAAGTTTGAAGATGATTGAGCCCTCATTATTAGGTTATTTAGATTCTCTAACTTGTTGTCGATGCCTGCTGTAAACAGGGCTAAGGTGTTCAAAAGGTCAACTTGCATGTCCAGTTTGTCTGAATGGTAGTTTAATGCTGTGACTGTACTTTGAAAGGTTTGCATCAGTTGTGGCCAAATGTTTGACATAAATGTAGGGGGGTCGACTCATGAGTCGGGTTCCGATTTCAAATTAGGTAGTTTGCCTGAGTCTTTGAGAAAGAAAGATAGATCCAGTAGTGATTGGTCATTTAGGTCGGTTCCTTGTTGGTGCTTTGTAAGAACTGTAGCTGTTACTGTGGCTGAGTTTGAAGGCGTTTGAGGCAGAAGCGGTTTATTGTTCACCTTAAGTGATCTATCACATTGAGCTGCAGGAGGGCTAAATACGTCAAAGCTTGGTGTTTGATTTTTTTGTATAAGTGAAGGACTTGAAGACGAATGTTGTGGTAACGTAGTCATAGGGATGTCTGTTTGTTGTGGCAAAACATTAAGTTTTGGCTCGATGGTTTCGGTCCAAGAGTGATTGTTTGAGGCGTGTAGTATGTGACTTTCCTGGGGGGGAGATGGATAACAAAATGGAGAATGCTGAATAGCCGAGAGGGCCCCCAAAGGGAGCAACGGAGGCGTTTTCTGATCGTCCACAGATGATCTAACGCTGGGGATGACCAACGGTGATGTCGTTTATTAATTGGCGGCATGTGGACAGTTGCCTCTGTTATTTGTTGGAAATTGCTGGCCTTAGGCGCCTCCAAAACTTGAGAAAGAGGGGAAGGCTTAACCCCTCCAGGTATTTTTTTGAAGTAGTCCAAGATAAAGAGGGATTGCAAAGTCTTAGGGCTCGACAAAGGAGGGCGATCCCTGTTACTGTCAGGGTCTGGTCCATGGAAAAGAGGACTCAGTGAGTGCAGCGGGGACCTAGGCATCAATTGTTTGGTAATATTCGCTGCGGCTCCTTCTACCACTGCTGCCAGTCGTTTTAGTTTTTTTTGCTTCGGTGACGGGAATGCCTTCCTCGTTCTCCCAGATCTCATCACTCTGCTTTGTTCGGCTGCGTTGCCGATAAGAAACTGCTTCTGCTTCTGCTGAGTCCTGGGTTCACACTAGGTTCACACTGGTGACTACAGGCGCTGCGGCTTGGACACCCCCCGTTCTTTCCCCCTCCTCCTCCCTGCCCACAATAACCTGCCTTATGACCTTTGTGACCCTGCCACCTCAACCAGGCCAAAAGTGGAACTGGGGCAGAGTGTGGTATACTGCGTGAGGTATATGCAAGGGCCTCAACAAGAGGTCAGTATGGTCAGTGTAAAAGTGTAGGCAGGGATTACAGAGGGGTGGCAGTGCTGGGGGGAGCAAAACCGGGCCGGGCAGGGCAAGGCAGGTCGACGCTAGAGCAGAGCGGAGCAGAACTAGGGTGACAAGAGCTGAAGCCAACCAGGCCAGGCCAGGCCAGGCCAGCAGGTATGGCAGCTGCAGTATGCAATTTGATACAGGCTAGTGCGGCCAAAACTAACCTCAGACCGTTCAGTATGGGCGACACGGTCAAGAGGAAGCAGGCACAACGTGCGCTATAGCACTGTAGCACAACCGGGTGAGGGTGAGAGGAGTGAGAGGAGGAGGATGGTGTTGTACTGGGGAGTTGGAGTTGAAGTTGGAAACACCATAGACCAACGGGGGAACGGCGGGGGACTATGCCTGCGGAGGAGGAAGTTACTGGAGGATCTGAGGGTCAGGACTCACCTCAGCAAGCTTCACCGACTGCCGTCCCCCTCCGCGGGAGTCCACAGGAATCCACAGGAGTCCCCGTGACGTTCCTGCCGCGTCTCTACTCTGCACTATTCCTCCGCACCTCGTAGCGCCTCAGCCGCCGTGGACTGTGATCGCCGCTGGCACCACCACCGACAGCTGCAACCAGCCGAAGCGGACCGCTGCTGCTGCTGCTGTCTGAGGCTCCACCCCTACGCACCACTACGCAGCTCGCCCGCTCTGCTCTCGCTGCACTCTCTGCTCTCTGCTCTCTGCTCTCGGCTCTCTCGGGTCACGTGTCACACTAAAGAAGAGTGAATATGTGTAGAACCCGAGTAAAATGTGAAGGTCAAAAGTAAAGTCCCAGGTTCTCCCTAAGTGGTAACAACATACTCATAGTTCCAATTACATCGAGACCAGACATCCTCAGAATAAATGTGTCTATAGTCTCACAATTGGTCTAAGTATATAAGTCAAAATGATACAGTTGGTCCGAGCATCACGCACTTAATAATGCCCAAACACTAGGAAACTCAGTATTACAGTCATGAATATAAACATCATGGCAGTGACTTCTTGATATTTTAAGTGGTACAGTATTACAGTCACGTATATAAACATCACGGCAGTGACTTCTTGATATTTTAAGTGGTATAGTATTACAGTCATGTATGTAGACATCATAGCAGTATCTTCTTGATACCCCATGTAATATAAGCTATACACCAAAAAACAATCATTGCCCAAGAAAATACTGCAGTTCACTATCTATGTTCAACTGCCTTAAGTTTCATTATCCATAGCGCTTCTCTGCGCCTCAACTGCAATTCCCTATTTCCGCCTCGTGAGTCACTTTTAACATGGTCAATTCCATGGAAGCTGAATTTGTGAGTCTGTTGACCAAGGTCATCGTGCATGGGTTGGGAGACAATGGGGTATCTAGTATCACCATTTTTCAATGCCCTAAAATGTTCAGCAATTCTCTCACATAAACATCTTATTGTACTCCCAACATAAATTTTCTTACATGTGCAAATTATTACATAAATCACAAACTTTGTGTCACAGTTAATGAACATCCGTATTGTATGGTCTCCTGTATTGTTGAAATTAAAATGGGTCACCCTGTCAACCGCCCATCTACATGCACTACAACGAAGCCAGTTACTCCGATGTGGAGGTCGTGGGTAACTAGGACTAACGATACTAGCAAGAGTTAGTCCTACTGAAGGTCAAACTCGGTGATACCGTAAGGTATGGTAGGAGACACTTATCTGACCTTAGTATGTACCAGTGTTTCTTAAGTGCCCTGTAGAACTTGTTGGTCTCAATGTTAAAGTTAGTCACCAGTCTGATTTTGTTAGTCACTTCCGATTGGTTCTTTTTAACAGTCGGCTTCAGTGTATTCTTCCTTTACAGTTTGTGTGCCTTATAGGCAGTATTCTCAACAACGCTATGATCATAGCCCCTCAATCCAAATCTGGTCTTCATGTCATTTATGGTTTCATCAAATTCTACCTTTTCCGAGCAGTTCCTACATGCCCTGGCCATTTCCCCGTAGGGGATAGAGTTAATTTGACATTTGGGGTGACAGCTCTCAGCATGGAGTAAAGCGTTACAACTCGTACTCTTACGATGCATTTTACTACAGATCTTGTCCCCAACAATGTATAATTCAACATCTAGAAAGACAATTTGTTGCATGTCATAGTGTGTAGTAAATTTCAGGTTGTAATCATTATCATTTAGATATATAAAGAACTCTTCCAGTTCACCAACAATACCAGTCCATAGTAGTAGGCAATCATCGATATATCTACCCCAATAATAAATGTTATCAATCCAACGTCCACCTCTAGGGCCCCAGATACGCACCACCTCGAACCAACCCATGAATAGATTGGCAAAAGACGGAGCGAATCTGGAACCCATAGCAGTCCCAAGTATCTGCCTGTACCATTTGTTATCAAAGAGGAAAACGTTATTTTCAAGTACCAATTTTGTCATGTCAAGTAACATCTCAGTATGTTCAAAATATTCAAACGGTCTTTTATTTAAAAATGACTGTAAAGCCATAATTCCCAGGTGATGATGTATGTTTGTGTACAGGAAAATTACATCCAGTGTCACAAGTATCATCCCAGGTTCCCAGATAACGTCATTCATCAAATTCAAAATGTGTTTTGTATCTTGTAAATAAGATGGTAAGTTTGTCACATATGGTCTAAAAAATGTATCTATGAATTGTGACAGCTTCTCTGTAGGACCCCCTATTCCCGATACTATCGGTCCACCTGGTGGTCTAGTAGGGTTCTTGTGGATCTTAGATAAAGTATATAAACAGGGGAACCTAGGGTGATCGACCAACAAATAGAGGTATTTGTCATAGTTAATCAAACCACATCTTAAGTTCCTTGTTTATCTTCCCCGTCAGTCCTTGAATTGGATTGCTGTCTAAACTTTCATAGTACTGTCGCTCATTCAATTGAGATAGAACCTCATCATTGTAATCAATTTTGTTCATCAACACGATGTTCCCACCTTTGTCTGCTACCTGTATTATCAGGTTTTCATTGTCCCTTATCTTTCCCAGTGCCTGTCTCTCTGTAATAGTTAGATTGTCACCTCCCAGATACACACCTCCAGTCTTTTTACTCGTGATAATCTTATCAATCTCATGGTTCATGACTTTAAAGAAAACATCAATGTTGTTCCCAGACATCAACTGGGGAGTCCATTTAGATTTATTTTTCAGGCCACTCTCGTTGCTAAAATCTGTACTTAATTCTAGATCTTCTAGGAGCTTAGTCATAGTCATCGGGTCGTTTTAATTCTCAGACAAGGATAGTAATGTTTTCATATCATAAGCATCTTGTATTGTGCTCATCACAGGTGTTACATCACAATGAGATTCTTTAGGGGGATTTGCAGAAAAGAACTTTTTTAATTTCAAAAGTCTCACAAATTTATACAGATCGACTTTAGTTGAATACCAATCACATTCTGTCACTGGGCAAAATCCTATGCCCCTTTTCAAGACTGAAATCATATCTGTTGTTAATACAAAATCAGACAAATTAATACATCAATTTGTTTAGAGATCTGCGTGGGTCCACTGTCTATTGCTTTTTCCATGAGCTTGTCTTCAGCCGCTTCTTTTGTTTGAGTGTTCTCTTTGCCCAGGCTCCTCTCCTTGTCTTAGCGCCTCTATATCTCGGCATCTTGTGCCCGTCTCTCGATTGCCCATCCTTATCCGGCGCACCTCCTTTAAAAAACTGTTCTCAGTTGCTAGATTAGAGGGGCCCTCCCCTGGATCCTCACTTTCACTGCTTGAGATATTGCTTGATGAGGTACAAACCTCACTCACTATTGTAGAGTCTTCCTTTTTCCCTGATGATGAATCTTTATTAACTAAGTGGTCAAAACGCTTTGCTTATGTGAAGATGCGACCATTCTTATAATCGATTTCATCACGTTTTAGCTTCTTAGCCTTTCTACGCTTGATCTCCTCTTGTAACTTAGTCAGCACCTCTTCTAAGATAGCATAGTTCTTCTCAGTGGGTTCTGGAAGATTTAAAGATTTAATTTCATCTTCCAAAGTCTGAATCTCCTGCATTAGTCTCATGATTTTCCTGTCTGCATTCTCAATCAAAATGTTAATAAGGCTTCTAGAGCTATTGGTCAATTATTTTTCCCATTGAGCAAGCAAATCAGGTTCTAGGTCATCATACGTTGGTATTATTTGTGATCTCAGACCACGTGGTATTCTATTTAAGGTTAAGTATTGTTTTAGAGTAGCTGCGTCCCACCATTTAGATAGTTCTGCTCTCTTCAAATTCTCTAATCGCACAAATTTATCTTTTAAGCCTTCTTTTTTGTTACTCTTAGTATTCCCCAAAGCTGTGCCTACTGAGTTCCCTGAACTGAGGTTTTTGAAAGGATCTGCTGCTTCTTTGTCACGGTTCATATTAATTTATATAGCCCTTATGGCTGCCATGGCCTGACTTAGGAAGACAAAGGCAAATTGGTAACCAGGCAAAGAAAAGAAGGACCGGGCGCTCAACAAATATATAGGGCAGTGTAACAAATCAGCACAAATATATGTTGGTCCTCCAAGGGGAGAGTGGTCGGCTTCCAATTCAACCACAGTTGATCCCCACAACAGAAGGGATACAGCAATACAATGATTCAAACTTAGGAGTCTTGGAAAGCATAGTAAGCATATATAGTAAATAGCAAAATACAAAGCGTTCGCAAAGTAAAGAACTAAACAACAAGGTCAGATGCTGAGTATCGGACACTGGATACCCGAATAAAGAAATGGAACTAAGAAATCACATAAGACTTTTTGCATTTCTGTTGAACAGAACATTACTCATTTGGAGTGCTCAGGGGTGAATCATTGTATTGCTGTATCCCTTCAGTTGTGGGGATCAACTGTGGTTGAATTGGTAGGCGACCACTCTCCCCTTGGAGCACCAACATATGTTTGTGCTGAGTTGTTACACTGCCCTATATATTTGTTGAGCGCCCGGTCCTTCTTTTCTTTGCCTGGTTACCAATTTGCCTTTGTCTACACTATCTGGTAGACTGGAAAATATATGGTCCAACGGATAATTCCTGGTAGCAGGCCTCCTTTGTTCACGCTCCCCATCAAATTCTAGTACAACGCTTCCAAGCCCTCTTCCTTCACAAGCCACGCCCATTTATGACCATCGCTCATGCCCACCATGGGTGCACACACTGCATAGTGTAGCTCTACATCTCCATGGAGCCCCTCATGCCTTGGCTGGTCACCCCGTAGGGTAAAAGGTTTAGTCTTTGAGGTTCCCCCTTTCCCTGCTCCCGGCTGACATTTCCTTTCTTCTCTTGTCTTAGCTCAATTGGCCCCCCTCATGTACGATCTTGGTTGAGCATGTTCCCTTTTGGACCTCTTGCGTGCACTCGAAAATCCCTTGAGATTTTGGGGAGCACGTTATTTGGCAGCCATCTTAGGTGCACGACTATTAATACCGCGCCCCTAGCATGTGACCTTGCTTGTCTTTGTCTCTTACTGCTGATGACTCCTACTATGAAACTCTTGCGTGACCTTCACCTGTTCAAGGAAAAACACTGTATCCAACAAGAACTTACCTGTCTTCATTTCTTCACCAACTCGACAACGGGATCTGAAAAAGAAAAGAGGACAGTGAGATCTGACATTTATTTTTTCTTACAGCGTGTGGCAGCACCGCCCATCTTGCAAAAGCGCTTGCTTGTGTTCCAGTTCGGAGAGGACCTGGCTTGGAAGTTGGGCTGGACTGTTCCTATTGGAGCAGGGTCAAGACTGATTTGCATATGGCTGGGTCCAAACTGAGGTTGCTTGGTGGGCAAAAGAATAATGGGTTGGAATGCTACGCCAAGCGATTACCATTGGTTAGCCTAATTGCAAACATTGCTCCAATTGGTTTTTTTTTTATATCATTAGTCACAGTCATTGTGATGTCATAGTGGGCATGAGCGTTGCTCATAAATGAACGAGGCTTGTGATGGAAAAGGGCATGGAAGCGTTGCACTAGAACTAGATGGGGAGCGTGAACAAAGGAGGCCTTTTTCGACTGAACCGCAGAACTACCCCCACCCCCCCCCCACTCAGAACCTTGAGTCCCTCACGGGAGAGTAGTCGCGCTTTATACAAAACCTGATTGATTGATTGATTGATTGATTGATTGATTGCTGCAAGACCATGTTTTTGATCTTAGTGAACATTATTTTGAGTATGGATTCGACAGCTGAACCATGATACCCTAGGAAAATTTTTGTAGAATTCAAATAATCAGGAAGTGGTTGGTTGCAGATGGTGTTCCAAAATATTAACATTAATAGGAAAGAAGACCTATTTGACTCTGTTTTTTAGAATGACAAATACTATATCTGGAATCATAGCAGTGGAGAAAATATCTTTGGGGATCTCCTAATGCTAGTGGACTCAGGACAACCACAGAATCACGTCACTGTAATCCAAGTGCCTGGAAGAATCAATGAACTATGCAGTGGTTACTCACACTATGCAGGGTTGGATATTCAGGGAAAGGCACAGAAATGCAGAGCTATCTTCTTTAGAAGTATGTATTGGGTGGCTACAATAATTGCCAGGACTGATTCAGACCAACATAATGATTATGTTATCTTTAGCCGTAGGTGTAGTCACATAACATTATAATTTTATGAGATTGTTACAAACACTTTTTTGTTGTTTCAAGTTCTGCCACTGTCAACATTAGTTAACCACTTTCTGGTGACAGGAATGTGCCAATGGACAACAAAGTGCATATTTTGCCCATCATCACAAAAGGGGAAGCACTACAAACGGTGGAAACAGTAGGCCAGAAAGCATAACCTAAACGAACTAAAAATTAGCTGGAAGAATAGGAATTATAGATCACTGCATCATGCTGAAACCACAGAATCGCAGGCTGCAGGCCACCAATGTAGATCCGCAGTAATGGTGCTTTACAAAATCTAATTGATTTTTTTAACTGTATGATAGTTTGCTTGAAACAAGACGCTATGACGATTATGGTCTAACCTTTCATTAACAACACTGAAACTATTCTACATAGTTCCAGACGTTCATTGGCAAGTTAAAAGCCTCAATGCGGGCTCTATTGCAACAGAATTCGTATGTCATTGGCTAATTTACAGGAGATAAATGGTGATTGTGAAAGAAGTTCACTTTGGGAAGAGGTAGTTGGTCTGTCAGTTGTCACCAGCATTAGTGCTGTGAATAATTCCTTTCAAAATCATTATTAACTAAAATGTAGAGAATTTCTGCCTTTGTACAGGTGAAACGAAGCTCTGGGAAAAGTTTTTCTCCCTCAAGAAGTTGTAGATGGGCAACGGTGTTATAGAGATCAAAGGGCAGTGCTTAATTTAGGCCGGTGTTTGCCATGTCTAACACTGGTACTTAATTGTTAACATTGGCACTTACTTATGACAGTCTACCACATGGTGGCACTTTCTGCCTATTTTTGGGAAGTGCACATCTGATTAGCAATGAAATACACATTTAAAAATTAACTCTACAGCATGAAGGCCATTCTTACTGCTTTCGGTGACCTGAAATTGTCCTAATTGTGCTATGTTCAGTAGGGAGCTTTTATACTGGCATGACGCAGTGATGGCAGTTCCAGTTGGCAGTGCAACCTACAGTAGCCTCTTGAGCAATACCTTGGGCCCTGGCACTTCTTTATTTACAAATTAAGCAGTGTTATTTATGTTAATGACCTCGATATGTATAACTGTTGTAAGAAGCATGGAAAGGGACGGCAAAGAGCTAGTCAAATGTTGTGATGTATAGGGAAAGTTTTAACATGCTTGTAATGGGAAGTTGCCTTATCAATTAGAGCATGAGGATAGATCAGAGAGAGCCAAGAGGAAGCTATCAAAATGATGTAAGGACTACACTGAAATTATTATCAAGGTAGATTTTAAAGAACTCTTATCTCTGTAATCAGAAGAGATTAAGGGTAGGAGGGATGGGCCAGAGGCATTTAAATACTTATGGGGATAACTATAGTAACAGAATGTACCATTCTCCCTAGGAGGATTGGTTCTACATCAAGGCACCTTCACGAGGTAACAAATGTTGGTAGGAGCAGTAGCAGTAATATAAAGGAAGTTCTTGATATAAAGATATATAATGCATAAAGCTGCCTTTCATTACTAAGTGATGGCAGAACACAGTGAATGAATTTCATATGGATTGGGAAGCTTATAGGGGAGCAAATCTGAGTTGAGAGTAGACCAAAGAAGGTAAATGAGATAGCATCTATAATATTATAGCAGAAAAGGAGCTGTCTGCTCTTGCCATCATCTACTGTGAGTGCATTTCTGTCTACAGTAGTGTATGCAGGAAAAAGTGTCTAAATGAAATGATGGATTGATATTATGTGTACAGTAAACTTTTCAATGAATACAATTATTTTAGAAGGGGTTAGGATGATGGACAACAGTTTTTGCTTCGTGTATTTATTTACATTTATGGTTTAAACTTCCACATTTACTAGGGGAACAATAAAAGCTTGTACTACACATGTGCATGTTGAAAGCTCAAAGCTGGATTTAATTGGAGCCAAATCATAGAAGACAAATATCATTCTGTGACATGGACAATACATCTGGTCTGTGTGAGTCTGCAAATGATTTGCAGTGTTAAAAAAATGCCATGAGAATTATTGCTTGGCAAAATTTTGAAAAATGAATTATGTTAGTTAGAACGATACATTCATGGAAAGTATGTCTTGGCGATGACAGCACCCTTTAACGCTGTCAGTTTCAAGACAAGACTGACAATACTTTGAAAAGCTTCAACCACGCTGCAGTAGACAAATGATAGCATGCTGTGTGGACAAAGCAAGCATACCATTGTGTGCACTGAGGGACGAGAAACAAGAACGTTACTGCATGAGTTCCTAGGTCACCCCCATCGACGTCAGTGTCATAGAGAGCTATAATCCTGGTGGAATCAGTGCAATTATCGGCCAATGTATTGAGATCTCTACAGCAATCATCAGAAATTAAGAGCCCAATTACGAGTTTGGCAGTACTTGGACTGCCAGACTCGTGGCGGCGGCAGTCCAGCCACTGCCACACCGACCTTCTGACCGCCCGACCGCCTCATTATGACTTGGGCGGTCGGACTGCCATGGGACCGCCGCCAGGGAACCGCGTTCCCTGGAGGTGGTGCGGTGGTCCTGAGGCCGCAATATGCTTGGCAGGACCGCCGTGGTCCCGCCAAACATATTACAAGTTTCCTCTCTGCCATGGTTTTCATGGTGGTTCCACCGCCATGGAAACCGTGGCGGGAGGAAACAAAGGAGGCCCTACAGGACCCCTGGTGCCTCACACCATGTGGATGCACACAGGTGGCACAACATGTGCCCCCTGTGTCAATGCACACAAGTTCCTGCACGGCATGGACGTTACAGTCCATGCCGCGCGGAAACCTTGTGTGGCGTTTCATTGCGATGCCTTTTGAGACACCGCCGCAGGAACTGCCATGCCGCCTGCCCACCCTTAGGGCCGAATACAACTTTTGGAGATGCAGGGGCGGTTGGCACACCACCACTGTGCCCCCACACCGCCATGAGTCGCTGCCGTCCGCCCACCAGATTACAACTTAAAAGTGGTCTGGCAGGTGGTGTGGCGGTTCCTGCTGTGGCGCCTCTTTCAAAGGCGGCGCTGCCTTTGAAAAAGGCATTGCAATGGGAACGTCACGCAAGGTTGCTGCATGGCATGGACTGCAACGTCCATGCCGTGCAGGAACTGGTGTGCATGCACACAGGGGGACACATGCTGTGCCCCCTTGTGTCCATCCACATGCTGTGAGGCACCAGGGGGCCTATAGGGTCCCTTTTGTCTCCTCTCTGCCACGATTTTCATGGCAGTTTCACCGAGGCAGAGAAGAAACTCATTATATGCTTGGCTGGACCATGGCGGTCCTGCTAAGCATATTGCGGACTCAGGACTGCATTGCCACCTCCAGGGAACATGGTTCCCTAGCGGCGTCGGCGGTCCCATGGCAGTCCGACTGCCCAAGCCATAATGGAGGGGTCGGACCGCCGGTGTGGCAGTAGCTGGACACCTCAAGCATGGAACATCAACAGGAGTGCGTCAAATGCAGGACTTGGCCCTTTCCCTATGTGAGCAGTGAGTGAGGGTCATCAAGCGTCAATGGACACTAAGATAAAAAAGAGTTGCAGGAGGCCTCATCTACTTCCTCACTGACATTAGAACAACCATCTGTTTCTATGTAAGCATTCTACCACTCTTGCTCAAGCCTGGTAAGACAATACAGCTACTCAATACGGAAAGGACGGGAGACAGACCCTGATTGAAATTATTTTATATTTACGGATATATGTCTATTTATTATTTATTGATTCTGGTTACAGGATATTATTTTTCATGACAGCAGCCCTGAACCACTCTGCAGAGCTTTATTATTCCACCCGATTCTTGCCTGGTGCTACATACAGTCCTTTGATCACGCGTCACACAGATCTTCGCCCAGGAAGAGCAGGATGTTTGACTCTTGAATTGTTTACAAGCTGATCCACAATAAGCTGAAGCTGGCTTATAAGAAGAAGACTGGTGAAATATCTTGTCAACAGGTATATTTAAGAAACTGGGTCAAGAGCATTACAAGCAAACCACAGAGATTAGGATGGCTACACTGTTAAAATATACCTCCGCCTCCCTGTACACACACCCTCAAAGTCAGCAAAACCTCTCCTGTTCACTAGCACACGCTTTCAATTTGAAAAAAATGCAGGATGTAGACACCCACCACCAGAGTCTGCACTGTTAATTGTCCTCTAGTACTTTCTTGGATCTCGTCTTCCTAACTCATGTCATATCTTTTTCAGATCTTCGACATTGTGCTTAGTACTGACAATGGCATATAGGGGCCAAGTCACAAAATAATTTGTGAGTACTACAGCAGTACTCTCCTCGTACTCTTACATGCCTTCATGAATCATCACCGAAATGTCCAGCTACCTAATAATGGTAAAAGTTAGGTAGAGATAGAGGAGGGTGTGGACAAAGGAAACATCACTGTATTTGCAGATGGTGTTGACGCTCCTATATTGTTGCAATTTACAGAAAACAATTCTGCTTTTAAATATCAAATACTCTACAGTGTAACAATGAGTCAAAAACAAAGTAAGCGTTTTCCTTTCGCTGAAGGTATCTTTATTTTTTTTTCTTGTGTTTTTCATATTCAGACTTGTTCACAGTGTTTCCAAGTTTCAAAATTCTGAATTGCAGCCAAAAAGTGTTTCTCCGATCTTTCATGGATGACCCGGTGCTTTTTCAAACCCTTACTGGGTTTCCAGAGGGAAACTGAAAGGTATTCTGAGGGACAAGGGACAACTTCTAGTAGGGTTCAGTGATATGGAGCTAAGATTTTGTAGTCTCTCATCTTTCCTAATGCAAAACTCTAGTGTGTGGAAAAAGCGGCTTGGAACTTCAACAGAGAAAATTCCCGCTCATGGCTGATTCCCAGCCATTTTTCTTTTGTAATTTATTGAGTTTTATATAGTGATAACTTGACCCGGGTGCATCAGAGCGCTTCAGAGTTAGCACCATATACTTGAGATACATTTGGAGTAAATGCAGATACATAGTGACAGAAAGTGATGAGGTATACGAGGTATGAAATTGAAGAAGCCGAAATACGTAAGATGCATTTGGGGTACACATAGATATGTGGTGACATTATGTGACAAGGTGTACAAGGACATTGTGGGAAGGTTGGCAAGACAATTTTGAGGAAGTTACAGTATACAAATATGTATCGCTTTGCAGAGCACAGCTGCAATTGTACAAAATTACTGTTGGAGTAATATAATAACAGCAAAACACATAGTAGCAATAAATATGGCAAAACAGGCTGAACAGAAGTAACAACAGGCGTTGTAGGCCTGAGGTAGCTGGAGTAAGGCCTCTTGTGAATGGGGGAACTAGAGGCACAGATTTTCCCGGGGTAGTGATGCACAGATTTATTTTGAGGGAGCGGGGAGGGAGCTTGCAGGCTAGGCAACAGCTTTAAGGTATTTATTGAAGAGGAGAAGCTTAAGTTTCTTCTTGAATGGGTCTGACCACTTCATTTGTAGCTCTGGATGTGTGTGAAGATCAGTCCTTCAGATCCTAAGTATCTGAAGATGAAGAGAAATTTAACGGATGAGGACGTGGACGCCATTGTGTAATATGCTGTGCATCAGTATGTGTAGCTTCACTGTTTTGGCCCCACAACCTGAATGTAGCGGTTGGGTACAGCAGCTAAGAATTCCTGTGGCAGCGTGAGTGAAGTAAGAAAGGGGATGATCAGAAATAGGTCAAGGAGAAGGTAACGAGGATGCAGATGGCAGGGATATGGGCTGTATGTGGCCTTGGGTCATCTCCATCTCACTGTCTTAAGTATCAGGTCCTCACCATCATCCACCTAAGATGATTTATTAGCTGGACCACTGCATGACTGAAGCTTTAGGATGAATTCTGTTTCACTGTCAACATATATGCCATATACATCAATCTGTGACTGTCTCAGCCTTTCACACTTCATACATGCTCAAATTATGGAAGTCAAAAAGTGTCATGTACTAAGGAGTTGATAGTCTCAAACGTTTTAATTCCAATATGATAAAGGGAGATGGGGTTGGTGACATAAAGGAGCAATACAACTCACCTACTCTAATCATTTACATGGCTGCCTCCATTAAGGCTGGGGGAACACCATCATATTTCTGGTGCACTGCTCACGCTGCAATTTAGCACCAGTAGCGCGAGCAGCACTGGAAAATCTGCACAAACGGCACCATGCGGTGAGCAAGAGCACGTGGCATTCGAGCTGATTTTGCTGCCGCTTGAGTAGAAAATCTACTTGAGCTGCAGCAAATCTTCTCAAGAAGCAGCCCTCTGACTGGACCTGGTCGCGGCCAACCATGGCACTAGAGGATGCCAAATCTGGGTCACAATTCTCACCGGAAAAAATTCTGCCACACAGTAATTGGTGGAATTTGGCCAGAACTCCACATTACGAGAGTAGTGCGGAGTCGCCAAATTCCGCCAATTCCACAGGCGGAAGGAAACATTCTGCCCACCCCTACTGATTACTCTAGTGGCACCTCCCCATTGTCAGCAATTGCCATGGTGACATTGGCTCCAGTGTCACTCAAAGCAGTTGCCATGCCCTGCATGCTGCCAAAAAGATTGCTTTGTAGCACAGAATGCCTTCAATTTCAATCACACTTACTAGGATGCAAGGATGGTGGAGCAAAGAGATGTTTGGGTGACTCCAAGGGTCAAAGGAGACACTGTCCATATTCTGGATGAGGGGATTGTCAGCTGGTGAAGCATGGATGGGGAAGGAATGTATGACATTACAACAAATGCCTTTACCAGTGGAGAGGTGTGGTGCAGCGGCCAGGGCAGCTGACTTCAGAGCACAGGGTTCACGGTTCGATCCCCGGCTGCGGCAGCTCAGCTCAGCACCGTGTGACTCTGGGCAATAGCTCACTTAATTTCCACTACGGCCCCCAGTGCCTTGAGACCCGTAAGGGTGAGTAGCTGCGCTATATAAAAACGGACTTACTTACTTACCACACAAGCCTTTACAACATGTATTTTACCACGCATGGCTATACATAGATTAAGATTAAAAAGACCTTTATGTGGAAAAGATGTATCCAGACAGTAAGTAGTGGGTCAAGGTCTTTAATTGAAGTAATGCAGGTACAACGACAGCTTCCTCCGCTTCCCATCAGCTCCAACTGTCCACCCCTCGATTCCCCCACGACACCACGCTCCACATTCCACTCTCCGCATTCTCATACTTCACGCGACCCTCACGCGACACTCACACAACAAATACCACACACCTTCCCCCTTCAAAACAACACACAAACACAGACGTCATACACCACACATAAATGTATTCTCAACCAACTACTTATCCCAATTTGTAATCAGCAAAACGAGCAGGAACTCTCCTCAACCTGCTACCACGACGCAAAACATCAGCGTCAAGGTTTGGTTCATGACTAGCAGCCTCTACAAAAACCATCAATCCTACCGCATAACTCCACACCACTACTACGTAACTCTACACCACAATCCTTCCCCAACATGTAACCATTGCACCCTTCCTCACTTGGTACCCTACGACACGGAACACTATTCTGATCATTACAAAAACTCAACTGACGAAAATTCCATCTCCTACCATCTTCCAATTCAACTGCACTACCTAACACCTTCCGTACTTCCAAAGGCCGTGACCAAACCGCCTCACCTTTCAAGACCCCTCTAGGATTTTTCACACGAACCATCTGACCAACATGGACCACAGGCCAACGGCAATTCCCGCCACGAGAACGAACCGTGCGTTCCTGGAACTCCTTGACTTTAGCTTTAATTTCTTTATCAAGCACACTACCCTTAGGCCTCATTCTATTATTCCTTTTCCTCATCCCCACTCGTCGCCATTGTGGAAAAGATGTATCCAGACAGTAAGTAGTGGGTCAAGGTCTTTAATTGAAGTAATGCAGGTACAACGACACCGGAGACAGCTTCCTCCGCTTCCCATCAGCTCCAACTGTCCACCCCTCGATTCCCCCACGACACCAAACTCCACATTCCACTCTCCGCATTCTCATACTTCACGCGACCCTCACGCGACGCTCACACAACAAATACCACACTTTACCACACATAACAATATCACACAAGCCTTTACTATGCATTTCTTTACTGCACAATTGTTTTTAAATAAATACTTTATTTTTAAATCATATTTATAATAGAACATCAATTCTTGAGTATAACTTGTGGTTAACTAAATATATAAATAATAAAAAGGCCTTTTTTAAACATTGTTAAAATATACCACTTCTAAGATGGCGGACTCCTGTACCTGAGAAGGTCCCTACTAAAATGTCTAAAATCGAGCTACACTTAAAATAAAGTTTCAGTCATGGTTTTATTTAAAACAAACTACAAGAATCCTAACGTATATTTTGTTTCACTGTTACATTACTATTAAAATGGGTGTCCACCATTTGTGGTACACTGACCAGTGAGGTGACCAAACACACCTGTGTGAAGAAGAGAGACTACCAGAGCTACAACAGGTAGACACTGCCATCCATCTGAAAAAGTAAGTATTATTTCACTAATTTCAAAAGTAATCTGCACATAATATCCACAGATATATTAAAATTTGTTAACCAAAATAAATTTTTTGTAGACCTTCAAATTGTGACATAGGAACGGCATGTTTAGTAAAAAAAAAGCAGATACTCATATGTAAATATATATTTTTCCTTCATTTTAAAATTGCCAATCTTTGTAGGGGGCATATTTACTATTCCAAGTCCAATCAATGCTACCTCAGGGAAGACGATGGACACTGTAGGTGCAGATTTACCATTCCAACGACCCTGGTTGACTTGCCTGTGAATGGAGTCAGCAATCACTATAAGCGCCGATTCAGTGCTGTGATTCCTCCTGAACCCGTTTGTAGAGGGGTCCAGGAGTTCTTGATCCAGGAGAAAATGGTCTAGTTCCTGGTTTATATACTTCTCCAAAGTTTTAGCTGGAGCAGGCAGCAACGAAATACGCCACAAGTTTTTTAAAACACTAGAGATTCCCTGTGATTTTTTCCTTGAGCTCCTCAGAGAACCAAGGGGCAGAGGGTTTCTTCCTACCCTTAGGGCAGGCTCTGACCAGAGGGACAACTTCCTCAATGACTGACCTCACCCATTGTTAAAATTCTCTGCCAACGAGCCTGGACCCTCAAAAACTTTCTCTTTGAATTTTAACAGGGCCTCTGAGAAGTCATCAGCCATGATTTTTCTCCAATTCCTGATGCTCTCAGCATGCCCAAAGTACTTTCCCGCCACATGTCCCATATGTGCTCGAAACTTTACCAGACTGTGGTTCGACCAACTTAACTGCACGCAGTCGTCAACAGTCAGGGTCTCCTGATTGGAAAAGATCCCATCCAACGTATGTCCTGCTTTGTGAGTCAGGGTATTGACCCGTTAGCTAAGGCCGAAACTGTGCATGAGGTCAAGTAGAGCCCTAGTATCAGGGTCACTCTCTTCCAAATGGAAATTGAAATCCCCCAGTATGGTGAGACTACCACAGGAGATAAAGGGCTCAAGTACTTAATGCCAGTTCATAATGAACTAATTTTAAGGACCTGGTGAATCACAGAATGTTTATTTTTAATTTTGAAGTGCCCCACGTCACAACCTTCGCGACTGGAGATGATGTGCTCTAGTGTGCAGCTTATTTATTTCCTAATAAAATGTCTAAACCTCTACCCCTTATAACACTCCTATCCAGTCTCACCACTGCAAAACCTGGTGGTGTAGTGACCACAGAATCTGGGCCAGAGTCCTCCTTGGCCCGTGTCTCCATACAAACAGGCAGGCTAACTGCTGTGTCCCAATCAACTGGCTAATTTCTAGACTGTGTTTTAAAAGGGAATGGGAGTTAATTAATGCACAATGTATGGCCTCTTCTGTCCTTGTTACCCCCCAATATGCTCTTCCCCACCATTCCTGGGGGGTGCCTTCCTAACTCCACACCTCCCAGCAGTCCAATTGCACAAAGAGCAACACCACTGTCCCATCATCCCTGGGGCAAACACTTCCCCTCCTCCACACCTCTCCTTCTGTTCCAGATTCATAAGGGTGAGTCTCATATAACTAAGCCAGTGTTTAGCTTACGGGCGCGTACAGGCGCTGACGGGCTTGCCATAGGCATGCAATTGGCACGCCAGCGGCATGCCCACTGCATCCGCTCATTGGCACGTTTAAATCTCTAAGGATTGCACATACTGCAAGAGGGAGCATCAAGCAACTAGAACGCTACCCTCTGTAGAACGTAGTGGCGTGGTGGCAAACACTGATGGCCGCCACAGGAAAACAACGGAACCAAAAGAAGAGTAAAAATGGGCTCTAACAGGCCCTAATCCAATGCTACCCCCAAAAATGCAATTCAAAAGACAGTAGCCCACGTAATCAAAAACTGATGCAGAAAATTAGATTAAAACAAAATATGATGCTAGACTGCACTGGCCAGCACCGATGCTGCAGGCTCACCAGCTGCTCACAAGTAATTAAATTGTATCACATGTTATTAAATTGCATTGAAAATGTTAATAAATGTTGTACATTTTTAATGTATCATATTTGTTATTTTGTACATCTTTTATTTGTTTAACAAAACTTTTTTTTAATTGTCTTGATTTTATAAGTTTTTATACTGACTTGTCATGTATTACCTTTAATAATTCCTTGTTTCATATTTTTAATTTATATTTATTCTTTATTTATATGTAGACATTGATATAATCAGTATTCCTTTTCTATTTGTTTAAATGTATAATTTTGAATTTTTTTAAATATTAATACTCAGATATTAAAATGTTATGCTGTATATTAATACTTTCCCACCCATTGCCGCTAGTTCTCTTATATCTTGTCCCTATTGCAACATTGATTACTTGAAGAGGGTCCTGTGTGCATGCAAGCATCCTTTTACCTAGAATCTTGAGGATGCTACCATCTTTTGTCTTGATGAAGACCCTACAATAAAGCATCCTACAGGGTTGTAACGTCAGCAATATGCTGTCTGGCATAATTGTGGATATCCTTAACATTATGGTGTTCATTTGAAGCACATGGTAGCATTAAAATTATGGTGGCCTTCTTTGGAATATTGTGGGCATCCTTAACACTAGAGTTTTCACTCCTGATATAATGGTTGACATATTTGGCAAATTGAAGGCAATCTTGACACTGTGATGGCCATTCTTGGCACTTGATGGTGATACTTGTGAGGCAGAATCTGTCCAAAGCAAACACAAGATGATGATGGACGGAGAGCTGAAACTTTTCAGACACTCACCCCCAGTCACAGATCTGGGTAGAATCGCCCTAAGTTGGCAGGGTATGCCCAGACGTGGGTCCCTAGCTCTCTTTGCCACTGGATTCACCAAAACCGATCCCAGGATGCTTGTTTCCGGTCCAGGGAAGACCTGGCTTGGCAGTTCGGGCTGGACTGTTCCCATGAGGAACAGGGTCAAGACTGATTTGCATATGGCTAGGTCTGAACTGGGGTGGCGAAGTGAGCTAAAGAACGATGATGGATTAAACCCAGATCTGTGACTGGGCTTGAGTGTCTGAAAAGTTTCAGAGCTCCATCCATCATATCCTTGTGTTTGCTTTGTTCGCCCTAAGTTGGCAGGGTATGCCCGGACGTGGGCCCCTTGCTCACTTTGTCACTGTATTCAAGCTAGCCTGTCTGATGAAGGGTGTTACCCCAAAACCGGCCCCAAGATTCTTGTTTCCGGTCCAGGGAAGACCTGGCTTGGAAGTTCGGGCTGGACTGTTCCCATGAGGAACAGGGTCAATACTGATTTGCATTTGGCTGGGTCTGAACTGGGGTGGCGAAGTGAGCTAAAGAACAATGATGGATTAAACCCTGATCTTTGACTGGGGGTGAGGGTCTGAAAAGTTTCAGTGCTCCGTCCATCATCTCCTTGTGTTTGCTTTGTTCACCCTAAGTTGGCAGGGTATGCCCAGACATGGGTCTGTTGCTCACTTTGCCACTGGATTCAAGCTAGCCTGGCTGATGAGGGGCGTTACCCCGAAACCGATCCCAGGATGCTTGTTTCCTGTCCAGTGAAGACCTGGCTTGGCAGTTCTGATAAGGAACAGGGTCAAGACTGATTTGCATATGGCTGGGTCTGAACTGGGGTGGTGAAGTGAGCTAAAGAATGATGATGGATTAAACCCAGACCTGTGACTGGGGGTAAGTGTCTGAAAAGTTTCACTGCTCGTCCATCATCCCCTTTTGTTAGATCTGTCCATGGCAGACATGTATACATGTGGAACTTGATGAATATGACTGGCTTGTCATATTCATCAATATTTTTGATGGCAGATGTTGCTGCCTGCCGCCTGGGGACCACGAAGACCAGCCTGCCCTGCACCCGGCCAACACCATCATCAAGTAGAGGCAGGAGGCGCTACAAAACCGAGCGCGGGTTCCCGCAGTGCGGGACCCGCTTTTGCCTGCTGTTTGTTGCTGCCTGCCGCCTGGGGACCACGAAGACCAGCCTGCACCCGGCCAACACCATCATCAAGTAGCGCCAGGAGGAGCTACAAAACCGGCAGCAGGCTCCCGCAGCGCGGGACGCGCCCGGGTGCGCCCGGGCCAAGGGCGGGCCCGTCCACGCTCGTCCGAGCCTGAAAGAGACTGGGCTGGGCCACCCCTCTAACAGCGCCGCTTTTGCCAGTTAAAATGGGTAAGCGCAAACAACCATGTAGTCAGGCCCAGGGGAGTGCAAGAGTGAAGGTAGCCAGGAACTCAGCCTCCATTATATCTTATTTGACCTCTGCGGTCAAATAAGATATAATGCCCTGAATAAAGAAATTCATAACGCAGAGGTTGAGTTGGGACTAAGTACTGACATCCCGGGGAGTACAAATGTAGCAGAAAGTCCTCCTAAAAATCCAGTTCCTATTGAGCCGACAGAGCGGATAATGGAGCGGATAATCGAGCAGGGATCAGGGGGGGCACCTACTTCACTTTGTGATGGTCCGGTAAGGGATGCTGTTGGCATGGTGGATGAGGAGGCTCCAAGAGGGGATGCACCCCGGCAGAGTGCTCACCGGCCCCACTCAGGGAAGAAGAAGCTGAAAAAAAGGTCCAGTAAACATGGACATTTATCTGCGGAGGCGACCCATTATCAGACGGGAGACTGGAACTTATGTGTTCAGTCAATAGTGCAGAAAGTGATGGCGGACATTTTCAGTTTGCGGATAGAACCTATTCTTTCGAACATTGCTAAAGACATTGTTAAGTTATCTACCTCTGTAGAGGGCATTAAGGCAAAACTTGAATGTTTGGAGACTGAGACAGGGGGCCTAGGGATAACAAGTATTAATTCTAATTGTAATCCCGCTAAACAGATACAAAAGCAGCCCACAGGAGATGATAGGGTGGAGGGCGACGTATTTCAAAACCATATCTCAGAAAAGAAGAGCCTGAAATTTAATTCTGTAATTAAATCAGATGCGTCCTCAGGGAGCCGGGCAGGGAATCATATGTACTGTAACACTGAGTCACCTAGAGGTTCCCAGTCCAATGATAAGGATTTGGCTCAGAGTAGACCTCAAGGTATTAATGAGGCTAAAAATGGGATTAATAATAGAAGTCTCCATCTGCCCCCAGAAACCACTCCCTTAGTTGCCATACTTACAGGGGTTCCTCCTCTGAGAGAGCATAGTCGGTAATCCACCATGGAACTGTTGCGTAAAACTAAATATTGGTGTGATCAACACTCTGACAATAGGCTCGATGTTTCCTCTCACATTATTATGGTCAGACGAGTAGGGTGGGTTGGCCCCAATCTGAAACAGATAGATGGCGACTTCATTGTCGTTAATTTTGACAGTGCTGATATCGCGGGGTGCTTATTTAGGGCAGACCCCAAGGAGGGTCAGGGGGGCATCAGGGCGTTGCCACTGGGCTTTTTCTACCCACCCGTTAAGGGGTTACAGTCACTGGGTGGAATGTCGAGGGGGTCTCTGCCCTATCTGGATAGACAAAATCGCCCCACTCCCTGTCTAAAGACAGGGGAGGAGACTTTCTCTGTTATGTCACTTCGGGATTCAGTATGTGACCCAAGGGTCCCAACAGGGCTCCACAAGAGGAAGGATGAAGAGAATAGCCTAATCGGTCAAAATAGATTTTTCCCCTTATGTCTCTTAAACGAAAACGATTGACTGACACCATCTGGATGTCATCAGAGTAACATCGGAGAGTATATTAAAGAGCAGGGTATGGAAGAGATTAATATTTCCAACTGTAACATTATTAGTTGGAATATCGCAGGCTTGAGAAGCAAAAAAGAGGATCCCAGGTGGCTTAATTTGTTAAAAGCTTACGATATAGTTGGGCTACAGGAGACCTGGGACATGGATAATAACTTTTGGATGGATGGGTATAAATCATATAGTGTCCCTGCGCAACAGTCCCCGTCAGGTAGAGCAAAAGGGGGTCTTCTTATGCTACTGTCACTCAAACTATTAGGGGCTCACAAGTTGGTGGACGTGGGTTCTCACAATTGTATGGCAATTGAATTCACTGCTAACAATTCGACCAAAATGTTGTTTGTTAATTTTTATAACTCAGGTGAAAGTAGTTTTCTAAATGAACATTTATTTAAACTGAAACGTTTTTTAGAGTTATACCGATCAAAGCAAACCACTTATTATACAATCATAATTATGGGCGATTTTAATATTCATGTATGCGATCTGAACTGTCAGGGGAAAGATTTTTTAGGGCCTGTTAATTCCCCAATGCCACATTTTGAGCACACACAGCAAGGGGAATGCTTGGAGGAGCTTTTGGCTTCTGTAGATCTTTTTGAACCGAGTTTTATTGATATTGGAGAGAGGATCCCTACTTTTAAAGCACGAGGGAGGGATACTACCATAGATTTTATATTTATCTCCCGTACCCTTCTACCTCAAGTAACCTCGTATAATGCCAAGTGGTCTCATTTTAGTGACCATAACCCGGTTACCCTTGCGTTGGACAAATGCTGTGGCATAAAGGGGAACTGGGGGAAACCTGGGGGTGAAATCTGTTTGAAAATATCCGATCAGGGTCGGAGGCTAAAATGGGCTAAGGTACTCCCGGACCTTTTTTTCCAGGACCTCAGGGTGAAGGCCGAGGACAAGTTTGCAATCTGTCTCGATAATTCTAAACACGGGCCGGGTGTTCTTTTAGCTTTTGAAGGCATTTGTGCGCAGGTAGCTTCAGACCTCACCTTATCAATAAGATCTAGGCAAACTGTAGGAAAGAGATGGTTTGACAAAAACTGTTCTGAAGCACATCGAAAATTGATAGTAGAACTGAAAAGGACTCCGCGAGACCGAGACCACATAGCCAGGTTAAGAAAGGAGTACAAGCTTGCCCTTTCAATACGGAAAAGGAAATTAAAGAAGAAGCCTGGAGTGCTCTATTATCAGTAGAGGTCATAAAAGATACGCTAGTTTCTGGGCCATTATTAATAAACCTTTTTTCACCGGGATAGAGAATGCCCCGATCGAATGTAATATAACAGAAGATCAATGGCTTTCTCATTTTGAAGCCATTTATGAGGCCACCGATAGCGGGGAAATACTAGCCAGTGGTGAATCTAGAAGGGTTTCCCCTATAATAGTTTTTAACGAAGGCGAAGTGGAATCGGCCATTATGCAAATGTCAAGTAACAAGGCCCCTGGCCCTGACGGTGTTTCCGGCGGATTTATTTAAACAAAACCCATCCTTCTGGGCAAAAATGTTGACTAATGTTTTTAATGTGTCAAGTAGCCAGGGCTTCCTGTCTTCCTGGTCATCATCCATTATTATCCCAATTTTTAAAAAGGGACAGAGAGGGGACCCACGATGCTATAGGCCAATATCACTTATAGATTCCTCAGTTAAAGTGTTAGGGAGAGTGATTTTAATTAAGTTAATGGATTGGCTGGATGTGAATGAGGTTTTAACTAATTTTCAATATGGTTTTAGAAGAGGGAGGGGTACTTTGGATCAGTGTCTAAATTTATATTTATTAGCCGGTAAATATACTATGGCTAAAGCGGGGACGTTACAGCTGGCATTTATGGATCTCTCGTCGGCTTTTGACTTGGTAAATAGATCCAAGCTTTGGCTTATCCTGCTAGATATGGGCATTGATTCAAGTGTAGTCCATTTCCTAGCTGACCTACACAGGGACCTCTCCGCAAGGGTGCGGGTCAACCAAGATGGAAAATGCACAAGGCACTTTACATCTGGAAGAGGTGTTCATCAAGGTTGCATTTTAGCACTGCTACTTTTTACTCTATATATTAATAATTTAGGCAAGGTTTTAGATTCGGCAAGTCTGGATACACCGCGTATAGAGGACAGGTCTATCCCTGTGCTCCTATACGCAGATGATGCCGTTTTATTAGCTCGCACAGCTGTAGGACTGCAGAGGTTTTTAGATTCTTTTGGGAATTTTATGAAATCTCTAGACCTAGTGGTTAATATAGCCAAATCACATATAATGACAATGGGTCGGAAATATAAAAAAACAAAAACTTTTTACTGCAATGGGGCAGAACTGACCAGGGTGACCTACTTTACTTAGGTAGGGGTACTTTTTGACGGGAGAGGCTCGTGGGTCCCACAACAGAAATTAAAAGCAAATGCAATGGCAAGGTCAACGGCCGCTGTGAATGGATTTGCGCAGCGTTTGGGGGCCAAACCAATAGAGGCTATGCTTAATATTTATAAGTCCAAATGTATAGCCATCGCATTATATGGCTCAGCCATATGGGGCTACAAACCAATAGAGGGGATACAGACAGTTGAAAATAAGTTTTTACGCTCTCTCCTGTCTGTCCCCCAATCCACTCCAACCTTTGCAATTCATCAGGAGTTGGGTGTTGGTTATGTGACAGACAGGTTAAGGTTGGCCCCTCTGGTCTGTTGGCTTAAAACATAGCTTAACCCCCAATTAAGTTTGAATCATAAGATTATTAGGGATTGTGTCACCCTGGAGCGAGTAAATAATATTCCGTGGCTATACTATGTTAAGATTATTTTAACTAAGCTTGGACGTCCAGAATTATTTGATCTCCCAGATAAAATAAGAAAAAATTATTTGACTTGGGTAAAAACGCAATATCTGAATCTGATGTCGGTAGAGCGGGAGGAGACTGAGTTATTAAAACCGTCAGTTAAAATTCATTTTATGTTAAAAACCTCTCCCGAGATGGAACCTTATTTGAGGATCATCACAAAGCCATTCCATCGCCTGCTTCTGACCAGATTTAATTTTAATTTAATTCATTTTTTTTCTGGGTAATTCGCAAGGCTGGAATAGGCAGTGTGACCTAGGCCCCTGTTCCTGTGACAATTTTTCAAATCAGGATACATTGCATTTTATAATGTTCTGTGATTATTACAGTGACATTCGCAGGAGGTTCTTAGTTCCAATCCTGAAGGGAAAAGGTTTTCTACAGGTTAAACCCGCTCTACTGTACCTTCAGTTGCTTAATGACCCACGGGAAATTTTTAATATTGCACGTTTTTTGGTTGCAGCGGTGAGACTTCGGAAAATACGGCACCCAATGTTATATTAAGTGTATCTGTCAAGTTATTGTTATTATCTTTTTAATACTTGCCTTTTTAGCTATTAATTGTTTTAATGCAGCGATGCTGTTTTATTTGTTTTAATGCCAGCCAAAACGTTTATGCAATTTAATGAATTTCGGTTTGTATCCTCTCCTCTTATATGTCGCTCACTCTTCATGGAGATCTACCTTAAATGTTTTACTGTATTGTGATTTTTATATTGTATTGTGGTTTATATGGTACTTTTATGGTTTTTATTAACCGAATAAAGTGGTTTGATTGATTGATTGATTGACTGGCTTGTATTTAGGAACCAAACATGTATTTATGAAAAATCTCTCTAACAGAACTGTCCATGCGTAAATTGATTAGAAGGTTTTCAGAATATTATAGGATGAAGCAGCTATTAACATATCTAAAAGCAGATCACAGATTGTTGTTAAAACCATTACAAAAGAATGGAAAAATGCACACACAATCAAGTAAGATGTGAAAGAAAGAAAAGTGCTAATTCATGAAATAAATAAAACAAAGATACTCAGGCGCCAGGCCTCAATGACAGAAGCTGAAAGCTGATTGGTCACTTCTCTGAGTATAGACAAATTTCATAGCACGGCATAAAATCATGTCTGACGTGGTTTCTGTAATGATGTTCTGCTTTTTCAAGTGCCTCTGATCAGATGGTGTTAAAGCTGATGTAAATTTATACTGAGGAAGTTTCATAAACTTCAAGAAGGTTCCCAAAAGGCATCTTTACTCTAAAAATATTTTTCAGGGGCGTGGCCAAGATGGCGGAGGGTTGAGACGTGTTTCCCTACCGCTCCCCTGTCCACCGTCGTTAAGCACCGGCCCGGGCCTCCCGCGCCGCGTTGAGGCGCTGCCCCGAGATCTCTGGTGCCCTGCAGACACTAGCGGACCTGTCCCCGAGAGCCGGTGGTGATCGGGACGCGCGGACGGGGGCGTGCCTGCCCGGGGATCGGGCCGCACACGGAGAAGAGCCGCGACTCACGCGACTGAGGCCCGGAGAGACCCGCAGCGGCAGCAGCGCACAGACGGCGGTGGCCGAGAGACGATTGAGGCCGGCCCAGGGCCGACCCTGAACCCCCGCTACAGAGCTGGTGTGACCGGGGACCATCGCACCACCGCGGCCTATCCGACCTGAGTGAGACGCCGGCCGGGGCTGCAGGGGTGACCGGCAGGCGTGGCCACGCGAGCTCGGGGAGCATCTCGGCTCCCGGTGGTGGGCCGGCTGGCGCAAACCCTGCTGTTGAGGCCGCAGCGGAGGGCGCTTGGACCCGAGCGGCGAGACGCCGACCCTGAGGCGCCCTGGTCGCCGGTAGGCGGTTCGGCCTGCGACCGGGGCATCCTGCAAGACGCGACTGGGCCGCTGAGGCCTAGCGATAGCAGCTGCAGGCCGCCCTTATAGAGACCTGCCGGAGCTTCCAGGTGGGCCCTAGCATCGCTGGACGGAGCGGCGGAGGGGGTGAGTAGCTTCGCGCCCCCTCCTGGCGACGGATCCATGCTTGGGGGCTGTCCCTGAAGAGCCCATTGAGAGGGCCTAGAGGCCCCCGCACTGCGCCCCGGCCGGGGCTGGCACCGGGGCGATCCCGACCCCCGCGACAGAGCTGGCATAACGGTGGTGCTACAGGGGCCACGCTGCCGCAGGGAGCTCGCCGGGTGAGACACCGGTCCACACCACTCCGAACCTTCTGGGGGTCACCCCCTCACGCCTCCACCCGGCGGTCCCCGGGGCGGCTACCGACGCTGGTGCCCCCGGCACTACGGAGAGTCTACATACCGCACCATGCCTCTGGCCCTGCTCCTGCTGCACTGACCAACGGGGGGCTCCAACTTTCCCGGAGCAGCTACGTACCGGTCAACAGGGCAGGTGCGCCAACACTGGAGCGGAGACCGACGCCCTGGGTGGTGATACGGTGGGTGGCTTCCCTCGCCTAGGGGACCCCTCGTTGGGGACAGCGGAATATGTCCTCTACCCGGGGCAAGAAAGAGAAACAACTCCTGAAAGAGAAGCCCCTCACGGACCTTTTTGCACGAGCCAGAAGTGTCGGGCCGGCTGAGACTCGCCGGGACAGTCCATCGGGGCAGATGGCTGAAACGGCAGACATGCCCGTAACTCGGGCCTTCTTGGAGTCCCTGTTCGCCTCCCTCCGGGATGATCTCCAAACCGTGAAACGTGATCTCACGGCAGAGATCAAAGATGTCCGCAAAGACGTGGACGAAATTGGGGAAAGGGTGGCGTCCCTTGAGGCCAAAAGCGACACCCGTGATGAGGAAATGGAGGCCTTGCAACAAGAGGTAGTGAGACTTCATGAGCAGCAGGTGGACGTGCAGTCCCACCTAGAGGACCTGGAGAATCGCTCGCGACGCCACAACATTCGCATCCGAGGGATCGCACTGCTACAGAGGCGGGAGACATCTTTACCTGGGTGCGGGAACTTTTTAACTTTGTCCTGGGCAGGGAGTCAGACACTGAACTCAAGTTGGACAGGGCCCACAGGGTGGGTCCCCCGAGAGCTCCTTCGGCGCCCCCGGCAGACATCCTAGTATGCGTGCAGGGCTACCGCACCAAAGAGGAGATTCTCCGCCAGGCCAGGCTGAAACAACCAATCACATTCCGAGACCAGCCGGTGGCCCTCTTTCAGGACCTCGCTGCCATCACGCTTCACAAACGTCGGATGTTCCGACCTGTCACCGAGGCACTGCGCCACAAGCAAATCTCCTACTCATGGGGCCATCCATTTCGCTTGGTGTTCAGGTATGAGGGGACCCTTTATCAACTGTGCTCGCTCACGGAGGCATGCAGGCTCCTGGGCGTCACGCCTCCGGCGGAACACGATCCCAAGGAACGCACGGATCGGGAGGCCCCCGACGGCCATACACGGTGGCGGAGACAACGCGGCCGACGCCGTATTAGGAAACCTGACCCGCAAGAGGTCAAAAGAGAACAACTGGCAGCTATAGCAGCGGTGCCGGGGGCTCAGAACAACGGGATTTCCTAGCAAGACACCCGGGCCGACGTGGTCTTTGCACTCCAAAGATGCCTGGTGGGCGGGGGAGGCGGGGGGAGATATTACTTGTTGGCCACCATTTTACCCCAACAACATTTTTCCATTCCCGATTCATCCTGGGATGACGGACTACTGAAAGACTGGGTACAATTTTTTTCTTTTTTGGTGCCAGTTGCGCCCAAAGGGTGTTCCCATTTTTTTTTTCTCCTCCTCTTTCTTTGTTGGGGTCTTTTCTCTTTTTTTCTTCTGCCTCTCTCTGGGCCTTTTCCGACTTTGTGGGGCTCCGGTCCAGGCATCGGGAAACTGCACTTTCTGACATGGCTGTGTCACTATCCCAACGAGCGGCAGCAAAGCTTAGCTATGTGGCTACTGACTTGATATACCGATGATCCCCCACTTAAGGTGCTCACCTTCAATGTTAGGGGGCTTAACAATCCAATTAAAAGACGGGCCTTGCTGTCCTTTCTAGAGAGCACACATGCTGACATCTGCCTCCTCCAGGAGACACATCTCCTCTCCAAAGATTGTCATCGTCTCAAATCCCGAGCTTTCCCGAGCCAGTTCTTCTCCTCCATGACTACTAAAACGGCTGGGGTGGCTATCCTCGTCTCCAGGGCTTTTAGGGGGAAGGTGCTACAGAAAGGGGCCGAGATCAAGGGCAGATTACTCACCTACCACTTTTCCATTGGGGGTCTCACAGTGGTGGTGGGATCGGTCTCACGCTCCTAATGAGGGACAGGAACGCTTTTGCAGACCACCCTTACGGCAGCCACTGCAACACAAGAACGTCACATCTTGATAGGGGGTGATCTCAACCTAGTGTTCAACAACGAATTGGACAGGTCCGCCCAACACACCAGCCAAGTAGGTGCACTCTCCCACGCAGGGGCCCAGTGGCTCCGTGACCTTGATCTCACTGACATCTGGAGACAACACCACCCACACTCCCGAGCCTTTTCCTACTATTCCCACGCACACAAGACATACGCGCGGCTAGATTATTTCCTGGGCACGAAGACTGTTTGCGCAGCCACCCTTGACACAGACATCCTGGTAGCATCCCTCTCTGACCACAACCCAGTGGAGATATCACTGACCCTTCCCCAGCCTTGCCGCCGCCCCGGACAGTGGCGGTTCCGTGACACATTGCTACATAGGCCGGACACAGTCACCCAACTGCAGCGCGTCATAACGGACTATCTCGCACACAATGACACTCAGGACACGTCCCTTGCGACGCGATGGGAGGCTCTTAAAGCCGTCGTCCGGGGGGAGATTATCGCCATCTCCGCCGCAGATAACGCGGACCGGAAGGCCAAAAGGGGGGAACTGTCGCAACGCGTTAGGGAGCTGGAGCAGATGCACCAGCGGACCGGGGCGCTTCGAGTGTGGCGATAACTGTCCATCGCACGGAAGCAACTGCTGGCCCTGGACCAAGACAAGGCTGAATATGCGGCCTTGCGCCTGCGGCATGCTTTCTATACTGGGGGGGACAGATGCGGCCACCTCTTGGCGCACAAACTCCGTGAGGCTCGGCTACGGGAGGGCATCCGGGAGATCACGAACAGCACCGGTGTGTTAACCTCTGAAGATGCAGACATCGCAGACACCTTTCGCACATTTTATGCTCAGCTTTACGATAGCCAACACCTAGCAGAGGCCGACATTACCTCATACCTTTCCGGGGCGGACCTTCCGGTGCTGACGCCGGAACAAGCGGCACACATCGAGAGGGAAATCAGGCCGGAAGAAGTGATCTCTGCCATAGCGCGGCTGAAGCTTGGTAAGTCTCCGGGCCCGGACGGCTATACCGCGGCTTTTTATAAGCAATTTGGTGCTGCTCTCACCCCCTTATTGATGCAGCTTTTTAATTCATTCGCGGAAGCCGGGGCGATACCCCCATCTATGCTGGAGGCGGCGATAGTCGTCCTCCCTAAACCGGGGAAGGACAGAACGGCGTGCGGGTCTTACCGGCCCATCTCGCTCCTGAATTTAGACTTAAAGCTTTACACCTCCATTCTGGCGAGTCGTCTGGGCCCTTACATGCAGGGGCTGGTGGACTCCGACCAGGCCGGGTTTATCACACAACGGCAGACAAGCGACAATACAAAACGGGTGGTACACCTCATTGAAAAAGCTTCCCGTGTCCCGGGGAACTATATGCTGTTTACAATTGACGCCGAAAAGGCCTTCGATCGGGTCCACTGGCCGTTTCTTGAGCAGGTGTTATGCCGCGTGGGTCTCGGAGACAAGATGCGGACCCATATTTTTAACTGCTATCACTTCCCCACAGCGACAGTACGAGTTAATGGGCATACTTCAGCGCCCTTCCCTATTCATAGGGGCACACGGCAGGGGTGTCCTCTATCACCCTTGCTCTTTGCTCTATATATGGAGCCCATGGCACAGAGAGTCCGACGACATGCACACATCACGGGCATACGCTTTGGGGGACACCCACACTGTTAGCCTATATGCGGATGATGTCCTTGTTACCTTGACAAACCCGGACAGGGCCCTGGGAGCCATGCTGGGGGAACTGGATGCCTTCTCGGAGGCCTCGGGGTTTAAAATTAACCTCTCTAAGTCGACGGCACTGAATCTGTCCTTGCCACCTCACGCACAGGCGGACTTGCAAGCTCGTTACCCCATAGCCTGGTCCGACGACCCGGTTCCATACCTGGGCATACACCTGACCCCCACCTTACAGAGCATGAGAGTGGCCAATTTCTCCCGCCTACACGACCAAATTCAGGTGGAACTCAGGTGATGGAAACGCCAGCAGATTTCCTGGCTATGGCGTGTCGCCGCTATAAAAATGACCATCCTCCCCCAAATCCTATATATCTTTCAAGCTCTGCCTCTACCCCCTCCTAAGGGTTGGCTCCAAAAGGTACAATCGGATCTCTCTGCCTTCATATGGCAGGGCCGTAAGCCCAGACTGAAACGAGCAGTTTGTTTTCTCCCCCCGCATGAGGGGGGCCTCGGGGTCCCTGACCTAGCCCTATACTACAAAGCAACGCAACTCCGCTACCTGGTTGAATGGAGTCGGGCTGAATCGGAGAAGAATTGGCTCTTCCAGGACCGGGCAGTCGCAGGCACTTCACTTAGAAAGGTCCCATTCCACAAGAAGGCCCACCGGCCCCCTAACTTATATGCCTCACAGGTGACTCGCACAATCCTTATGGCCTGGGACCAGATGAACTTAAGTCATGACCTAACGTTCTTCCCCTCCCCCTTCACGTCCATCTTGGACAATCCGGAGTTCAGTCCGGGGCTGGATCAACACTCCTTTCGCCGTTGGCGAGAGTCTGGCTGCTGGGCATTGGGCCCCCTATTCACCAGTGGCGAGTTCGCCGCATTCGAGCAGCTTCGGGAGGATTTCGCCCTGCCGGAAGCGGAACGTATGCGCTACCTTCAGGTACGCCACTGGGCTCTTCACCCCTCCAACCGCCTCCAGGTGTCCAGACGCCTTACCGCGTACGAACGATGGCTCGTTACGAGAACATCGGATAGAAAACTGATCTCAGATCTTTATAAGCTCTTACAATCAAGATACACACACATGTACCATGCAGGGCGGGCGCGATGGGAAAGGGACCTAGGGCGCGATCTCACTCCAGAGGAATGGGAGGGCGCCTGCTACAGGGCACGACACACAGCAACGCACGTTGGACTCACAGAAACACTCACTAAACTGGTATACCATTGGTACTACACTCCTGAGCGGCTTCACCAGACCGATACGGCACTGAGCCCAGATTGCTGGCGGGGGTGCGGTGGGAGGGGTACCCTGGTTCACCTCCTGTGGGATTGTCCCCTACTACGGTCATACTGGACAAATGTCCTTGACGAAATAGACAAACATCTCGACACTGAGATCCCTAGACTTCCTGCATACGTCCTGCTGGGGTGCCCAACCCACTCACGTATCCCCTTAAGGCTCGAAGGGGAAACAAATTGCTATTGCAATAGGCTCCGCAACCCAGAACATATTAATCCACTGGAGGTCCCTCAGATTTCTACACACATGGGCTGGTACCACCGACTTTGGCACGTCTTGGGGATGGAGAGGATCTCCCTCACGCTGGCCGGGAAGAGTGCTTCTTTAATGAGCTATGGCAACCCTTTCTCACACTTCTCGCACAAGAGTTTCGGGAACTCACCTGCCCGAGGTACCTGCGCCTCTTACGCCTTACTTCATCGGAACCTAACCAGTAGCAAGTTGGAGCCCATACCTCGACACGCCATTTACGCCTATACATTGACGCTAGCCTGGATCGGGAGCGGGTGGGGGGATGTCTTCTTTCTTTCTCTTTTCTCTCTTTACTGTCGGGGCGGTGGGTGGGGGTGGGAGAAGTTTGAGTTCCTTAGCATAATTTGCTCTGTTCACCTTATCACTAGGCCCTGCGAGGCCCTAATGTCATGCTTGCTTTTTTCACGCAATTGCTAATAAAAAGAGTTAAACCATAAAAATATTTTTCGTTAGCCTCTGAGTATGCTCTTTCACCCAGTCTGAAAATTTCTGGTTTAAAAAAATTGTTCCCTCAGTCCCAGGCAAAGATGAAGCAAATGGAAGATTTTGGTGAATGTAGAATTACACAAAATACATTTGTCAGAAGCAAATTTATTTTTCAACACCGGCCGGCCATGCTGAAATCTAATAAGACAAAGCTTACGCGCAAGTAATCAAAATTAATGGTTTTTAGAGTCTGGCTTGACAGCGCAGCTGTTGCCAGACAATTATGTTAGCATTATTACAGAGGGGCTTTGGCTCCGCCCACATGTTGGAATCCAGGAGTACATGCTTTGATTGGGCAGAAGTTGTGTGCTTCCACAAAAAAAATGCTTTCCCTCCACAAAGCTGTGCTCATTTTGTTACACATGCTATTGGAATGCTATTAAAGTGACTTAGATAATGTATGTTGTTTTTCTCTGGCAGCAACACAGATGGGAGGAGGATAGTCACTAAGCTACATGGATTTTTAGGTCTGGGTTGATAGTGCAACTGTCACCTGACACTTTATCCTACATCAAAATAATTCTACAGTTCTTTACATTTACGCAAATACATATTCGTTCCCATGCTATTTACTTATAATGCTTAATTTTTTTTAAATATATTTTTATTGTTTTCAAACAAAAAAAACTCTGCATCAACTTACATCACAGCATTATTAGGTACTTACTTGACTATGGTGATAGCCCCCCCCATTCCTAGTGGTAATACATTAGAAAACATTACATATTTCAATTATGTATAACCAGTGCTATCCAAACCCCGCTTGCACCCAACTAACGGAGTGGGGAAGTGGCCTCCCGCCCCAGCCTCAAGTAATGGGTAATAAAAGTGCAATGCCCTTCCCAATATAACAATAATATTATTATTTATGCTATTCAAACCTCCCCCCGTCCCCGGAACCCCCTCCCCATCCCCCTCGGCGCGACGCGTGGGCCTGTCTCACCAAGGGCTTCTGAATAAGGCACTAACTTACATATTCTAACATCGTGGAAAGTATGTCAGGGGACAAATTGCTATGGAGATTGGCTTAGCGCAGTGAGCTGGTAGGCACTGTTCGCCAGTCCCAGTGTCTTAAGCAGTTAAGGCTGGACAGCCAAGTCCCTGACCACTAGTTCGGCAGCAGTCTCAGCGTCTTGGGCTTTCAATAAGAGCACCAATGCTTCCCAGGCTCTTGCTGCCTCCATTGCTTTATCGTTTTTCGCGCGGCTAGCTACTTGTAATCTCACCGCCCCCTCGCAGTCCGCCCACCTAGTGAAGTCAGTCCTCCACCTCTTAATGCTGGGACCCCCCCCCTAGACTTCCAGTGTGCCGTAATGTCCCGTTTGGCTAGGAGCAGGCCCAATTCTAAAAATTTGCTGGTGATCTTAGTCTTGGAGGTGTGTGGGAACCAATGTAGTAAGCAAGGGCCTATAGCAGGTTCTATCTCCCTCTCCGTTATATCACACAATAGCGAGACCACTTCCTCCCAATACTCCCCCAGCTGGGGGCAGTCCCATATCATATGTCGAAAGTCCGCATTATCTGCATTACAGCGGGGGCAGACCGCCGTGTCTATATGGTAATAAGAATTAATTTTGGCCGGAGTGAGGTATGCCCTATGCAATATAAAGAAATGGACTAACTGGAAGCGGGCATTTCTAGTGCTTTTCCAAGCCCTCTCCACCAATTCTGCCATGTCTTTTCAGGAATCTCCTGCCCTATATCCACCTCCCACTTCTGCTGTAGTGTTTGCAACGGGGTCAGCGCTTCACTCGTCATGCGCCTATAAAGACAAGTAACTGCTTTAATAGTCCCTGCCGCCATCACCACATACTGACAGGCCATAGAGATCAGTGGTTCGGCTGGCCCCTCCCTCCAGTGCCTTCTGATGGCCGATGTCAAAGTTGCATGGAGCACAAAATCCCCCCTGGGTATATCATATCTATCCTGTAATACATCAAAAGGCAATAAAGCACCATCCTCATAAAGGTCTCCCAACATATGTAGGCCCTTCTCTCCCCAATCAGCCAGCGCAGCCCAATTGCCCCCATGCGGTAGGGCCGAGCACATGGTAAGCGGGATCTCCGGGGCATAGGGCCGGGCAATCTGTGCTCGTCTCTGGCTTCTAAGCCAACACAGTCTAAAAGTTCGCATCTCATTGGTAAGCGTTCGAAGCTGTAGAGGAAGCAGCAATATAATACTAGACAAAATTTGCTTGGGGACTCGCCCACCCCCCTGCTCGGTTGGGCCCCGAAACTCCAACGCCACCGCTTGAGTAAGCCACTGCAATTGGGCTGCCAAACAATATGTTTCAAAATCCAGCACTGCCAGGCCACCATCCCTCCGTGGCCTTGTGAGGATTTTCAACGCCACTCGCCGTCTCCCATTCGCCCACAGAAAACCCGTGACCATTGACTGCAGATTCTTGAAAACCGATGCAGGTATCCACAGTGGCAGGGTCCGGAAGTAATACAACAGTCGGGGAAGGGCCACCATTTTAAGAAGCGCCACTCGCCCTGCCACTGAGAGTGGCAGTGCTCCCCAGAATTCCATATTAGCTTTAAGACTCCTGACTGCCCTACCAATATTCCCCTCCAAGAGGTCAGCCTGCGTATGATAAATGCGGATCCCAAGATATGTCAAGCAACGATGCTCCCATCGCGCCCCGTCTGTAGCCGCCCGTGCCCCATCTGTCTGGGCCGTGGGAAACAAACATGTCTTCTCCCAATTCACCCTAAGTCCCGCAACGGCCTCAAGATCTTGAAGCATCCGCTTCGCCCCGGCAAGAGCTTCTGTCGTGTTCTCTAGGAACATATGAAGGTCATCAGCATACAGCGAAATGTAGTGCACGCTACCATGCACATTTAGTCCCGGGTAGTATTGCCCCGACCTTGCCAGGGCCGCCAGTGGTTCCACGGCCAGCGCAAACAGGAGAGGGGAGAGTGGGCATCCCTGCCTCGTCCCACGGCTCACAGCACAGGCATCAGAGATCAGGCCCCCCGTCCGAACCCGAGTGGTAGACCGCGTATAAAGCAAAGTCGCCCAACCCACAAAAGCCTTGCCAAGACCGAAATTATGCATGACTTGGTACAGATAGGGCCACTCCAAGCTGTCAAAAGCTTTTTCTATGTCAACCGAAAGTATAGCAGCGGATGCCTTTGGGTAGGAGCCATCCTCCAACACATGCATCAAGCGGCGCACGTTGATGGCTGTGTCGTGTCGGTATAAAACTCGCTTGATCCCCGTGTACCAGCTGCACCATGTGCGGCAGTAACCGAGTTGCTAGAATGCGACTCAAGATTTTATAATCGGTGGTCAGCATAGAGAGCGGACGGTAAGCCGTCCTATCAGCCGGAGGTTTCCCTGGCTTTAACAATGGGACTATAATAGCTTCCAGAGTGGTGGTGGGCAACTCCCCCACGTCTTTCGCCTCATTGTAGAGAGCCACTAATTTAGGGGCTAAAAGATCAATATAATTCAGGTACAGCTCAATCAGAATGCCATCTACCCCCAGGGTTTTCTTCCTAGCCATATGCTTTATCGCCCCCCTGACTTCCTCTAGCGTAATTGCGCTGCCCAAAAGATCCACCTGAGTTTTATCAAGCTGCGGCAGATCGGCCGTACTCAGGAACTCTCCAATGGCAGTGTCGTTTAACACGACCTTACTCCGATAAAGCTCCGCATAGTAATCACGAAACTGCGTATTTATTTCCTGTTGCGTGTAACAGAATTCTCCCGTCGGGGTACTTAATTCTAGGATGGGCGTCCCTCGCCAGGCAGGATTGGCCAGCCATGCCAGCAACGTACCAGATTTATCCCTTTCCGCGTGTGCACGAACTATATATCATTTATAGTCGAAACAACGCAACCGTTCTATCTGCACAGCAAGCGCTTCCTTAGCCTCCAGTAGCTCTTGCTGTCCGTCGGGGTGCTCGGGCCGATTGCGTTCCGCTGCGCGCAAACGATGATCCGCTATATCTATATCCTGCAGTAAAGTCTTGCATACCCCCGCTGTATTAGCAATGCAATTTCCCCTTAGCACAACCTTAAAGGCATCCCACTCTACCGCAGCTGAAGATGCCGTACCCATATTCTCGAGGAAATATTGGGTGATACCAGTCCCCACCGCCTCCCGGAATACCTGATCTTCCAGTAGCTCTGGGTTCAGGCGCCAAGTAGGGATTACAGGGCGTACCTGAGACCAGTGGAGCCTTATGAGTAACGGGTTATGGTCTGATAATGTTCTGGCTAGGTATTCGCTATGCTGGGCCAAAGCATGCAGATCAGGGGAGCACAGTATCGTATCCAGCCTAACATGCAGCTCATGGAGCGCTGAGAAGAATGAGTAATCCCTCTCTCCCGGATGCTGCACTCGCCAAGTATCAACCAATCCCCACTGGTGCTGCCACTCCTGTCGGGCTTTAGAAATTGTATGCGACGGCGCGTCAGGGAGAGGTGGGTGAGACCTATCCAGAAGAGTATCAGTAATAGTATTGAAATCCCCCCCCATAATCATTGGACCATTCAGATAGGGCGCTAATTTCCCGGACAAGTGATTCAAAAAGGCCACCTGCTCCGTGTTGGGCTCATAGATACTACTCAGGGCAATATCCCTGCCATTGAGGCACCCCATCACCACTACAAACCTCCCTTCTGGGTCCACTAACTGGTGTATCGGCTGAAAGGGCACCCCTGCCCGAACCCATATCAGTACTCCTCGTGCAAATGCTGAGTATGTTGTACAAAAAACCTGGCCCCTCCATCTGCGCTGCAAGGCCAATCCCTCCAATCGTGCGATGTGTGTTTCCTGGAGGAAGGCTATCTGCACTCCCCTACGCACTAAATAAGCATGAATCTTATGTCTCCGCACCATTGTGTACATGCCCCTGACATTCCACGTTAGACATTTCAGATCATGTAACGACCCCATGAGCTCTCATCGTGCAACCTCCATCTCGAATTCCTACCTGCGACACGCCGAGGCCCCTAAACACCCCTATATAAACAACAAAGAACCCCCAAACCCCCCTCCCCAGAACAGGGACTAAAACACTAGTTCCCATCCAAACTGTCTGAAACACAGTACCCTATAGTATCTACAGAGGATCAACGGGAGAAGCAGCAGTGAACCAATGTCGTCTCGCTGCATTAGCACCAATAGTGCAGCGCCATGCCCCTATCCCCAGCCTGCGCCCGGGAACGAGGGCAACTCAAATTCAATATAGAACCCTCCAACTTTTTGACACCTCCGCAATACACAAATTATCATCACAATCACAATCTTCCATCGAAGGGGTAATCCACATATTTAAAATAAGAGAAACAGCTAGGCAGACCCAAAGCAGGTAGGCAGGGGGAAAAAATCAAATTAAGCCATCCGCAGTTCCTGGCGTAACATGGGGCAGTTTAACACTGTCAGCGTTAGATTCCTCAGACGCTGCGCCGTCCGACCCCGTCTCAGAAGCAGTGGTTGCCCTAGTCGATGACTGTCGATCCTGCCTGAGCTCCGATACTGCCCGTAGGGCCGCCGCCTTTTCTCTTTCTGTCTGAAACGGGGTAGGTATATGTAGACCAGAGCCTCGCCGTCCCATTCATCGTGATCTTCACGGGCGTTGATCCCGCCTGGGAGAGTTCCTCTGGGGTTCCGCTGGGCCCCGGCCTGTCTTGTAGCTTTCGATCCAGTCCCATGCTTCCATAGGGTCCTCACAAAAATGAGTCTTGCCATCAGATACAATCCGTAGTCGGGCCGGGAACATCAAAGAATATTGCAGACCTACATCACGTAGAGCCTTTTTAACCTCTAGGAAAGATGTGCGACGGCGTTGGACCTCCAGCATATAGTCGGGGAAAAGTGACACCTTGCAATTGTCCACAGTGTAGGGCCCCATCGTGCGTGCCTTTTGTAACAGAAGATCCCTATCTTTGTAGTGCAGCAGGCGGGCCACCACCGGTCGAGGAGGCCTCCCCGGGGCCGGTGGGCGAGCAGGTACCCTGTGGGCCCTTTCCAGGGTAAAGAACTGGGTCAGCCCCTCGGGCGCCAATGTGTCACGTAGCCACCCCTCCAGGTAGTCCATCATGTTGCCATCTTCCACTCCTTCCGGTAGTCCCAATACCCTGATATTATTGCGGCGGTTGCGACCTTCGGCATCCTCGGCCCTCTTTTCCAGCACTTGGACTCTATGTGATAAATCTCCCATCTGAGCGGAAAGGGACTGTTGCACTGGAGCCATTTCTTCCAGGGTGACCTCCGCCGTCTTCACCCGATCTGCCATCTTAGAGTGCCCCACCGATACATTAGCAATGTCTTGATGCAGGGTGTCTTTAGTGTCTGCGATTGCTTGTAATATTTGAGCCAGCTGTTGTTGGCCTAGTGTGCCCTCCGGTAGCTCAGTAGAAACCTGCTGTCCCCCGCTTGTTTCCCCTTTGGTTTCCCCATGGTTCCAGGGAGATGGCACCACCAGTTCAGAATTTGGGGGTTAATAGCAACCACTCACAAGATCGTGCGCCGCTAAGCCGGGAGGGTGCTCCGCCCGCCAACCAACATCCGCCTTGTCTCAGGTCTTCAACCCACTTTCAGCAGCGTTCAGCGGGACCCACTTTTTCGCGCTCCTTTGGCGCCCCTTGGCCCTTTCTCGTAACAGCCGGGCCCTCAGGGTGTCCCATGCCTCCACTATCCCAGGGTGAGTGGGGGGCCCCCGAACATCCGCTTCCACAGGGCAGTGAGCAGTCTCTTGCTGTGTCCCCCTCGAGTCCCCTCCAATGAGCCCAACAGGGGGACCCGTACCGCTCGTAGCCCAGTCGCTCCTCACCTCAGATCACGGCTCCATCGAGTGCCATCGCCCAAGTAACATACAGGAGAGAGCGGCGCACAAGGCCTCAGTATCGCTAGTCTCCTTTATTGGCCTCCCACCTCCAACACTCAGGCTTGTACTCACTGAGATCTGATAACAAGATCCCAGCTGCTCCTCGGAGGTAGTGCCAGTCAGGTCATCAGCATGTAACTGGCCGTGGTCCCGCTGTGCCTAAGTTAAGGTGCCATCTCTAGCCGGCCCCGACCCTCAGAACTCGCCAGACCAGGAAGTCCCTTGTTCCTCCAATACTCAGGCACAGTCCGTTTCTAAAGAGAGCAGTGCTGATACCAGCGCACCGAGGCGCTCTGCTTCAGGCGTGCCTCACTCTGCACGGTGCCGGCGGCCCCGGCCACAGCGTCTCGGCTCACGTAGCGCCCCAGGCACTCCCGGGCCCCTCTCCCGCAGTCACACCGCAGGCCTCACCCGTCGCTGCCGGAGTCCCTTCTCCGGTGCTCACAGGCCGTCTTCAGGGAGCTCCCAGGGCAGTCGAGCCTTCCCGGCAGCGTTCGCTCCGTGGTAGCTCCTACAGGACGGCAGCCGGCGACATTTTGCGAAGTGTCGAGCCTGCTCTCCCACTGCCACCTTTTTCAGCAACGGGGCTCCGCATTCATGTCCTTTAGCCCCAGATCAAGCCCAGATACTCTCCACTTCTACAGGACCAATTATTGGCCCCCGGACCCGAGGCGGGGGCAGCTTTCCACAGGATTATTAGCTGGGCCGGCGCGGAGCTCCGAGCTCACGCGTCCGTCGCCATCGGCTCGTTAGCCACGCCCCTTACTTATAATGCTTCATATTACCATACAATTTTTTTTTAAAGCCAGTCCTATTGCCATTGCCAATGCTTTTCTAGCTGTGAGGGTGAGGTAGGTTTCACTGCTCAAAATATGAACCGCCTACCACACTGAACACTTTCCTGATGCTAAAGGTGCAGGAATCCTGCGTGTTGAATCTCACTTTCAAATTTTTTAAATGCTATCTAAAATACTGCATAACAGACTCTTATTCCATGTTGACACCCGGCTTACAAGGCTTTATTCAAAACTTTGGATCAACTATTAACTCTCCCTATAACATGAGTCAGTAAGAGCAGTTTTATTCCTGTACCAGCTTCTTCTTATTGAGGCTTTTTCCAAACATTGCAGTTTGTAAGGCTGGATTCACCGACTATCTAGCTTACACCAGAGCAGATTTCTGTTTAAGCCATTGAATGTAGTTTGAAAATATATGAGGCAGGCATATAATAAGAAACTACCTGGAGAAGGAACCACCTGGAGAACTGTGGTTAACAATCAACACTGCTAGGGCTAACATGTTATCGAGTGTCCTTCCATTGCCCAGACAGCCAGTTTGGTAATGGGGCGGAGCTATTCGTCATTCACCTTCGGTCTTCTAGGTCAAGAGATTAATAATATTTGGCATCTATGTCAATGCTATCATTCCATAGATACTGGGATCAGAACAAGGCCCTTCTTAGATAAAGGATGTAAGATGGAACCCCATTAGGAATCTGGAATGATAGCTGTTCTTTAGCAGATATTAAACAATGAGCATAAACAAGGCACCAAAAAGAGAATGTTGGGTTTAAAAAGAATTGACAGTAGGCTGGTATGTCCAGACATCCAATTACACATGCTTCTTTTAATTTAATAACCTGTGGTACCATCACTTTAGTTATCCTGGCCAAATTGACTTTTTGAACATCTAATTGCAATGTAGTCACTCCCTCCATGGTTACATATAAGGAATTTGTAACCTTTATATGCATGACTTATATACAGGAGTCCAGCTGTTTAGTGAACGGCACAAAGGTGACACTGTGGCTTGTGGTAACATGAGAAAGCACTGCAAAGGATTCCCCTAGGACCTTGTTTACAAGAAGCTCCAAAAAGGCCAGAGCAGTATGTTGTGTTACAGTGAACTGCTCTCTGTCAAATTCTGCGACAGGCTGGAAGTATATGTGCTCCTTATACAGTTTGCGGACAGTTGACGGAAGTCCACAAGCTCACCTGTGTACTTGATTACACAAGGACATGGGTGGAGTGGATAGATAAAAAAGACCTGGTTCTTCAGCCATATAATGCGCGCCATATAACTCGCACATAGTATAAGTTACCTACTTATCCGATTCAGTTGGCAAAATAGAATGCGTATTTTGTCTATCAGTAGCCCACCATAGGAGGACTAATGTCCTTCCTTGACTTTCAGTTGACTGTTATTGAAAACCTTCCGTCTGTCAAACCAGTAGCCTTCACTTCGTCTGTTGTGGAGGCCATTGCAAGGTTGCAGGATTGGCACATTGCTGACTGTATTCCTGCAAAAGAACAACAGAGTAATCTGTATCGCTGATACAGAGTTCATGCTTAGCCAGAAAAGAGGCGGGTATTACTGTCCCCTGTGCCCATCTCAGCCTGGCCAGTGTTTTCCAACATGCTTCTTTTTGTACTACACAAAAGGTAAGTTCTGGGAAACCGACTGAAGTGGAGCGCAGAGATTAGGAGTTACTATCTGCCCCAAATAACTGTTCATGGATACATGCATTCCATGGGCCATTAATTGAGTAGCTGTGTAGCTTATGAAATACATCCATCTAATACTGAAATAAGGACTGTAATACAAGATTTTGTCTTTCTAAATTATATGAGAGCCACTATGTCTATACTGACTCCAGTAAAGAGGTATGTATTGGTCTTTCTTTTGACAGCTTGCCACCTTTATCCTCCATCAAAATGTGGCAGACGTTCTGTCCACCATATTAAAAGTGCATTTCAGTCAGCGCACTGCACTAGTCACAAACTAGTCAAATTTGTCATAATTGTGACCTGTTTGCCACCTTCATCCTCAGTCAAAACATGGCAGATATTCTGCTCACCGTATTACTAGTACATTTCAGTTTAAATACCCCATTGAATGGTGGACAGGACACGTGGCATGTTTTGACTGAGTACCATGTCCACCAAACCCAAAGGCCCTTAGTCTTTCCAGAAGTGCTCTTTAGGGAACTTAGTAGAGTCTGCCCCCGCACTCATAGTCCAGTTTTCACTGGCAGCTTGTTCACACTCTCCAATGAATGGGACCCAAGTGCATCTTTAGACACCTGCAACTTATCCTGCACATTGGAAGGACTTGGATTTAGTGAAGTTATTGCTCCGAAAACACATAAAAGAATAGTCGTTCTGAGCCTAATCATGTTTCACGGTGCACTGGCACCCTCACGTTATTAGGACCCCCAGTGAGATAGACATGAACAAGTAGTCCAAGCTTAGCTTAGATTTGTTTTCATATGGATCTTGTGTAGGTAGACGGCAGATGTTACAGGTCGATGTGAAGCTGGGGTCAAGGCATTAACCCAACAGTGACTGGCGATATATAGTGGCGGTATGTAGTGGCGATTGTGTGACTGTTGGCTAGTGTGATGTGTGGCTGTAGGCTGGTAGACTAATGGTGGTATGTAGTGGCGATTGTGTGGCTGTTGACTATCGTGATGTGTGGCTGTATGCTGGTGGACTGTGTGGCAGTTGGCTGGTGAACTGTGCAGAAGTTGGCTGGTAGACTGTGTTGCTGTTGGCTGGCAGGTTGTGTGACTGTTGGCTGGCAGGCTGTGTGTATTGGTTTGCTACAGATGTGTTCGTATAATAAGTTGGCTGATGACTGGTTGAGTGGCGGTGTGATTGGTGTTTCAGTCCTGTTGGAATATGAGTGTGATGTGAGTTTTGTGAGTTTTGAACCCGTAAGCTGGCGGTGTGAATATCTTTGTGTGGCATGCATGAAAGTTGTGTGAATGGACTGTAAAGTGGTTGGTGCCTTGGCATGGTTTTATGGCTCACTACCACTAAGTGATCTATTCAATATACTGATACTGTTATTGGTATTTACTCTTTTAACCTATTACTACAGGTAGTGCCAAAACGAACCAGTATGAATTTGTACTTCAGTTGTGGATAGACTCTGAAGGTACAATGGCACCCCCTCAAATATTTTTAAAACTGAACATCCATAAGTGTCCAGGATGGTGTAACATGCATTGATCCCATTCACTTATCCACAATGCCCTGAAAATTTCAAACATATGGAAGAAGGCTAAAATCACACAATAATCACATTTCTGTGGCAGTTACTTCCAGAATCTATGGCTATCCACAAAATTCCCACTACCCAGTTTTTCCACACTTGGCCTTATAAAAATGCTACCCCACTTGTGTGGCTTGACCTAACACCCGTATCACAAACCGTCCTACAATGAAATGTGGAGACATTGGCAATAGGGGTAGCTGTGGTCATTGGGCCCATGCTCTGTGGCTGACCAGGGATACCTACCAAACCCAGACATTTCTGAAAACTGGACACCCAGAGGAGTCCAGGTTGGTGTGACTCACGTGGATCCCACAACCTCAAAAAGTACTCCCATTGTACCTGGTGTGATCTGTTCCTGTTGCGAGCACTAGTCTCAGCCACACGCCACACAAGTGAGGTAGCATTTTTATGGGACAAGTGGGAGCATTTAGTGGATCCCTGCAGATTCTCGAAGTTTACATTACAGAAATAAAAGGAAAATAACCAATTTTAGGCAAGGGTTGAGGATTGCAGGGCATTGTGGGTAAGAAAACAATGTGGGATCCACATGGGTCACACCATCCTGGCCACCCCTTTGTATCTACTTTTAAAAAATGTCTGGGTTTGGTAGGTTCTCTTGGTGGCTGTGAGTGCAGGACCAAATACTAAAGCTACCACCATTGCTAAAGCAGGTCACTTTGTAACTGGAAAGGTTGATGTCTCAATGTTGCATTTTGGGCCCTATTCTGTTGCAGGCATTAGGCCCACCTACACACGTAAGGTACCATTTTTATTGAGAGACGCATGGGAACACAGTGTGGTAGGAAATTTGTGGATCCCTGTAGATTCCAAAGCTTTTGCTCACTCAAATTTGACAAAACTGTGCGCTTTTAGACAAGGTTTGAGGTTTGCAAGGACTTCTGGTTAGAAATAAAACCTTGTGAGATCCATGCAAGTAACCCCACCCTGAACTCCACTGGTTGCAAGGTGTGGTTTCTGCTCAAGTGGCTTGATTGGTGGCCTTTTCGCACGCCTGTAACATCTCTGACCAATTGCGAGTCATCTTCTTCACGGACAGTCAGTACAGATTTGGCATCATACATGACATTGGGCAATTGTGGTCCCAGCGGGGGTTCATGACATCCTCAGGGTCACCAATCTGGAATGAAGAAAGTGTGAGAAACCTCCTGCTGTCACTACAATTGCCTGCTCAAATTGGCGTGGTGAAGTGTGCTGCCCATCGGCAGGGCAAAGATTATGTCACAGTCGGACACCGCTATGCGGATGAGATTGCGCGCTATTGCGCTCTATATTCTTACACCTTCAATGAAGATCCCCTGAGAGAGAACACTGATGTCACAGATTGCAAACTGTTGTTATCCACTGTAGAGACATGGGAGGAAGCAAAGGCATTACAGGATGAGTTGTCAGAGGCTGAGAAACAGGGATGGATCAGAGCAGGTTGCACTAGAAGGCAAGAAGATGAGGTGTGGATGTACACTGACGGTAGACCTGTATTACCAGATAGTTTGCTGCCTTCCATGGAGCAATACTATCATTGGCCTTCACACTTTGGGAGGGATGCTATGATGCATCTCTTCCAACAGGCATGGTTTAAGCTAAGGTTCAGATCAGTGGCAGAAGCTCTGTGTCACCACTGCATGGTGTGTCCACAACAAAATGCAGGGAAAAGAACACCAGTCACAATGAGTCATGTAGGGAGGTCAGTTTTAACCAAATGCAGCTCAACTTCATCGAGATGCCCATGTGCAATGGTTTAAGATATATTCTTGTAATTGTCTGTATCTTTTCTCGTTGGGTGGAAGCTTACCCTACAAGACGAAATGACAGCTTAACTGTAGCCAAGTTAATGTTGAGGGAGCTCATACCGCGTTTAAGATTTCCAACTTCTTTGTAGTCAAACCGGGGGACACACTTTAACAATGAGCTCCTAAAGATGTTGTGTGCAGCATTACAAATTGACCAGAAGCTCCATTGTGCCTATCGTCCAGAAGCCTCTGGAATTGTGGAGCAGATAAATCGAACACTGAAATCTAGGTTGGCAAAAGTGTGTGATTCATCTTCTCTGAAATGGCCTGATGCATTGACTCTTGTGTTGATGAGTTTAAGAAGAACCCCAGATAGAAGAACGGGACTATCTCCTCATGAAGTAATTATGGGGAGGGCTATTAGACAGCCTGCAATTCCTTCCAATGCATAGGTGAATATTACAGATGATTTATTGCTCGATTACTGTAAAGGACTGGCTGACATGGTACATTCTGTGTCTCAGCAGGTTGGGTAAGCTGCTACTTTGCCTCCACAGGAGCAGTGCCTCGACCTCAGTCCTGGTGAGGAAACACACACGCAAGTTGTGTTTGGAACCTCGCTAGCGTGGGTGTTCCAGGTGATCTTGGTATCAACAATTGCTGTTAAGTGTGGTGGTCATTCAAATTAGGTGCATGCTGCCCATATTTGCAGAGTCCCATGTCCTCTTGAAGCTAGAGCACCTGTTTCAGATGTCTTGGTGGTTACAGAAAGACAACCGACTCAGGTTAGCCAAGCTGTTGAGAGGGCTTCAGTTACTGGGACTCCGTGCACTGGTCCTGAGTGAGGTCCGAGAGAATTGGCTCTTGTAGATACCGAAGGGTCAGAAGGGCTGACTTGGCGTGATTTCGACCGCACCGAAGGAAGCAGTAGCACCCGGAGATTGTTTCCCCAGAAGACAAGACTGACTGAGACACATTTTGACCAAAGGAATAGTGCCACAAACAGAAGTCTCTAGTCAGTCTGAACAAAGTGACAGCGATGATGAAGGACCATCAGTAAGAAGGTCCAAAAGAGCCAAAATACCAAGTCAAAGATACGCTGCACCTGAATGGACTTACTTAGCATTGAATGATTGAGGTAAAGCATATCACGCCTTTTGCTACAACAATCCAAGTTTGCATGAGCCACCTTGAGAGAACTCTGTATTCCAGTTGAAATTCTTGAAATAAGATTCCCAAATATAAGAATTAAGTCAATTTGTGTTGAAGAAATGTTATAATAAATGAGAACTGTGTCTTTGCCGAGAACATGTATTTAAAATACTGTAAAGAAGTGAGCTGAAACCTTGCAAAAACTGAGCTCCTGAATCTTATTTGTGCTAGTAATGCTATTAACATCTAATTCAAAGTATCAAAAGTCATAAGGTCTGATTCCAAAGAAAATAACGGATTCTAATACAATATCATCAAAACGCAAAAGTATATGTGTGCATGTATGCTTGCTATATTTTCTGTAGCGCATGTGGTATTTCTTATAATTTTAGATTTACCCCATCATATATATATGACAAATCCTTAGCCTACTTCTGTGCCTAAAAATAATTTAGCAAATCATAATGGACTAAGTATTTCAGAGGCTAATATATTACATTGGGATCAATCTATTGGTGATTTTCCAATGAATGTATTTACAAAACATTTGTATCAATATGTCGACACCATGGATGCTAGAGATTGTTCAGTTTGCTTGCAATTGCCTACATCAGTTTCTGAGGGAGTGACCTATCACCATCTGCTTGTAACGTGGAATTTCTTGCAGTGTATTAACAAGCTTATTTTATGGCAAGGGACAATTTCAGTATTAATATTCTTACTATGATCTAATTTTCTCCGAAGTGCCTCAGAGAAAATATTTAAATCCTACTTCTGATACTAAAACAGTTGAAATGATGGGAGAGTTCTTTAAGCCTCACGGAAAGCCTAGACACTGCTTATGCACACCGACAAAATTTAACATGTTTCTTACATAATGTAGAAAAGGAATTCCCAGAATCAATAGAGGGTAGATGAAGAGAGATCATGGCTAAAGCTGCAAATCATAAAAGGATACCATTTTGGGCACTTAAGGAACCAGATCTCAAAACAATGGTAAATAGAGCTGCTATATGTTGGCAACATAGAGGAAAGCTATGTATATTAAGGCGTAGAACTGAAGCTGATAAAAACTTTGTTGGTTCCAGTGAATGAGACCATACATTCCAAGTTCTGGGAAATAGGGGATTATTTCTGGGAGGTGTGGATCAATGTTCCTGTAATCACTCGGTATGAGAATAAGGGACACACTCTGAAGGTTTTCTAATTGACTGGCACCTCTTTTATTATGTGGCAAGCTACCCCAGTTAAGGAGACTATTGACCAAAAGCATCAAACTGAAGAAACAGAGGTTCTTTTACAAAAGTTCACAGTCTTTAGGAAGTATTCCTCTTCCGTCTGGTCCTTTCTCCCCTCGGGACGTAAGGTAGGACTTGCTTCCCTCTTCTCTTCATCTTAATTGACAGCCTCAGAGGGGTGGAAGTAAGTTTTACCCTCAAAAAGAACAACAAAATAAATAATATAAGAAAAGGGCTCAAGGAGTCTTTAATTAACCCCCACCGAAACACCCTGGTGGTTGTGCTGCATGCTCCGTGTTTTATAGAGTGGCTTGGTGCAGTTTTAAATTCCCCACCATTTACCTACAGCGAAGTAACGGAGGAGAGGCCTCCTGGGTCGTGGCAGAAGGAGTCCTGGTGTCCTCTCTCTCCTCGGGATGGTTGGGCTGAAGCGTGATGCCCCTAGGCTGTCTCCCGTCGTCTGCCTCAGGTGGGGGTCTGGTCTCCAGTCGCGTCTCGCCCACGCTGGCCTCAGCAGGCACCTTCTCCTCCAGGCTCCGCTTCCCGTGCTCCTAATTCTCGTTCTCCTCATTTTTTCTCATTTCCGGCATTTTCTCCTCTTGTTGTTCCGCGTCCTTACTCCATACTGCTCCACGCGTCTGCTGCGTTTTTGTCGACACGGTAGTCACGTGTTCATCGTCTCGCGCTGCTGGAGAGGTAACCGCATTTCCTCCCAGGTACTCTACCGCCGCCATCTTGGGTGTCCCGCTCGGGAAGGGCGCGGGATTACAGTTCCCTGGAATTTATTAAATCTGTGAGAAAAATGGCTATTATAGGCTGCCTAAAAAATGGTATGGATCTTGTTACATGAGAATAGTTTTTCTGAAAATGTATCATGTGGGTCAATCTGATAAAACCGACAAAGTGAAGCGCCAAAGACTTAAGAGAAGTGCAAGTATTGGAGAGATAGTGGGAGACATTTTGGAGCCATAATATCATCTGTTGGAGTGATGCAAAATTCTCACAAGATACGGAAACTTTCTACGGTAGTAGACAACCTGTCTACTGACACTGCTGGGGGATTCTTAGCAATAGACACAGAAATGATTGCCATGAGATCTATGGTTCTTCAAATCGTCTTGCTTGAGATGTTCTTCTTGCAAAAGAAGGCAGTGTCTGCCGAATGCTAAAGGTGCAACATTGTTGCACTTACATTCCAAATAAAAGTAAGGACTTGGAAAGATACATTAGGAACATTACACATCTTAGAAATTATCTGAATGATCTAAAAGCTGATGGGCCTGGGAATCATTTGGGAAAGGATTTTCCTCTATGGGTAGATGGTTTGCAAATCTAGGAAGTGGATTGTTGGGGAAACTCTTGAAGCCCATCTTGATGACTGTTATCTGTATATTGACATTGATTATCATCTTTAAGGTTTATAGATGTTTGAAAACTAAGAAAGAAACTATAGGGAAAAAAAGGACAAGAGCTGAAATATAAATGGAAGACAGACAAAGTGGGCAGTATGAAGAGATGAAGGCTCTAGAAAAATCTAGATTAAAATTAATGAAGACTACAGAATTGTAATGAGTGACATCAGAGAAGATAATGGTGTAATGGCTTAATTTGCCATCAAATGGGGGATTGATAGAGCAGAAAAGCTGCAGAATTTTTAATATGACACATAAAACTGGTTATGACACATTTGAGAGAAAAATTATGAAACATGCACCAATTGTGATAACTATACATTGAAGAAAATGAGAAAAAATATTCAGAATACTTAATTACTGCATCGTAAAAGCATGCAGACAAGAATTAATTAGATGAAAAATAGTCATTTGACTAACATGGATTGTAGTCTGTTTGCTAGTATTAGTGTATCTTTTCAAAATGTAATAGAAGATGTTAAGTGATGAATTCACATAACCTAAGATTTTTGTAATTACACTTTCATAATAATAATGTGTGTGAAGAATTACTGAAAACTTATGTGATCTAGATGACATTATGTGTATTTTGGGAGTCTCATCCTAAATTCCATGTTTTGCGCATGTGAAATTGTGCACCACGGGAGAAAAGAGAAAAGGGTCCTGCACATTTATACTAAAACCAAATGCTCTGAAACTTTTATGGAATAATCTTCATACATGTACTAATATGAAACACCAGAAACGATATTAATAATTTGTGTTTTGAAATAATTTTATACGTTGGTACTTTGAAAATACAGTAATATGTCATAGTTACATGTGCCTTTTACAATGAAACTAAAATGCTTTATGAGTGCAAATAAGTCGGAGGAAGTATATAAAATCCCAAAGATTATGAATGAAATGTATATTTCCATTATATTATACTTTATATTCCATGAGCCAAATTCAATTTAGGCCTGCATTTTCCTTACTTTACTTGATTCTGCTCTCATGGAAAGACTTTGTAAGCTTGCACTGTAAAAAGAAGCTATGTCTCATTGAGAGAGTTCCCATTCGCATACTAAGACTGTCTGCACCAATTTCGCTACTTTGGGAACATCTACCATGGGAAACTGTCCTGTTGAGCTCAGTCATGTGCTTTTGCAAAAAGAATATTGTTTGAAAGTTATATACACTGGATTGTTCAACAACGTACATGATGATCACCACCTTTTTGCTATAATATGTGTCTTCTTTATGCTGCATGACTTTCACCCTATACGAACTGACCAATGGACTGAGTGGTCTGACCAGATGAGGTGACCCAGGAGGTGTCTACTCGGAACTTGAGGATTATGTTATACATTGATGTGACGGAAAGGGAAGGACATCATTCACACATCGCTTCTCCTTACTTTGGAACTTCCTTGCGGACTCTATTGGCTTTCCTTTCGACTGACGCATATGCTGTGTGCGCTATTTATACTTGGGACATTGACGCCCCTAAAACTAGAGCTTGACAGCAAGTCTATCACCAAAATTATTGTGCTTTCCCCATATTATATTGGGTTCAGCTACACAGGAACTGGCAGGCTGGAGTTTTATCTTAATTCTAGACCGGAGATAGCATCCTATAAAGGAGCCCCCATAAAAAGATGGACAGCCCATCTCAAAAGTACCCTTAAGGAGCTGGTGTTTGATTACCGCTGCGAACATCCTATGCTTCTCAAAGGTGATACTGCTGATTAAATTAAAGATAAGTACTGGCTTTCCAGGTATAAACAATAAAAAGCACAATCTTTAAAGCTAAAGATGGCTCTTTGACTTAGAATTATGTGTTTTATAAAAGGATCTTTGAGGCTTACTTAGATTGGACACAACCTGACGCATGCCATACTCTACATCTTAAATTTAGACTTGGAATTCCCCAGACTAAAGCCTATAAGGCTAAATGGGATTCACTAAAATACAATGGTGGGTTTGTGATTTTAATGTGAGTGGTGTGGAATCCATTTTGCACTTTATGCTTTTTAGCACTAAATCAGTTGAAATCCGCAGCAGATGGTTGTTACTTTTAACTATTATGGCACGATAAATTGCAATGAAACACTTGCACTTTGATAGAGAATGGACGAAGCACCACCGTATTTTTCAGTGGCTTCATATATTTGGTAAGCTTGGCTGCTCACTAGGCAGGCATTAGAAAAGCATGTCCAATTATAGGAATACTTTTCCTACAGTACAATGACTGTTCAGTTAGATGCATTTTTGCACTTTGTAAAAGCAGTTTTGAGAGAAATATTGCCTATTTTAAAATGATAATGAATTTTTAGCAAGAATATTGAAGAAGTTATTTAAGCTGTCAAATGTTTATTTAATCTTACTAGAAAATGGCTGATTGATCTAAATTACTCTTGCAAACTTCGGGCCAGATGTACAAAAATACGATTTAACAATTCCTTAATAGCAAATTTTAAGGAATTGGTATTAACGTATCATTAATAGTTATATATCAATGTGTTATGTCCCGTTTAGAGGCCCTAATGTAGACCCGTTCATACATGCCCTAAAATGGACGTATTCGTATTTGCCCTAATACGGTCATATTCGTACTTGCCCTATAATGGTCAAAGCCACATATGCCCTATTACGGTCATTACTGTACATGTCCTATTATAGTCATGATTCCTTATATAGGCATGATCTTTCACCTACATTGGTCCTCGCTAGTACACAACGAGCTCTGAGGGCTGAACGTTCTCTAGTCTGTGGTTTTGAATACAGCAGGGTTTTCCCAAACACAGGCCCACACTGTACTCATCAATTATGCATGGCTCTCTAGGAATACACCACCTGCATAATATGTATGTACAAAGTTCACCACTGACGTCTTCCTCACGTCTAACAAGGGCCAATACAAACCATACGAAGCAACTAGAGTCTTCAGGGTATAAATACACCACATCTTACCCCGGTAAGACAGAGGGAACCAAGACTTCCATGCTGACACACTGACCAGAGACGCTGAGGCTCCTGCATGCAGTCGCTCCAGCTGACAGCGGTCTAACACAGCCCTTATGGGGTGTCCAACTCGAGACCAGGACGGTGTCCCACACTCTCTCTATTGAGGTATGGGGGTTCGACTAAATCCTAGAGGGATTCTTCGCTCTTAGGCTTTTAGACCTACACATATGCGAGGTACACTCAGGTACATCTAGTTAGGCATCGTAGGAGTGTGCGCACTTTTCATAATGCTTTTATATTCATGTATGTATTCATGATTATTGCAATATGCTAGAACTGTTCTATCCCGTTGCTTTTATCGTACTGCTGATAATATATCTCTGCTATTGTCTGCTGGTTGCCGCAGCACATATATTTTACACTAGAATAACAACTGTTCAATAAATACTTATTGAAACGCCCCACTGTTTATTCTGTGTAACTCTCTGAGACAAACTGAATAAGTAAGCATGAGTGACTGAGCGAAAGGTGGTACATTGTTTCCACGATTCTGAGGAATGTGGGTTGTCATGATCTAAGGTTGCCAGAAACTAATCTCTCCCTGATAAGAGGAGATTCTAGTGGCACTGTGAGCTAGCTAATGCAAACCAGGCTAACATATACGGTGGGGGTGCACAGAGTCAGTCTGCCACCAAGCCCACAGTTTATGTTATCCAAAAGCGCAGGTCCTGCAGGGTACTATAGGAACTACACGACATGGTGCCGCCAACGTTGGTTGGGTACTTATTTAACAGTAGAATCTGAGTAGTTCAGTCGTGCTATTCTCAGAGAACCTACTCACAAAACCCCAGAGACTTCTGGAGTGGGTGGGCACAAAATCCGCCACAGCTGAGTAGTACGAGAATACTATTTATTGGCTGTTGGTTAATCAAACTTGAAGGATATTTAGTTCCTAAATTGTGCATAACACCTCATCTTAGTTCCATGGGAAAACCTCTTCCTCCAAACATGACTGGTTCAGTGGACCAGAGAGTTGACCTGAACGTTTTAGAGGGAGAAGAAGATCCTGAGGATGCAATACAGATTGCACCAAAATTCAGCAGGACAGTCACCATAAGACTATTAGAAAATGGTTTACCAGCCACGGGTGGCATGGTAGTTTTCGTGATTGAGGCTCACGAATCAAACAAAACAGAGGTATTCTATTCATGGGTTACACTCCCAGCAGCAAATGCCATAACAAAGACATTTCACTACTATTTGAGAGGAAATGCACCAAGGGAATATGCCCTGTTCGAGGACATAGAGATTCCACTCACTTACCAGGAACATTTTTACTGGTTTAATGGCGCCCTACCCCATGTACGAGGAAGAGTAAGATTAGGCCCGCTCGGAGGAGATGGGGCCACATGGCCAATACTAGCGGCTTACACACCGCACCCTGACATTGGAACAATGCCACAGCCAGAATTACTCATACAACACAGAGATTTAATTAAAATCTACAGAAACCTGACACAATTCGTCATGAGGACTTTAACAATCCAACCTGCACCAGCTGCAGCAAATAGTACTCCAGTTCAGGGTACAGGAAAAATTACTCCACAAACATTACACGCGGTAATGGGCAAAATGCCAGCAAAACGCGAACAAATCCCATTCTGGATAGATCAGAAAATAACTCAGCTTGAGGCAGTATTCCCGAATACTACCACCTATGAAAAACACAGAATTCTAACAATCTGCTTGCCCATGGAGATCACACCACAAGTAGAGGATTGCACATCTTGGGGTTCAGTCTTTGCTGCCATATATACCACAACACATGGTATCCCGTCCTTAGCAGTAGTACCAGACGTATTAAGACAGATACAAAATGAGTATGGAGCAGAACCTGCCCTTAACTTAGGGATGAAGTTACTAAATAACTTTGACCCGGTATCAGCCATAATACTAGCTAACATTAAGGGGAAGCAGCTTCAGTGGCGATCCGCCAACGCCTAAGGGTGTTCGGTCCAGTAGAGCAACAAGACAAACTACCCAAAATAATTGAAACTGCATATGCAGAATTAGGCAGAGACAGTCTAGGTGGGAAGGCATTAAAACCACAACTGGTGGGCAGTCCTGAACAGGACACTACAAAGCAGACGCCTACTTCTTCTAAAAAGAAGTGGGAAAATAAAAAACAACAAAAGTCTAAAGACAGCAGATCTCAATCCAGAGGTAGGTCTCCTCAACAGGAGCCCTCTGAAAGGAGGTATAACCTCAGGAATAGTGATAATATTAAAAAACCTGACAGGTATCAGGATACTGATACTCGCTCCTCTCGTTCCTTTCAGGGTTCGACAAGAAACTCTGAGAGGGAAGGACGGTAAGAACACAGACAAGAGGAGCGTACAAAGTCCAGAGGCATGCAACGCGCTGTAGACTACGCACCTAAAAAGAGGAAAAACAAAAACAGAAACCTCAGTTCAAAAAGAAGAAGGTAGTAGGTCTCAAGATCAGACATGCCCAGAATTCTGAGGACACAGCTTCTGAACGGGTAATGGGCTCTGACGATGCTAGACAGCACGGCAGAAGTAACGATAGCTCGCCAGAACCTGAAGGAATTTCTGGTGACAGTGGAGTTGAGTGAGTATATCACGGTGGAAACACCTGATACTCGGGTAAGTGTCCCACATAAGTTACATGAGATAACACTCCGGCTGGAGGGGACAAGCCCAGAAAAATTAAAGGTCTCTTTTGGGAAAATTTGTCATCTGGATATGACATCCTATTAGCAGAACAAGACTAGCCGCCAGCATTCGTCATGGAGTGCCCTAGGAGAGAAACTGTAATTTTTCCAGCCTTTTCCGACCTCGTTCCCATACATTTAAAACATGCATATGCGCAGGAGTGGGCGTTTGCCCTAGCTCCAGCATTGTATAAAAATCATGTTCGTTGGGATGAGGAATGTGGGTTGTCATGATCTAAGGTTGCCAGAAACTAATCTCTCCCTGATAAGAGGAGATTCTAGTGGCACTGTGAGCTAGCTAATGCAAACCAGGCTAACATATACGGTGGGGGTGCACAGAGTCAGTCTGCCACCAAGCCCACAGTTTATGTTATCCAAAAGCGCAGGTCCTGCAGGGTACTATAGGAACTACACGACATGGTGCCGCCAACGTTGGTTGGGTACTTATTTAACAGTAGAATCTGAGTAGTTCAGTCGTGCTATTCTCAGAGAACCTACTCACAAAACCCCAGAGACTTCTGGAGTGGGTGGGCACAAAATCCGCCACAGCTGAGTAGTACGAGAATACTATTTATTGGCTGTTGGTTAATCAAACTTGAAGGATATTTAGTTCCTAAATTGTGCATAACACCTCATCTTAGTTCCATGGGAAAACCTCTTCCTCCAAACATGACTGGTTCAGTGGACCAGAGAGTTGACCTGAACGTTTTAGAGGGAGAAGAAGATCCTGAGGATGCAATACAGATTGCACCAAAATTCAGCAGGACAGTCACCATAAGACTATTAGAAAATGGTTTACCAGCCACGGGTGGCATGGTAGTTTTCGTGATTGAGGCTCACGAATCAAACAAAACAGAGGTATTCTATTCATGGGTTACACTCCCAGCAGCAAATGCCATAACAAAGACATTTCACTACTATTTGAGAGGAAATGCACCAAGGGAATATGCCCCGTTCGAGGACATAGAGATTCCACTCACTTACCAGGAACATTTTTACTGGTTTAATGGCGCCCTACCCCATGTACGAGGAAGAGTAAGATTAGGCCCGCTCGGAGGAGATGGGGCCACATGGCCAATACTAGCGGCTTACACACCGCACCCTGACATTGGAACAATGCCACAGCCAGAATTACTCATACAACACAGAGATTTAATTAAAATCTACAGAAACCTGACACAATTCGTCATGAGGACTTTAACAATCCAACCTGCACCAGCTGCAGCAAATAGTACTCCAGTTCAGGGTACAGGAAAATTACTCCACAAACATTACACGCGGTAATGGGCAAAATGCCAGCAAAACGCGAACAAATCCCATTCTGGATAGATCAGAAAATAACTCAGCTTGAGGCAGTATTCCCGAATACTACCACCTATGAAAAACACAGAATTCTAACAATCTGCTTGCCCATGGAGATCACACCACAAGTAGAGGATTGCACATCTTGGGGTTCAGTCTTTGCTGCCATATATACCACAACACATGGTATCCCGTCCTTAGCAGTAGTACCAGACGTATTAAGACAGATACAAAATGAGTATGGAGCAGAACCTGCCCTTAACTTAGGGATGAAGTTACTAAATAACTTTGACCCGGTATCAGCCATAATACTAGCTAACATTAAGGGGGAAGCAGCTTCAGTGGCGATCCGCCAACGCCTAAGGGTGTTCGGTCCAGTAGAGCAACAAGACAAACTACCCAAAATAATTGAAACTGCATATGCAGAATTAGGCAGAGACAGTCTAGGTGGGAAGGCATTAAAACCACAACTGGTGGGCAGTCCTGAACAGGACACTACAAAGCAGACGCCTACTTCTTCTAAAAAGAAGTGGGAAAATAAAAAACAACAAAAGTCTAAAGACAGCAGATCTCAATCCAGAGGTAGGTCTCCTCAACAGGAGCCCTCTGAAAGGAGGTATAACCTCAGGAATAGTGATAATATTAAAAAACCTGACAGGTATCAGGATACTGATACTCGTTCCTCTCGTTCCTTTCAGGGTTCGACAAGAAACTCTGAGAGGGAAGGACGGTAAGAACACAGACAAGAGGAGCGTACAAAGTCCAGAGGCATGCAACGCGCTGTAGACTACGCACCTAAAAAAGAGGAAAAACAAAAACAGAAACCTCAGTTCAAAAAGAAGAAGGTAGTAGGTCTCAAGATCAGACATGCCCAGAATTCTGAGGACACAGCTTCTGAACGGGTAATGGGCTCTGACGATGCTAGACAGCACGGCAGAAGTAACGATAGCTCGCCAGAACCTGAAGGAATTTCTGGTGACAGTGGAGTTGAGTGAGTATATCACGGTGGAAACACCTGATACTCGGGTAAGTGTCCCACATAAGTTACATGAGATAACACTCCGGCTGGAGGGGGACAAGCCCAGAAAAATTAAAGGTCTCTTTTGGGAAAATTTGTCATCTGGATATGACATCCTATTAGCAGAACAAGACTAGCCGCCAGCATTCGTCATGGAGTGCCCTAGGAGAGAAACTGTAATTTTTCCAGCCTTTTCCGACCTCGTTCCCATACATTTAAAACATGCATATGCGCAGGAGTGGGCGTTTGCCCTAGCTCCAGCATTGTATAAAAATCATGTTCGTTGGGATGAGGAATGTGGGTTGTCATGATCTAAGGTTGCCAGAAACTAATCTCTCCCTGATAAGAGGAGATTCTAGTGGCACTGTGAGCTAGCTAATGCAAACCAGGCTAACATATACGGTGGGGGTGCACAGAGTCAGTCTGCCACCAAGCCCACAGTTTATGTTATCCAAAAGCGCAGGTCCTGCAGGGTACTATAGGAACTACACGACATGGTGCCGCCAACGTTGGTTGGGTACTTATTTAACAGTAGAATCTGAGTAGTTCAGTCGTGCTATTCTCAGAGAACCTACTCACAAAACCCCAGAGACTTCTGGAGTGGGTGGGCACAAAATCCGCCACAGCTGAGTAGTACGAGAATACTATTTATTGGCTGTTGGTTAATCAAACTTGAAGGATATTTAGTTCCTAAATTGTGCATAACACCTCATCTTAGTTCCATGGGAAAACCTCTTCCTCCAAACATGACTGGTTCAGTGGACCAGAGAGTTGACCTGAACGTTTTAGAGGGAGAAGAAGATCCTGAGGATGCAATACAGATTGCACCAAAATTCAGCAGGACAGTCACCATAAGACTATTAGAAAATGGTTTACCAGCCACGGGTGGCATGGTAGTTTTCGTGATTGAGGCTCACGAATCAAACAAAACAGAGGTATTCTATTCATGGGTTACACTCCCAGCAGCAAATGCCATAACAAAGACATTTCACTACTATTTGAGAGGAAATGCACCAAGGGAATATGCCCCGTTCGAGGACATAGAGATTCCACTCACTTACCAGGAACATTTTTACTGGTTTAATGGCGCCCTACCCCATGTACGAGGAAGAGTAAGATTAGGCCCGCTCGGAGGAGATGGGGCCACATGGCCAATACTAGCGGCTTACACACCGCACCCTGACATTGGAACAATGCCACAGCCAGAATTACTCATACAACACAGAGATTTAATTAAAATCTACAGAAACCTGACACAATTCGTCATGAGGACTTTAACAATCCAACCTGCACCAGCTGCAGCAAATAGTACTCCAGTTCAGGGTACAGGAAAATTACTCCACAAACATTACACGCGGTAATGGGCAAAATGCCAGCAAAACGCGAACAAATCCCATTCTGGATAGATCAGAAAATAACTCAGCTTGAGGCAGTATTCCCGAATACTACCACCTATGAAAAACACAGAATTCTAACAATCTGCTTGCCCATGGAGATCACACCACAAGTAGAGGATTGCACATCTTGGGGTTCAGTCTTTGCTGCCATATATACCACAACACATGGTATCCCGTCCTTAGCAGTAGTACCAGACGTATTAAGACAGATACAAAATGAGTATGGAGCAGAACCTGCCCTTAACTTAGGGATGAAGTTACTAAATAACTTTGACCCGGTATCAGCCATAATACTAGCTAACATTAAGGGGGAAGCAGCTTCAGTGGCGATCCGCCAACGCCTAAGGGTGTTCGGTCCAGTAGAGCAACAAGACAAACTACCCAAAATAATTGAAACTGCATATGCAGAATTAGGCAGAGACAGTCTAGGTGGGAAGGCATTAAAACCACAACTGGTGGGCAGTCCTGAACAGGACACTACAAAGCAGACGCCTACTTCTTCTAAAAAGAAGTGGGAAAATAAAAAACAACAAAAGTCTAAAGACAGCAGATCTCAATCCAGAGGTAGGTCTCCTCAACAGGAGCCCTCTGAAAGGAGGTATAACCTCAGGAATAGTGATAATATTAAAAACCTGACAGGTATCAGGATACTGATACTCGTTCCTCTCGTTCCTTTCAGGGTTCGACAAGAAACTCTGAGAGGGAAGGACGGTAAGAACACAGACAAGAGGAGCGTACAAAGTCCAGAGGCATGCAACGCGCTGTAGACTACGCACCTAAAAAGAGGAAAAACAAAAACAGAAACCTCAGTTCAAAAAGAAGAAGGTAGTAGGTCTCAAGATCAGACATGCCCAGAATTCTGAGGACACAGCTTCTGAACGGGTAATGGGCTCTGACGATGCTAGACAGCACGGCAGAAGTAACGATAGCTCGCCAGAACCTGAAGGAATTTCTGGTGACAGTGGAGTTGAGTGAGTATATCACGGTGGAAACACCTGATACTCGGGTAAGTGTCCCACATAAGTTACATGAGATAACACTCCGGCTGGAGGGGACAAGCCCAGAAAAATTAAAGGTCTCTTTTGGGAAAATTTGTCATCTGGATATGACATCCTATTAGCAGAACAAGACTAGCCGCCAGCATTCGTCATGGAGTGCCCTAGGAGAGAAACTGTAATTTTTCCAGCCTTTTCCGACCTCGTTCCCATACATTTAAAACATGCATATGCGCAGGAGTGGGCGTTTGCCCTAGCTCCAGCATTGTATAAAAATCATGTTCGTTGGGATGAGGATTCAACCCACCACGTGATCCCGTTAAAAGTTTCCCCAAATGCTCAAAGGCAATATCCTATAAAGCAGGAAGCTAAAAAACAAGTCAGGGAGATCCTAGATCAACTTGAAAACCAGGGGGTGATAGAAAATTGCACCTCACCAATGAACAATCCTTTGTTCCCCGTATCAAAACCTGACAACACATATTGTTTAGTTTTGGATTACCGACATTTAAACACTTTCACAAAGACATTTGCAGTTCAAAATGCACACAGTGCCGCATTAATGAATAACATCGTGTGCAAAAAATACAAAACAACACTTGGATTTTTCTGCCAAAATATAGCGCCAGAAAGCAGGTATCTGACCGCATTCAGTGCGTTAGGGTCCCAGCGACAATTTTGTCGACTAGCCCAAGGGTATAAAAATAGCCCCGGGGTGTTTTCAGCAAGAGTAACAGAGTTACTCCAAAATTTGGATGAAGAAGTATTGTCCTATGTAGATGATATTTATCTGACGGACGATGACTTACAGAGGCACTTGACCAGGGTGAGCACCATTATCATGGGATACGCTGCTGAGGGCTACAAATTTAACTTTAAAAAATCAAAAATTGCCCACCTCAGTGTCCTGTTTTTAGGATACGAGCTGTCAAGTGAAGGAAAAAGCTTAGCAGCTAACTTTTTAGAAAAGTGTGCGCTGCTCCAACCCCCAAAATCATTAAAGAATTTACAATCAATTCTGGGATTCCTAAATATTGGTCGAACATACATTTTGGATTACGCAGAAAGAGTAAAACCTTTCTACGACTTAATAAAACCTGATTTTTCGGTCAGACAATGGACACAGGAACATACAAATATCCTGCGTTCCATACAGGAAGACATGATAGCTTCTAAACATTTACAGACACGCGTAAACACACAGAACTTAGTGATCCGAGTAATAGCGGGTCAATGCGGGTACACTTATTTAACTTTTAATGAAGGTGAAACAGTACCAATCGCATACAAATCACACCTGTACACAAACGCAGAAATGCGTTTCACTTCAACAGAAAAAATCCTGATAGCAGTGCAGACCGCTGTAGCAAGAGAAAGAGCTCTGGCTCAGGGTAAACACATAATTGTCGTGACCCCAGTACCAGCTTTAGAAGCTGTTACAAAAGCTAGCATTCCAAATGCGAAAGCCTTACATCCAAGATGGATACAATGGGCTAATTCTCTTACTGCAACGGATGTTGAATACAGATTTGATCCAAGTTTGAAAACACAGGCATTCCTGCAATACGAACAAGAATATCCTCTACCAAATGAAATTTTGCCTCTAGATCAGTATGAATACATTATTTACACTGACGACTCTGCTCAACCGGCCATAGGGAGTAAGCAAGCTTACAGCGCTGCGTGTGCAATCATTAAAGGTCGCATGCGTGATGGCAAGTTCCATCAAGCTGTACTAAAACGCAATCTCTAGGAGATTGCACGGCTCAGTTGGCAGAACTAAAAGCACTTATACTGGCACTTATAAATACGGATCACGAATTCCCCACACTAATTGTGTGTGATTCCTTTTACTGTGTACAGTCGTACAATGAATATCTACATCATTGGGAACAAAACGGGTTCAAAGATGCAAAAGGTGGCACAATTAAGCATAAAATGCTATGGGAACAGGTAGTTGAGTTGAGAAATGAACTACCAAGGGCTCACGTGATACATACACTGAGTCATCAGCGTGATGGCGTTCACGTTAAAGGGAATTCATTGGCTGATGAACCCGCAAAGGGGGCTGTTCGCACGGCTTCCGTAGCTGCAGTTACTCGTTCAAAGACGAGGATAGTCGGAGAGATAATGGTAGCTGTCAATGCTTCGCGCAAAGGCAGCACAGCAGTACCAAAGAAATTTCCACTCAAGTACTCCTACAAGTTAGATGCACAAGACATTCCATATGCTCAGATTCCTGGAGTGGGGGATAGAGTAATACCAAATATGGATCGTAGGTTAGGCTTAATTCTAGCAGCACACGAGGGTTTGGGTTCTGCGCATACAGGCATTACAGCGACTATTTCTTTACTGAAACAGCGCTACTGGGGGCCAGGGTTAACAAAGCAGACTAAAGACTAAGGGGTCGATTCCGATCTCGGCCGGAAGCGCACCTAACAGTATTCGTCTGGAAAAAAACCAAGCCGAACGCGTGTTTCCCGACCGATTCGAACAGTCGTCCGAACGAACAAGTACAATGCGCATAACAGCCCAGATTCCGAGCGAGCCGTACTCACCAATTCCAGCTCCTGTTCCCCGCCCGAGCTGCATCCGTAAACGCCGATTCGAGTCGCACGGAAGCAAATACACAGCACCTTCCGGCCGGACGAGTACGATGCGCCTTCCGTCGCTACGTCCGGCACGTTTAAGCATCCGGGAGAGCTGTACATAAGCTCCGATTCGCGCCACAAGACGATCCACGGCGACGAGACGAACAAGCCAGCGACGAGTACGAGTCGAAGCCACGAGAAACCCGAACGAGACGACCCAACCATGAATCCCATCGCGCAGGTCCTACCAATACTCTACATCTATTACCGGGACCGGTACGGACGCGTACGGCGCAGACGGTAAGTCAAACACCCACAACACAAACAAACAACACGTACCCGAAATATGTCACACACACATAGGGATGCAGAAATGATGTACACTAGCAACAGCAGAGCCATAGGGGCAGGATGGCTATCACCAATGCCATACACACCCGTAGGGGGATGGATGCCTACCACTAATACCATTCCCACTCATAGGGGGATGGATGCCTGCCACTACTACCATCCCCACTCATAGGGGGATGGATGCCTACCACTAACACCACCCCTACTCATGGGGGCCTGGATGCCTACCACTACCACCACCCCAACTCATGTGGGCCTGGATGCCTGTCACTAATACCATCCCCACTCATAGGGGGATGGATGCCTACCACTAACACCATCCCTACTCATGGGGGCCTGGATGCCTGTCACTACTACCCTCCCCACTCATAGGGGGATGGATGCCTGCCACTAATACCATCCCCACTCATAGGGGGATGGATGCCTACCACTACTACCATCCCCACTCATAGGGGGATGGATGCCTGCCACTACTTCCATCCCCACTCATAGGGGGATGGATGCCTGCCACTAACACCACCCCTACTCATGTGGGCCTGGATGCCTGTCACTACTACCATCCCCACTCATAGGGGGATGGATGCCTACCACTAACACCACCCCTACTCATGTGGGCCTGGATGCCTGTCACTACTACCATCCCCACTCATAGGGGGATGGATGCCTACCACTAACACCACCCCTACTCATGGGGGCCTGGATGCCTACCACTACCACCACCCCTACTCATGTGGGCCTGGATGCCTGTCACTACTACCATCCCCACTCATAGGGGGATGGATGCCTGCCACTAATACCATCCCCACTCATAGGGGGATGGATGCCTACCACTACTACCATCCCCACTCATAGGGGGATGGATGCCTACCACTAACACCACCCCTACTCATGGGGGCCTGGATGCCTACCACTACCACCACCCCTACTCATGTGGGCCTGGATGCCTGTCACTAATACCATCCCCACTCATAGGGGGATGGATGTCTACCACTCCCACCACCCCTACTCATGAGGGCCTGGATGCCTGTCACTACTACCCTCCCCACTCATAGGGGGATGGATGCCTACCACTGCCACCACCCCTACTCATGTGGGCCTGGATGCCTGTCACTACTACCCTCCCTACTCATAGGGGGATGGATGCCTGCCACTACTACCATCCCCACTCATAGGGGGATGGATGCCTGCCACTACTACCCTCCCCACTCATAGGGGGATGGATGCCTGCCACTAATACCATCCCCACTCATAGGGGATGGATGCCTACCACTCCCACCACCCCTACTCATGGGGGCCTGGATGCCTGTCACTACTACCCTCCCCACTCATAGGGGATGGATGCCTTCCACTACCACCACCCCTACTCATGGGGGCCTGGATGCCTGCCACTACTACCATCCCCACTCATAGGGGATGGATTCCTGCCACTACTACCATCCCCACTCATAGGGGGATGGATGCCTGCCACTAACACCACCCCTACTCATGTGGGCCTGGATGCCTGTCACTACTACCATCCCCACTCATAGGGGGATGGATGCCTACCACTAACACCACCCCTACTCATGAGGGCCTGGATGCCTACCACTACCACCACCCCTACTCATGTGGGCCTGGATGCCTGTCACTAATACCATCCCCACTCATAGGGGGATGGATGTCTACCACTCCCACCACCCCTACTCATGGGGGCCTGGATGCCTGTCACTACTACCCTCCCCACTAATAGGGGGATGGATGTCTACCACTGCCACCACCCCTACTCATGTGGGCCTGGATGCCTGTCACTACTACCCTCCCTACTCATAGGGGGATGGATGCCTGCCACTACTACCATCCCCACTCATAGGGGGATGGATGCCTGCCACTACTACCCTCCCAACTCATAGGGGGATGGATGCCTGCCACTAATACCATCCCCACTCATAGGGGGATGGATGCCTACCACTCCCACCACCCCTACTCATGGGGGCCTGGATGCCTGTCACTACTACCCTCCCCACTCATAGGGGGATGGATGCCTACCACTACCACCACCCCTACTCATGGGGGCCTGGATGCCTGCCACTACTACCATCCCCACTCATAGGGGGATGGATTCCTGCCACTACTACCATCCCCACTCATAGGGGGATGGATGCCTGCCACTAACACCACCCCTACTCATGTGGGCCTGGATGCCTGTCACTACTACCATCCCCACTCATAGGGGGATGGATGCCTACCACTAACACCACCCCTACTCATGAGGGCCTGGATGCCTACCACTACCACCACCCCTACTCATGTGGGCCTGGATGCCTGTCACTACTACCTTCCCCACTCATAGGGGGATGGATGCCTACCACTACCACCACCCCTACTCATGTGGGCCTGGATGCCTGTCACTACTACCCTCCCCACTCATAGGGGGATGGATGCCTGCCACTACTACCATCCCCACTCATAGGGGGATGGATGCCTGCCACTACTACCCTCCCCACTCATAGGGGGATGGATGCCTGCCACTAATACCATCCCCACTCATAGGGGGATGGATGCCTGCCACTAATACCATCCCCACTCATGGGGGCCTGGATGCCTACCACCCACACAACCCCTACTCATAGGATGGGTAATGCATGACACAACCAGCATACTCCAACATAAGGAATGTCTGAAAAATACATCCCCCCATGACAAGCGTGTGTAGTCTGTGTCAAATGCCTACAACACTGAACATGACATTGAACATACAATGTGACCCCCTATCACATGTGTCACACATAAATGTGTGTGGCCTCCACAATGCAAGCAGACCATGACCACTGTGGCAATGGGGTCTAACACCCCATTATCACAGTGACCAAAAGGTAATTGTGGGGGCCATAGCTGAAGCACATTTTGAACATTGTGGCAATGGGGTCTAAAGCCCCATCACCACAGTGACCAAAAGGTAAGTGTGGGGTCCATAGCTGAAGCACATCTTGAAGATTGTGGCAATGGGGTCTAAAGCCCCATCACCACAGTGACCAAAAGGTAAGTGTGGGGTCTATAGCTGAAGCACATTTAGAACATTGTGGCAATGGGGTCTAAAGCCCCATCACCACAGTGACCAAAAGGTAAGTGTGGGGTCTATAGCTGAAGCACATTTAGAACATTGTGGCAATGGGGTCTAAAGCCCCATCACCACAGTGACCAAAAGGTAAGTGTGGGGTCCATAGCTGAAGAACATTTTGAACATTGTGGCAATGGGGTCATAAGGCCCCATCACCACAGTGACCAAAAGGTAAGTGTGGGGTCCATAGCTGAAGCACATTTTGAACATTGTGGCAATGGGGTCTAAAGCCCCATCACCACAGTGACCAAAAGGTAAGTGTGGGGTCCATAGCTGAAGCACATTTAGAACATTGTGGCAATGGGGTCTAAAGACCCATCACCACAGTGACCAAAATGTAAGTGCTGTCACGGGAAAAGCTGCAAATGCCAAACTGCATGGATGATTCCTGGTCACACAACAACAAACACATCAGTGGCATAGTAGTGCTTGTGTCCCATAGCAACATAGATTGTGTGAGGCAAACAGTGCAGTGCCAATGAAACATCGCTTTGGCCATGTGCAGACAAACATCACCCATGGGGGCTCACATTGTCAACATTCACGAATAACACAATGACAGAAGTGACCATCATAATGCAGACCCACATATCTGCACCAATGGACACACAAATGTAGATATCCTGTGGAGACTGTAGATGTGAGGTGAACAAATACCATTCCATGGCAGCAATGGGACATACAAACCATGATCATTGTGCTGACTGATGACCTAGGAGTCCCAGGGACAGCAGGGGAATGCCACCAAACAACATACAGCCAATGGCACACTAAAGAAATGCCAATGCAGTGGTGCAAATGCACAAACACAAACAGGCAGACTCACACTGCATATCAAACACAACAGGTGATGGGGGTGGTGTGCCAGTGTCCCCAGGCAAACACACAACACATGAGGAGGTCTGAATCCCTATTACACAGATGTCAATACAGTGCCACACAAAAGTAACTCATGGATCGGATTCCCTATGTGGGCAATCAGGCATTGTTAGATGAGAGGGAGCCCAAATTACAAATGTCACACAAGCTTGTAGGAACAGCAACTAACACAGCGAGAGACAGACCCACCACAGCACTACTCCCAGGGAGCCCACATTGTGGTGACACTGGCCTGCATGATAATCCCACTGTGATGACAAAGGTAGATGTCGTACACACTGTGAACCACAGTCATGTGTCCTGAGCAACTAACTACCATCACACCTACACAAGCACAAATCAATCAGCACGGCCTGTCAGCCAAGGCCAACATGGAGGTAGGTGTCTAGTCATGCAACAACTCTCATTTGCACACACTCAACACCACACACCTTGATCTCCACCAATGTGCAGCAGTGAAGCTCACATGGACTGGTGACATTGCACATGCACCCATGACAATCCCAGGGGTGGTGGGGGGAACTAAGGTGGAGATACCCATCACACATGGCCAGTCAACAAGACTTGTGAATGTCTCACACACTGCACAGTACGCTGTACATGGGCATGACGTCAAATTCACACCAACCAATGGGATCCCGGCCACAGTCACACACCAATGAAGAAGCCAAGTTCACCCACAAAGAACACACAGAGGGCCTGATTCACAGAACTAACTTACGTCAAAAACGTAAAGTTAGTACTTTTTGGTATTCACAGAATACACTTACTCATTTTGGTATTCACAGAATGAACTTACTCATTTCGGTATTCACAGAAGTTAGTAGTCCTAACTTTAGGACTCCTAAATGCCTTCTGTGAATACCGAAAGTCTTAAAGTTAGGATTTTTCTCAATTTAGGAGTAGTAAAGTTAGGACTCCTAACTTTAGGACTCCTAAATGCCTTCTGTGAATACCGAAAGTCTTAAAGTTAGGATTTTTCTCAGTTTAGGAGTAGTAAAGTTAGGACTCCTAACTTTAGGACTCCTAAATGCCTTCTGTGAATACCGAAAGTCTTAAAGTTAGGATTTTCTCAGTTTAGGAGTAGTAAAGTTAGGAGTCCTAACTTTACTACTCCTAAACTGAGAAAAATCCTAACTTTAAGACTTTTGGTATTCACAGAAGGCATTTAGGAGTCCTAAAGTTAGGAGTCCTAACTTCTGTGAATACCGAAATGAGTAAGTTCATTCTGTGAATACCAAAATGAGTAAGTGTATTCTGTGAATACCAAAAAGTACTAACTTTACGTTTTTGACGTAAGTTAGTTCTGTGAATCAGGCCCATAGTCAACTTCCAACATTGCAGCTCTGACCCTGAGGAGTGGCAGCAGTCACACACACAACGTGTCACAATCACTGAAAGCTAACACAAACTGTAAATTACATGACTTGTGTAACCAACAAGTGCCAAGGGGAATCCTGACTGTGTCTCATCTGCGTTTGCCCACAAACTCAGCCCTGACAGCAAACACACCTATGGATGACACCCTGATGACCAGTAATGTGCCATGCACCCACATCACAGAGAACCCAGGGCGAAGATTTGGGGGGAACATTGCTCAACTCAGCAAGCATCACAAACAGGAACATCACTAGGGCCCCCAGCCTGCGTAGCAAAATGGAAGTGAACACACACAGACATGCTCACACAACACACACCTTGGGCTCAGGCAATGTCATGGATTTACACACTGCCATGAGGGGACTCCACTCCTGTGTAAGGAAAGCTGTGCCATACGTTGTCTCTGCAGGGCTCTATCATGTCAGCAGAACACTTGTTCACTCAGTCAACAATTAGCACAAAATGAAGGCTCTCGTCACATCAGCCTGGTCATGGCAGTGTCACCAAAATCATCTGCACCGATCAAATACACATGTATAGCAAGTTGCACTGTTACCACAGATGAGTCCTTCCCCATTGATGCCCAAACTTGCATGTCCAGTGGAGATGGTCACACGGTCAGGGAAATAGACAAATTGAACAATGGCAAGCACATCTGATGTGCAGGGGTGTAAGCCACAGATGTGATATTGCAAAAACATGTAGGGAATCCCATTGGCAAATATGGAAAACATGACACCCTCATATTGCTGCAAAGGATGACATGGCTACACACCAGGATAGGACACATTCACCTGGGACCACATGGGGTCCTGCACAGTAACACTTCATTTACCTGATATCAAAAATCACCATCACTGCAGCAAGGGCATGGTTAGCATCCTCAACATCATGTACATCTGAAGCAAAACCACTAGAGAACTGAAAGGAGCTTTATTCAGCATATGTTAGTTGGAAATAGAAAGTCCAGACAAAACCCAAAGGCCAATGGCCAGTCCATGACAAAAGTCCAAACAGGGTGACAGTGGCAGATGTCACCCTTTGCTTGCCTGCACTGCTACGGACCAGGGACATTCCCCTCGGAGGGGCATACGGGGGGGCAGGCCAGGCACCGCAGGGACAGGATCAGGGCTCACCAGAAGGAGGCAGGGAAGGGGTGGCTGGTGCTGGAGAGTCACTGACAACTGCAGTGGAGGTGTCTGACATGGTGTGTGCCGGCACAACTGGGGGCATGAGTCAGATGGTGTGGGTGCCGGCACAACTCCAGTGGGCTGGCCAGATGGAGTGGACAGGTTCCCCACTGCAGTGCCCAAGTCAGACGGGGTGGTAGTGGACTCCACTGCAGTGCCCATCTCCAGGGGAGTAGAATGGGGTTCAGGTAAGGTGGGCAGGACAGAGGGGGAGGACACGGTCTCCACACCAGTGGCACAAACATGTGCAGCGGGGTGGGGTGGGGCTGGAAGAGCAAGTGGTAGGTGGAGAAGGCCGCATCAATTTGGGGATGGTGTATCTGTGGGTGGGGGAACCTGGGGCAGGGTGTGGTGGGGGAACCTGTGTTGTGGGGGCCTGAGGGATGGAGGAAGGATACTGTGTGGTTGACCTGCAGGCCGGTGGCGGGGTCTTGCTCTTCCGGGCGCGGGGGGACTTGCAGGTGGGGGCCTCAGTCTGTCTGCGCCTGGGGGAGGGTGTCCGGGGGTGAGGGGCACTCCCTCTGTGTGGGTGGACTTCCTCTTCCCCTGTATGCTGGATCAGCGGGATCGGAGGGGAAGAGGCCGAGGTCACAGAGGAAGAGCTGCTTTGTAGGTGGGGTTGCAGGTGAGGCAAGGGAAGGGGTCTTGGAGGGAGAGGATTTTGAGGAGTGCGGAGTGACTGTGGATGCCTGTGTGTGTGTCTGTTCCCCATCCCCTGTGGGTGTGGTATCAGTCCCCTGAGGATGCTTGTGTGCATGTTTTGCCTTTGTTTTGGGTGTTTCTGTGCTGCTCGTGTCTGTGTGTTTGGGTGATTGTGCAGGTGTGCATGTGCTTGGGACAGGTAGGGTGCCAGGAAGTGTGGATGGGGCAGAGGTAGGAGGGGTGATGGACTGTTGGAGGAGGGACACTGCTGCCGTCAGGGAGGAGTCCATGGACCTATTGCTCCTCTGTAGGGCAGACATGCCCGTCGAGATGCCCTCCATGAACGACACCAGCTGTGTCAACAGAATGGTGTGTGCATGGAGGACACTCAGCATTGCTGTCTGCCCTACATGGAGCTGGCGAAGTAGGTACACAGACTCCTCACTCAGGCCAGCAGGGGACACAGGGGCAGGGGGTGCGGTGCCTGGCACGAAGGAGACACTCTCCCGAACACCAGAGCCTCCACGGACCTCTGGAATGGGAGCCAATGGGAGGGCGGTGGTGGTGGTGGTGGTTATGGTGGTGGCGGGGCCAGACATACTAGCTGGGGTGTTGTGGCTGCTGACACCCGCCTCCACAAGGGAGTCATCCTCCGAGCTGCTGTGGTCCTCAGCTGAGATGGATGGTGCTGAGGACTCCTCGGGGTGGCTCCCCTCGCCCTCCGTGCCACTGGGTCCGTCCGACCACTCATCGGCTGCTGACCCAGTCTGGCTCTGCAGCTCATCCTGGTCCATGGAGCTGTCCCCTCCTGTGGCCGTGGATGTATCTGCAAACAATTAGGGAAACAGACAAACATCAGTCACCTGCACTGACCGCACACACCACAGTAAGTACAGCACATTACAGAGCAAGCCCTGGCATCCTCAGTTGAACATTGCCAAAAGTCCTCACACAGATTAGGAGAAGCCAATTGTCAGTCTGATGGTCAACAATGGCACTCACACCCCTCCTGCCCTTGCACCCATCTGTCTGGTGCCTGTTGGATGGTAATACCCCAGTGTGGACACATGCACCACGTCCACAGTTGTTGGACATTGCAGAGAACACGGTGAAGTATGTGAACATGCACACATCACATCTCTTGCCACTGAGTCAGTACAGGTGTCCGGATAAAGGGATGGCCAGAGTCTAATTAGAAATGCATGTGATGCATACCAGCACCAGACACCATGATGCACCCATGTCCGGATAGTCAATGCCACAATGGGGTGCATGTTGCACATGTCATTCCCCTGCAGGATCACTCTTAGGAAGTTTAATGCCATGGCACAGGCATGCCTGCAAAGTCATACATCACTGTCTCCAGTCACATGGCCATGGCAGCCAGCCAACAACAGTCTGCACTGTGTCACAATCCTAGGTAATGGGGAATGCAAGTTATGTAGCTGACAAGTGCACATGTCCATCCCCCACAAACCACATCATCTGAACTCTTATTTGTCCACGTCATACCAATTGGACATATGGGAGACATGAAACACAACTCTATGAACCTGAGCACCTCACAGTCTGCTGTGAATGAAAAACAGCTAACTGAAATTCACAGTCACATACACCTGCGTGCACAGTCAAGTGATCAAACACCTATCAGTCACAGAAGTATCGTCTCTCATGGTCACATCTCAGATGGCATGCTGAGCCCTAAACGATAAACATCCCAGTAGTACTGACAACTAAGCCACAGCACAATGACACAGAGGCAGACACATGAGGGAACATTTCACTGATCACAACATGTCAGCTGATACACGGGAGTGGGAGTACAGAGTGTATTGTATGCCCTGGAGTAGGCATGACTGTCCTGCTCCACCTGAAAGAGGGATGAGCCCTGGACAGTAGGCAGTGGCTAAGCATGTGTGACACACTTGATATACATACTCCTGAGGCCCAAACATTGTTCCCACCCGCAGCATGGGGGTGTGCCAAATACACCAGGGACATGTGGTGATTCAGATCAGCAAGTGGACCACATATCAAAGTTACACCCAGATTACATGTCAGAACTTAGGCATTGTGTAAGCAATTGACCCACCCATGAAGCCCACCACAAAGTCACAGGAACAAATGCTGTCCCCCACCTTGAGCGAAGCAAAATGCTAGGACACAGTACCCAAGTGACACAATTTCCTGACTGTAAGGGCCACACCTGCGTATCAGATGAGGAGTGGGCATGTCACAATTGAGGGACATGGGTCCTGGACCACAAGACTGATGTACTGTGGAAGTTTAACCAGGCCAGAGGAGAGCACATAGCATGTCAGACAAAGTTCACAGTGCAGTCATGGACTCACCCCCTCCTTGCTGCTGTCTGGCCTTCAGCTGCCCATCCAGGTCAGGGAAGACCACCGCCAGGATCCTGAGCATGTGGGGGTCAGGGTCCGGTGTCCGCCCCTCCTGCGAGGAGGTGACAGCTTCAGCTGGACCCTTGCGATCCTCCGGGTCCAGCCCCGAAGGTCCTGCCACCTCTTCTGGCAGTTGCGGATCCGGCGCTTGTAGACCCCCACGGATCTTACTGCCCGGGCGATGGTCAGCCAGATTTCCTGCTTCTGGTGGGCATCAACCTGTGAGGATGACAAAGTGAAAAGGCCATTACTACACATGCAACATATACGTGCATCACACAGTTGGATATACATGTCTCAATCACAGGGGCATATGATGTACACAGGCAGTGCAACGATGGCTATGAACAGTTTGCCAGCAGTTACTACATGGTATCATTGCATGGGAAGTAAACCTTGTTGGAATGCACTGTTACTGCACTGTACCTGTTCAGTGCATGTAACTACACACTTTGGGGGTGAGAACTACTCAGTGAGCATGCTAGCCAGTGGTGTGTACACTGTAAGTCTTGCTAGTCAGACAACATGCACAATTAGTAAGGCAGTGGACAGCACACTCACCTGCTCCCTGGTTTCCCATACAGCTTGCTGTACTGTGGAAGGAGGCTGTCCAGCAGGGCCTGGTTCTCCTCAAGGCTGAAGGCTGGGGCTCTCTCCACAGTACGTGCCATTGCAGTAGCCAGAGGATGCAGAGACAGCAGCAGTGTTGATGGCAGATGTCGTCCTGGAGCATGTAGTGCAGGCAAGTGAGCTCTCAGGGGAACAGCCAGCATTATATGTGTGCTGCAGAGGCAGATACTGTCCCATGTGTCCAAAGTGATAGGTCCAAGTCGTTTGCATCTTCTGAATCTGGCCAATCCATGGAATTGCACCACTAATACACGCCCACAGCATCCTTCAAAAGTTAAACTTCATGACACCCATGAATTTGCAACATTGTTGTGGATGGCCAACTGAATTCACTGCATCAGACTCGTTGAAGCTTCGAAAACGCGTCCGTTGCCATGCCAGGCCCTAGCCAATGCGCGCGCACCGATCGGTCCATTGCTGTACAACGCGTATTCCGGGAAACAACGCGTACCCGCTCACAACAGATGCAATGGCCAGTGCGTGCGCACCGATCGGTCCATTGCTGTACAACGCGTACCCGCTCACAACAGATGCAATGGCCAGTGCGTGCGCACCGATCGGTCCATTGCTGTACAACGCGTACCCGCTCACAACAGATGCAATGGCCAGTGCGTGCGCACCGATCGGTCCATTGCTGTACAACGCGTACCCGCTCACAACAGATGCAATGGCCAGTGCGTGCGCACCGATCGGTCCATTGCTGTACAACGCGTTTTCCGGGAAACAACGCGTACCCGCTCACAACAGATGCAATGGCCAGTGCGTGCACACCGATCGGTCCATTGCTGTACAACGCGTCCCTGTACAGGTCACTCGCATATGTCACCATGCTTGTCACTGGTGAACGTATGCCAGCCATATATACTTGCCAGGGATTCAGGGGCACACCTACAACACCACAGCCTGTCCACACTGTATCCTAAGGCATGTAAGGCTGCATTACCTTTTCTGTGTATGGGGGTCAACATGTGGTTTTTGGGGTGGCACTTGGGGCAGCCACTCCCAGGCTGTGCACGTGTTCATGGGGACAGGATCCTTTGTGTGTTGTGCACATGACCACTGTGATGTGCAACTGTTCATTTCAGAGCATGTGGCATGGTCACATTTCCAGGTTGTGTATGTGTATGTCATGTCACATACCCCCAGAGTCCCATGTGGGAAGGTATGTATGTCACAGGGTGACCCATTGCCACAATAGTGATGGCCCTCCACAGTCTGTGTGCATGTTGTGTTTCCAATGTCTCTGATTCCATGTGCACAATGGGAGACAGTCTCCACATCCACGTTGTTTGTGCATGGACTTTGATGTTGTGCGTGTGTGTGTCACAGACGTCCATGTCTGTCCTGCGGAGGCAACAGGGGCCACTACCTGTGGGAGTCATGTTTGTTTTTCTGACGTGTACATGATACGCCATGTCATGCCAGTGTCCATGTGGCAATACAGGGTCCCTGAGAATCTACCTGTCAATGAGCTGTGATGCCTGTGGCGCATCTGTCCAGACATGTCACTGTGGTGTGTGTTTGGTACGTGACAGCAGTAAATGGGTACTGTGACACAGCCTAATGGTTTCCCATAGCACAACCTGGAACCTGTTGTCAACACATGTTGAACTGAGATGTTAGATGATGGCCATGTAGGTGCCATATATGTCCATACAGAACGGCACACACATCAAGTATTTGTGTCTCGTAATGATGTATCATGTGATATTGAGTATGGTCAATGCCACATATGTGGGGTGACTGACAATCTTTCTTTCTTCACCTAGGCACTGCAGGGCACCAGCTGTCCATAAACCATTCCCTGACCTTGCAACGATGGTGGAACGTGACAGCATCCGACGGTACCGCTTCACCAGGCAGCTGATTGAGGATTTGGCAGTGCGCTTGGCCCCACATTTGCAACCTGGCCGGCCGTACCCTACAGCGCTGACCCCCAAGGTGAAGGTGATGGCAGCCCTACACTTCTTTGCCACCGGTACCTTTCAACACACTGTGGCGTCTGCTGGTGGGATGTCACAGACTATGTTCAGCCGTGTGCTACGCGATGTTTTGGAGGCAATGTTGAGATGCCTGAACCAGTACATCTATTTCCCTAAACGTCAACAACTCACTGACGTCAAGAGTGACTTCTATGCCCTGGGGAGGATGCCACATGTCATTGGCTCCATTGATGGGACACATGTGGCTTTGGTACCACCACAGGCACATGAGCAGGCATACAGGAACAGGAAACATTATCATTCGATCAATGCTCTGGTGGTATGTCTTGCAGATATGAGCATCTCACATGTGTGTGCCCGTTTCCCTGGTTCGGCACACGATGCCTACGTGATGAGGAGTAGTCGCATCCCGAGGATGATGTCACAGATGCAGAACCAGCGTGCCTGGCTTGTCGGTGTGTACTGACTTTGTACCATTGTGTGTGTTCTGCTATGTTGTATTCCGCCCTCTTTTCCAACTCAGCTAATGTGCAATTGTCTGTCTGTAGATGACTCCGGATACCCCAACACGCCGTGGTTGCTGACACCCCTCAGGAACCCTGTGACACCAGCCCAGATGCGCTACAATGAGGCACATGGTCAGACCAGGAGAGTGATCGAGCGGACATTTGGTCTCCTGAAGAGCCGCTTCCGCTGCCTGGACAAGACAGGAGGGGCCCTCCCAAATGCCCCAGCAAAGGTGTGCAAGATTGTCATCGTCTGCTGCATGCTACACAACCTGGCAGTGCGGAAGGAGTTGCCTCTCATCCTGGATGACGATGACCAACATCCGCCACCTGTGGAGGATCCTGGCCTGGGCCACGATGCCAGTGATGATGATGATGGTGATGTCCGCACACAGCTCATCACCAACTTCTTCAGCTGAATGTGAGTATCCAGAGAGTTGTCATGCCAATGATGTGAGTTTGCGTGATATGTGTTGGTGGTGCTCTGGTGCTGTTTGAGTGTGGCCATGTGCTACTTGACTGGAAGCGTGCAGCGATGTGTCCTTACAGGTAGTCTGTACTCCCCAACAGTGTTGACATGCTAACTTGGTTTTCTGTAAGTATCTTGTGACATGTATTGGGCATGAGTATTGCAGTTCTGTCCTGTTCTTCAGTGCTTTTGACTGTGTGTCATGTCTGTCCTTCACAGGGTACTTTCAGAGTTGTTTGGTCAACTGTGATCCCCCGACACCATGATTCAACTTCCAGGGTGGAAGCAGTCGTTTCCCTACAGGTGATGTGCCACACACCCCTGGACTTTATTTCTTCTACACTTGTTGACTGTGTGGCCCCTGCCACGTAGGATTACCTTGCATCTGTAGTGGAAACAACATGTTGCAAATGTGTAATAAACCTGTGCTTCACTTTGGGATGTGCGTTGTCTGTGGTCACACATCTGACTGGCATGTGCTTACTGCACCTGTGGGCTAGTTAATACAGACTGTGAATAGGTGTGGTGTCTGTGCATTCCACTGTATTTCCTGGCAACATCAGTGTAGGCGATGAGTCTGATGGCCCTGGTGTGTATGTGTTGTGTAGCCCTAGTGGTGTGTCTCCCTCATATGTGTCACGTCGCCATGACTCACATGACGGTGTTGAACTTGCTGTAGCAGTTAGCATGCACAGTGTCATTTAGCAGATCACCATCTCCATGACAGAAACCACATTGGAATAACAACAGAGGCAAGTATGGTGTATTAGTGAATTTATTTACATACATGTGTGAGGATAGTGCACAGGATGGTGGGTGCTGTACATTGGGATTGGAATCCAAAGTTCCCAGATGAGTTGGAAGTCTTGGTAGCAGAAATGTCCTGAGTAAAGTCCACAGTCATCTGATACATTGGGCCAACTTAAGCTCCCCATGTCATGTGGGAGAGTTGGGTTGCATTTGACAAGGTGAACAGTTTGCACACAAAGGAGAATTTCCAGAACAGGTGTTGGGTTCCTGGGGGATGTACATGGCCATCGGCCTCTCAGTTTTCCTTCCTCGGACGACCCCTCTTCTTTCGGGGGGGACCCTCACGTGCAGGCTGCTGCGGTGCAGAGGACTCTCCGCCACAGTCATCCTCCCTCCCTGTGGCAGTTGCAGTTGTTGCAGCTCCAGATGTTGTGGGCACACAGGGAGGTGTGGCCATGTTGGTGCTAATCTGGCGGAGGCATGTCAATATGTCCCTATGCACCGCTGTCAGTTCTTCCAATGTGTCCCACTTGGACTCCATGCCAGACATGTGTGTCTCCACACGGGGTATGTGTGAGTCCAAGCGGGCATGATGGGCAGCCTGCTGCTGTTGAATGTCCTTGAGGATCCCCACTACCTGGCTGACCTCTCCGGTGCTATTCTGGTACGCATCAGCAATGCGTGCCAGTTGTGGGTCATCATGCAGTCCAGACCCCTCGGCAAACAGCGACCTATGTCTACCACCCCTCCCACCACCCCTGGCGACACGTGCGGGACCTGCGGTGGCACGCACAGGTGACCGTAGGCCCACTTGGGGGTTGTTACTGGGGTCGTTGTCCGTTGCTCCACGTTGGGCCGGGGTCCCTGTGCTGTTGTCATCGGTGGCCCTTGGTCTGTCCGTGTCAGCAGGAGTGGTCTCTGTGTTGGCAGTTGTTGGAGGGGTGGGTGCAGGGGGTGCAGATGTTGGTCCTGCTGGTGCTGCATGATGACTCACACCGGAGGGGCCAGGTAGGTCTTCGCCATCCGATGAGGGCAGAGGCTGTTCCACACCAGTGAGCTCAGTGTCCCCCGGAGCCTGGGACAGGGACTCCTCATCGTCTGCTGCTGTGTCCCCATCATCACCTGTTTTTGGAAGAGACACACAATGTATGTTATGTTTCTACAGGCATCAATGGTTCACACACCTGACAGTTGTGACTGTACCTCTGGATGCGGGCCTGTACATTGCATTGTCCTAAGTTGTCACAGTCAGAGGTTGATATTGGTGTAGCACATTGTCCTGCCAACCTGAAGCTTTTCAATGTGAATGTTGAGGTGTGTGCATGGCCAGCATTGGTGGTATTTGGTGGACATCCGGTCCTCCTTCTCTTCCCAGCCCAGTTATCCCACCATGAAGCATGCCACCCTTGCAGTGTGTGCAGGTTGACTCTCAGGATGTCAGTCAGTGGTGTCCTGCTGTTGGTTGTTGCACAGTTCCCAGCAGGGCCTTGTGCTCCCCACAGCTGAGGCCAGTGTCAGACATCTTTGAAGTGGCTTTTCACTGCCTGTGAGGTGTGCATGCTTCAGTGTGAGCTTGCTGGGCCATGTGGGTGGGGGATGTTGAGCTGTGACTACCACTCCCATCATGCTATTGCCTACACCCCCTTTCCCAGCATGCCCATACCTCCTTCCTTTTGATTCTGCTTCCCTGTGGGGTAGTGTGCCTGTGCTGACAGGATGGCTGACAGTGTTGTCCTGGCGTTTGTTTGGCTACAAGTCCCAAGAGTGTCCCTGTGCTTCACACAGCATAACCCAGGGTGGTGGTTCTTTGTGGGATATTTAATTGGAGTGTGAGGCATTGCATTCTCCCAGGTGAGTTGTGTGGAGTTTGTGTAAAAGGGGTGTGTAAAGAAAAGCTGCGTGTAACTATGGTCAGAGCTGTCAGTCCTCCTTCCCACCCAGCCAGATATCCCACCATGGAACGTGCTTCCATTGCAGGGAGTGCAAGTTGGCTTTCAGGATGTCAGTCAGTGGTGTCCTGCTGTTGGTTGGTGCACAGTTCCCAGCAGGGGCTTGTGCTCCCCACAGCAGTACCCAGTGTCAGCCATCTTGTCAGTTGTTTTCCACTCCCTGTGATGTGAGCATGGTTCAGAGTGGTGTTGATGGGCCAATTGTGAGGGTGACCAATATCTGTGCCTACAACTCCCATCATGCTATTGCCTACACCCCCCTTCTCAGCATGCCCATACTTCCTTCCTTTTGAGTGGACTTCACTGTGTGTGAGTGTGACAGCAATGGCAAGATGGCTGACAGTGGTGTCCTGCTGTTGGTTGGTGCACAGTTCCCAGCAGGGCCTTGTGCTCCCCACAGCAGTACCCAGTAACAGCCATCTTGTCAGTTGTTTTCACCTCCCTGTAATGTGAGCATGGTTCAGAGTGGTGTTGATGGGCCAATTGTGAGGGTGACCAATATCTGTGCCTACAACTCCCATCATGCTATTGCCTACACCGCCCTTCCCAGCATGCCCATACTTCCTTCCTTTTGAGTGGACTTCACTGTGTGTGAGTGTGACAGCAATGGCAAGATGGCTGACAGTGTGGTCCTGTTGTTTGTTGGTGCCCAGTTCCCAGCAGGGCCTTGTGCTCCCCACAGTTGAGGCCAGTGTCAGACATCTTTGAAGTGGCTTTTCACTGCCTGTGAGGTGTGCATGCTTCAGTGTGAGCTTGCTGGGCCATGTGGGTGGGGGATGTTGAGCTGTGACTACCACTCCCATCATGCTATTGCCTACACCCCCTTCCCAGCATGCCCATACTTCCTTCCTTTTGACTCTGCTTCCCTGTGGGGTAGTGTGCCTGTGCTGACAGGATGGCTGACAGTGTTGTCCTGGCGTTTGTTTGGCTACAAGTCCCAAGAGTGTCCCTGTGCTTCACACAGCATAACCCAGGGTGGTGGTTCTTTGTGGGATATTTAATTGGAGTGTGAGGCATTGCATTCTCCCAGGTGAGTTGTGTGGAGTTTGTGTTGAGGGGGTGTGTGAGAAAAGCTGCTGGTAACTATGGTCAGAGCTGTCAGTCCTCCTTCCCAACCAGCCAGATATCCCACCATGGAACGTGCTTCCATTGCAGGGAGTGCAAGTTGGCTTTCAGGATGTCAGGCAGTGGTGTTGTGCTGTTGGTTGGTGCACAGTTCCCAGCAGGGCCTTGTGCTCCCCACAGCAGTACCCAATGTCAGCCATCTTGTCAGTTCTTTTCCACTCCCTGTGATGTGAGCATGGTTCAGGGTGGTGTTGATGGGCCAATTGTGAGGGTGACCAATATCTGTGACTACAACTCCCATCATGCTATTGGCTACACTGACTCACCAGCATACACAGAATTCCTTCCTTTCAGTGAGCTTCCCTGTGAGGTGGTGTTCTAGTTGTGGCAAAATGTCTAACTGTGTTTGTTGGTTATATTTGTGCCACTGCCTTGCTGTATTTGTAGTTAGGTTTGTACATATCATGACACAGTTACATATCACTATGAGATGGCATGTATTGTGTTTATCTGACTGACAGACAAATCTTGGGGTGATTATCTTTTGGTTGCTGTGGATTTGCTAAGGGTGCATGGTTTGACTATCCCCTTGACAGTGATGTGTGTGTATTGTCACACAATATTCGGTATATTAGTTGTGTACTCACCAGGCTCTGGGATGTGTGATAGTCCATATACGCTCACTGGTGGTAGGATGGCCCGCACCTTCTCCTCCCAGGGCCTGAGGTATAGTGGTTTGGCAGGGGGCCACTGCTGGTGCGCTGACTCACGATGTAATCCTTCTTTAGTAGGTCCCTGACCCTCCTGCGCACATCATACCACCTGTTCTGGATGTCTTCCTTTGTGCGCAAACATGGTGATTGTGCGTTCACCCTGTCGACGATCCTCTCCCACATCTTGGTTTTCTGCGACATGGGGGTCTGTTGGACCAATGTACCAAACAACTGTGGCTCTACCCTGAGGATCTCATCTACCAGGACTTCCAATTCACTGTCTAGGAACTTTGGATTCTTCTTTGGGGGCATGGTGATGGGTGGTGGTGGTGATTGATGTGTGTGTGTGTGCAAGTGAGGGTGTGTGAGTGTAGGTTTTGCTGGGTGTATGTGAGGGTGCTATTTGTTGAGGTGCTAATGGTGTGTGGCTTGTGTGATGGATGAGCTGTGAGTGTGTCTGTGGTTGCTGTCTGATGGTGTTCTGTGCTGGCAGGTCAGTTAGAATTTGCAAAGGATCATGGTAGGGATTTGTGGGTGGCCTTTATATAGGTGGAGTTGGGGGGGTGTCCTTGTTCCATGTTTTTTTTCCCTGTATTTATTGTCTTTGTCATTGCTTGTTTGGCCCTTTTTTTTTGTATTTTTTCCTTAGTATTTTTTGTGCATGTAGGAGACGTTATTCTGACCGAGTAGGACGCTGCAGTTGTCTCGTGCGAGCTTCTCAGAGTCGTTCACGCTGTGTTTCTGCTAGGTTTATTGTGCGGCGTACGCGTCGGTCGCCGAGTATTGGCTTCCTTCGGCTGGCTTTTGTATGCGTGTCGGTCGTACGGCTTGAGCTCCGTGTGACTCGGTCTGGTTTTCCACGCATTACATCGTACTGGGCGGGTCGGAGTTCGCGGGTACGTTTCGTTCGGGTTCATTCCTGGTGCGTGTCGGTCGGTTCTATTCGCGTGGTTTCCCAGCGGGATAGCTTGTTTCCGTCCGGTTCGGTCGTTCGGCTTGTGTTCCGTACGAGTCGGTCGTGATTCACATGCATTTCATCGTACTACCCAGGTCGGGCAGCGCCGGTACGTGTCGGTCGGACTATATTCCCGTACCGAGTCGGTCGGTATGTTTTCCGGCCCGAATCGGAATCGGCCCCTAAGTCTTGAAATGTGACATCTGCCAGCAGATGAAAGGCTCCACCGTAACAGGCCCAGCACAGACACCATTACTGAAATCAGACAAACCTCTCGCATGTGTGTATTTGGACCACTGCGGACCTCTACAATCTGATGTGTCCAAGAAATATATCATGGTTGCAGTGGATTCCTGCTCTAGATTCCTATGGGTTTGGCCTCAGCGCTCGCCTGACGCTCGAACTGTTATAAAATATTTGCAAGTCTTTATCGGCACATACGCAGTTGGCACGTTACATTCTGACCGTGGTCCGGCATTTAGCTCTCGGGCTTACAAAGAGGCCATGGAAGGAATGGGCGTAGCATTGCGGTACTCCTCTCCATACCATCTCAAGGGAAATTCTGTTGTGGAGAGGAAAAACCGGGACTTAAGCAATCTTTAACAGCTAGGGTATTAGGCAAGGGCGGTAGATGGGTCGATCACCTTTATGGGGTCCAACGAGCGATCAATAATCAGCCAAGAAGCTCTCTAGGGGGTGTCACTCCTTACGAGGTCCTATTTGGGACAAGAATGTGGGTACCTGATCTTGATTGTGAAGGCACAGTGGCGGATGAAAAACCATTTGATATCCATGATCGTTTGGCTGTTTTACAGGATCTAAATGAATCCAGAACACAACAAAGTAACGTGCTCCAGAAACAGACCGCCACTGAGGAAGTCAAGGGAGTAACGGCAAGACCTGTCTGGATCCCAAAAGTCAGGGATCTGGTCAGAGAGATGATTGCTGACAAGAAAGAATTTGGGCCATCATACAGAAAAATTGTACCGGTGCTTGCTATCCAAGGCACAAGAACTGTACTTCTGCCACCTCTTGCCGGGAAAAAGGAGAAAAGATTTGTCTCAATCGACTTAATCAAACCACACTATGTGGCCGATACTAAACAGTAGGCCTCGTGGACTCCACAGTAGCAGACGCCCTCCTCTCGCTACAATTCAAGAAGTTCAAACAAAAAGACTCATAACGTTTGAAGAGCCACCTGTACGGAATGAAGGACTAAGCAACAATGCTATGGAACTCGTTCCACTTCAACAAGAATTTCATCTTCAAAATGAAACTCAACTTGACAACCAAGTTGCAATCAGACCGATTACAGACATCTACGTCAACATGCCTCGTCAAGAGCAAAATCCGATTTCAACAAATCCCGATGCAATTCCAACAATTGATCGAACTGCTTCTGGCTATTTCATGAACTTTGATACGTTTTCACTGGATCCAAGCGAGCCGGAAACGACGCCAGCCAAAACATCACTCACACAGAAACTCACTGACTTTTTGAACTTTTTTAGAAAGACTTACCTGGTGTCACCTTGGATTGAACTATGGTATATCACTGGGATTTTATTTTTTATTTCTGGGTAGGCTTATTAATAACTTTTAGTATGCTTATTAATGGACGATACCTCCAACAAAGCTCTACAGCCCAAAGAGTCAATTTGATTTTAAAACCACACCAGTCTTCACATCGTGAACCAAGAGACTTGTCTTCAGTGAACATCACAGCAGTTCCTATACCGGACGGTATAGTATGGGACAAGATTGATTATGATGTATTCGGTCCGACTGAACTTTTTAAAGCTTAAACATGTATTTAAAATTTCTTTAAGTGATATCATTACCTTGAGTACATTTTCTGATGATTGGGACACTGATACTGTAAACAATTTGATGTCTGATTTAGAAAAAACTGCAGCATTTCCGAACAATGAAATGTTAGAAGGTACTTCAGACTATGATACATTGTACTGTTACCAACATTATGGTCATCATTTCCTGCACAAATCTATAACACCTAGAAATGTATTTGAATACCACCAGTGGGAACACTGCCCAACTCCTCCAAAAGGTACTTCGCAAACATTTGCACAGAAATTCACATACTTTTCAGGGTTTAATACATCTGACCCAAAGTCATTTTATTACAAAGTGGCAACAACATCAGCTCAGAAAATTATGTTGACTAACACCAAACAGATTTACTCTGCTTCCTTTATGGCCCAGTTGTCTACACAGGGTTTCGACCTATGGAAGGACACTATAGATTCAAAATCAATCTGGGGTTCTAGGGACTGGCAAGTCCAGGGAACAGAAGCACTTTTTAGAGCATGCCTCATTCCACAGCAGATCATATTTCTGAATGAAACTGTGCAACAGACATCCTGTCTTGGACTAGCCAAGAATAAGGAACTGAACTCACCCGGGTTTCCTACACCATCACAGATGGGTGGGGGCAGAATTCAACTACACAAGGGGTAGGATTAGATGACATTATCCAGTACAACAGATCAGATCCTGATTGGACGAAAAGGCTGATTTGGCCCATTGACACAAACATCTGTCAACAGAGATTTATGAATACAACCGAAGGGTTTAGTATCCATAGGCCAGATACACGCTATGTACAGAGACAACACCCAGGGGTAGTGACATCCTATAGTGTTGGGAAGTTGTGCCTTGATTGGCTAGAGACCTCAACACTTACAGAAGTAAAACATCACTTGACCTTACTCACACCTGATGTAGATCTTAGGGATTTCTTGTTAGGCCCAAGGAAAACACGTCAGAAACGTTTCATATATGCAGGCCTTTATACCTACTATAATGAAAACTGGAAAATGTCCCAACAGGAGGCCGCAGAAAGAATACAGGAAATAGACCGTATTAACCTAGAGAAGGCATTAGCTGTAGTGGATAATGGGTTAACAACTTTGACCTCCAGGATTTACTCCTTAGGCAACATTGTGTCTTCGGCAATCGACATATTAGAGCAAGATCTGGCCTTGTTACAACACGGGCAATCTCAGCTGCGTTCTATTATGATGTTAAGCTGGACGCTGCAATCTTTGCGTGCAGGCTATGTGCCCTGGCGTTTTATAAACACCACGTCTCTGTTTTCAGAATATAATTTAACTGATAAACAGACAGAAATGGCACAAAGGGGAGCCAAATATACAATGCTGCGTATTGAGAAACTGGAAAGGTTACCATTCACTGTAGCCGAATCACCATCAACAGAATGGCTAATTCATGGCCAAATCACTCTGCCGGTCACTACGTTTCAGTTTTAATATTGCCTTGAGCAGAGGCAGGCAGGCAAATATGAAAAAATGGGTAAGGGATACCTCAAGGAAACATGGGAGTTACCATATAGATACCGATGCCGGAATGGGGATCGAGAAGTGTATCTGAGTGGTACAAACTGCAAGAACGCTTTAAGCGGTTCTCTCATGTGTCAAGATATTTCTCTGCACGGAGCCTGTAGCGGTTCAGTAGCGGACTTATCTTGTCACATGTCAGGGACCTCAGCGGCCAAGATCACGCTGGTTTTCCAGCTGCTCTCGAATGGGAGTTACTTAATGTTAAATGATCAAGGTTGCTGTGGGATGCTTCCTGGCGTCGCCTATATGGTCACTGTTAACTCCAGGGTTACTTGCTGTATGCAAGTATTGTTTCCACCACTGAACACAGTCAGGGAGGCGCCGTTATGGCCTTCACTGAACGTTTCTTTCATACAATTTGATACTCTGAGCAGATTGAAAGCCATGCTTTTACAGCAACCCGTGCCCTTAACCTCCACTCGAGAAACCTATGAACTTCAAGTTGCGAGGACCTCGACTGAGATACAGGCACTTATATGTACAAACTGCCCCTTTCATTTCGTAGAAATGGTGGGACGTATCTTCAATATGTCTGATACGAGTGGTATTGTACACCTATTTAAGACCATAGGGCCAGGACTGTTAAGCACCTTTCAGACAGTCCTCGGAGTAATCCCAAATTTTATACACTCCGTATTGGGAAGCATATTTGGAGGACTCCCGCTTATCCTATTACTGGTTGCAGGGGTCCTATTCATAATACTACTGCTACGCAATGGACGGCCCAATTCCCGAGGGAATGGCGAACATGCTCCTGGAGCGGGAATACCGTGAACGCATGGTACAACTTCTGGGCATTTCTTGCCTGCGAGAACTCAATGCCTCCTGGTTTCTATCCTTTCGACCAGTCTGGGTAGACTGCATCTTACCTGTTCTTCGATGCCTGCTTTGCAGTGAAGAATGCACGTTGGATCTTTGTCTAACATTTCCATCAGATGCGCCTCCGGACACGGATGCAATGCTGGACCCCCTAAAGGCCCATGCTCTGCGTTGTCCCCAGCGTCTTCTGATTCTGATGAACGCATTCCTGGAGAATCCACAGGTGCCGTTTGCTCCTGCTGGGTTAGGTGACTCCTCCACAGGCACCCAGGTAACAACTGCCGCACAAGCTGCCGCAGCACCGACTGTTGGCAGTGTTACATACCATCTATGTGCGATTGACGTTCTCTGTGAGGTGTTGGATTTGTCGTCTGCAGTAGCCAACACCGATAATGTTGTGCTTCCCAGCCAGGACACCTAATCTCAGATTGGCTCATCGCGTCCTGGGAAAGAATTCGGCTTCTCCACTCGTTTTCATAATAAACGAGCAAATTTGGAACATTTCCTAAATTGACACTTTTGCTTGAGAAAAAGCATGGCCTCGTTCCGCTTTGAGCGAAGCAACTTATATAGAGAAACAAAATAGACATTCTTTTAGTGCAAATTGGAAGTAGCTGAATTTTTAACATTTTAGGAAGAACATTTTTTTTTAACAATTTTAAAACCATGTTTTTACTTGCTTTTAAAAAGTTTTAAATTGTCCAGATTTTAAGTATGGTCATTGTCATCCTATTCGGAAGAGGAGTGGGTGTTATGTCCCGTATAGAGGCCCTAATGTAGACCCGTTCATACATGCCCTAAAATGGACGTATTCGTATTTGCCCTAATATGGTCATATTCGTACTTGCCCTATTATGGTCAAAGCCGCATATACCCTATTACGGTCATAACTGTACATGTCTTATTATAGTCATGATTCCTTATATAGGCATGATCTTTCACCTACATTGGTCCTCGCTAGCACACAACGAGCTCTGAGGGCTGAACGTTATCTAGTCTGTGGTTTTGAATACAGCAGGGTTTTTCCCAAACTCAGGCCCACACTGTACTCATCAATTATGCATGGCTCTCTAGGAATACACCACCTGCATAATATGTATGTACAAAGTTCACCCCTGACATCTTCCTCACGTCTAACAAGGGCCAATACAAACCATACGAAGCAACTAGAGTCTTCAGGGTATAAATACACCACATCTTACCCCGGTAAGACAGAGGGAACCGAGACTTCCATGCTGACACACTGACCAGAGACGCTGAGGTTCCTGCATGCAGTCGCTCCAGCTGACAGCGGTCTAACACAGCCCTTGCGGGGTGTCCGACTCGAGACCAGGACGGTGTCCCACACTCTCTCTCTATTCAGGTATGGGGGTTCGACTAAATCCTAGAGGGATTCTTCACTCTTAGGCTTTTAGACCTACACATATGCGAGGTACACTCAGGTACATCTAGTTAGGCATCGTAGGAGTACGCGCACTTTTCATAATGCTTTTATATTCATGTATGTATTCATGATTATTGCAATATGGTAGAACTGTTCTATCCCTTTGCTTTTATCGTACTGCTGATAATATATCTCTGCTATTGTCTGCTGGTTGCCGCAGCACATATATTTTACACTAGAATAACAACTGTTCAATAAATACTTTTTGAAACGCCCGACTGTTTATTCTGTGTAACTTTCTGAGACAAACCGAATAAGTAAGCACGAGTGACTGAGCGAAAGGTAGTACATTGTTTCCACGATTCTGAGGAATTTGGGTTGTCATGATCTAAGGTTGCCAGAAACTAATCTCTCCCCGATAAGAGGAGATTCTAGTGGCACTGTGAGCTAGCTAATGCAAACCAGGCTAACATATACGGTGGGGGTGCACAGAGTCAGTCTGCCACCAAGCCCACAGTTTATGTTATCCAAACGCGCAGGTCCTGCAGGGGTACTATAGGAACTACACGACAAATGTAGGTTCCTTTAATTTAACGATTTCTTAATTTGCACTATTTTGAAATTTTAAACCATTATCTACGATTCGTTATGATTTGTAAAGTAGTGACAGTCACATGGGAAACCACTGTTGACATCAGAAGCACTAGTAAGCTGCTTTACTATTGGTCTCATTTTTATTGGAGAGCACGGGAGACCAGAAAAGAAGGCTCGAACATTGAGCAAATGAAAATGGCAAGTTAGAATCCAAATGGGGAAGAAGAGAGCACGAGGGAAAAAAGGAAAGTTTAGCAAAAGTGAACTCCCAAAATTACCTCAGGAGTGTGCACAGGAGCATGATAAATTATTTGGAAAATCCTCCCTGTCAGTCTTTCATGCAACAAAGGAGATTTGGACACAAATTCAGAACCGAATTAACACAGTAGGAAGCTCAAAATACTGAATAGATATTAAGAAATTGTTAATTAGCCACTTAGTGCTAGATGTACTAAACACTGGTCACAAAATGTTGGTTGCAATTTGCAGCCAGTATTTTTGCGGCTAGTGTAGTATTTTGTGAAGTGACCTATGTATTGACAGCTCAGTTCACAAAATACTGAATCGTAGTGGGTTGCAATTCAATGTAACTCATGAATATTGATGAGGCAGGTCACACATTCCAACCCACTTTGATTTGCTGCCATCTAAGAGACAGTGGGCTGATGGGGCAGCAGACCACCATGTCTGTGATTACTAGTAAATAAAAGCAATCATTTTTTTTTAAATGCAGTCCGTTTCTTTAAAGGAAAGTGGGGAGTGTTAAAAACAATGAAAAGTTTAACAATTTTTTTTTAAGACTAGGCACTTGTCCAAGGAATCACTGCCTACTCTTAAAAATGTTTTTGTCAAAATTCACAAAGGGTGGACCCTTTCCTGTATGCGAGTGGTTTACCACTGCCTTTCAGTAGTCGGTAAATTAATACATTTTTTGTGACCGGATTTCGGTCGCAAGACATTAATACTCCCCATTCTGATTTGCTATTTGGAAGGGATGCTCTGAACATGCCCCTTTCAAACACCAATTCAGTATGATGTTGCATATAAAAAGCCATTTTGCAGTTACGAATGGTTTGATTTTGTTAATTGGACCCCTTGCAATGGCAAAAATCCTTAGTACATCTGCCCATAGCAATTTAGTAATTATCAATTCCTTCAAATTCACAGATTATGAATCACTGATTACAAAACCTCACTTCATATGTACTAATATACTGTTTGTTGAAATAACAATTCGGTGTATTAAGGAATCTCAAAATACTGAATCACTATTAAGAAACTGGTAGGCTTCGCAAATAGCGAATTCCAAGTTTCAAATTGTGAATGTTGCATTGAAAGCAACTGATGACATCACAACTAGGAGGCCCTGTGTTTGAAGCACATTGCTGGGCTGGAGAACTTACTGAGAAGGTGTGCTGGAAGAGAGTGGAGTACTTCAGATATTGCAAGTGAAAACCCACAGAAAGAGATTCGAGCAAGAAAAATTAAACAAAGGTTTTCTGTGTTTTTATGTTATGTTATGTAGATTTGTATGGCAAAACTTATCACCCATGAGGGTATCTAGGTACTGGAGCAGGAGAATAGGTGTGGTGGTGCTCGTAGTTGAATATCCAGGTCTTCAGCTTCTTTCAGAAGTTGAGGAGTGGAGAGGCGGTTCTGATATGTAGAGGGAGTTTGTTTCAATTTTTGCCTGAGATGTAGGAGAAAGCGCTTCCTCCTGTCTTGCTTCTGCAGATGAGTGGGAGAGAGAGGTAAAGTGTAGACATTTGGAGGGTTGGCAGAGTTGAAGTTGAGTTGCTCAATCAATCAATCAGGGGTTTATATAGCGCGCTACTCACCCGTGAGGGTCTCAAGGCGCTGGGGGGGGGCGACTCCGGATCAGTCGAAGAGCCAGGTCTTGAGGTCCTTCCTGAACGTGTGCAGGGTCGAGGAGCGTCTGATGTTCACAGGGAGTTCGTTCCAGGTTTTGGCAGCGATATAGGAGAAAGCTCTCCCGCCGGTTCTGTTTCTGCGGATGCGGGGGACCTCTGCCAGGGCGAGGTCGGTGGAGCGGAGGTTCCTCTTGGGTACGTGGAAGGATACTCTCTCATTGAGGTATTTGGGTCCGATGTTGTGGAGGGATTTGTAGGCGTGGGTGAGGAGTTTAAAGGTGACCCTCTTCTCGACGGGGAGCCAGTGGAGGCCTCGTAGGTGTTCGGTCATGTGCTCATGGCGCGGACGAGTCTGGCTGCGGTGTTCTGGATGGTTTGGAGTTTGTGTAGAAGAGTTTTGTTGATTCCGGCGTAGAGGGCGTTGCCGTAGTCCAGTCTGCTGGTAATCAGTGCGTGGGTGACGGTCCTTCTGCAGTCAGGGGGGATCCATTTGAAGGTCTTACGGAGGATGCGAAGGCAGTTGAAACTAGTGGAGGCGACGGCGTTGATCTGGCGGTTCATGGAGAGGGAGGAGTCAAGGATGATGCCGAGGTTCCGAGCGTGGTCTGTAGGGGTGAGTGGGCTCCCTAGGGTGGAGGGCCACCATGTGTTGTCCCAGGCGGAGGTGCAGGGACCGAGGATGAGGACCTCGGTCTTCTCTGAGTTTAGCTTCAGGCAGCTGTCCTTCATCCAGGCTGCCACGTTCTTCATACCTTCCTGGAAACAGAGTCTGGTGTCTTCGGGATTCTTCGTGAGCGAGAGGATGAGCTGGGTGTCGTCGGCGTAGGATACAATGCTGAGCCAATGCTGTATGACGATGGTGGCGAGGGGGGCCATGTAGATGTTGAAGAGCGTGGGGCTGAGTGATGATCCCTGGGGTACTCCGCAGTTGATTTCCGTGGGTTTGGAGAGGAAGGGAGGGAGTCGGATCCTCTGGGATCTGCCGGAAAGGAAGGATTGGATCCAGTCGAGGGCGGCTCCTTGTATTCCCATGTCGTGCAGTCTGGCTGCGAGAGTGCAATGTGACATGGTGTCGAAGGCTGCGGAGAGGTCTAGAAGGATGAGGGCCACAGTGTGTCCCGGGTCGAGTAGCATGCGGATGTCGTCAGTGGCGGCGAGGAGGGCGGTCTCGGTGCTGTGGTTGCTGCGGAATCCAGACTGGGAGGTGTCCAGGATGGAGTTCTCTTCTATGAAGGCGGTCAGCTGGGCGTTTACGAGTCTCTCGGTGACTTTGGCCGCAAAGGGGAGGAGAGAGATGGGCCAGTAGTTTTTCAGGTCTGTTGGGTCGGCCGATGGTTTCTTGAGGAGGGGTTTTACCTCCACCCATTTCCAGTCGTCTGGGCAGATGCCTGATCTGAGGGAGGCGTTGATGGTGCGATGACGGTGGTGGCCCTGTGGAAGATGTGTGGTGGGCAGGGGTCCGTTGGGGCTCCTGAGTGGGTTTTCTTCATGGTCGCGGTGATGAGTTCGACGGTAGTGGGATCCCAGGACGTGATGGTCGGCTTATCGGCGGCGGTGGGTAGGGGGGTGGTGCTCGTCTTTGGTTTGCTGAAGTTGTCGTAGCGGGCCTTGATCTTCAGATGGAAGTAGGAGCTGAGCTTGTCGCAGAGTTCCTGGGAAGGTGTGACGTCCGTGGCTTCGCAGGTGGGTTTTGCGAACTGCTGTATGACGTTGAACAGTTCCTTGGAGATGGTCACGTTGGTCTGGACTTTGTCTCTTATGAAGGTCCGTTTGGTGTCTCTTATGCGCTGGTGGTATTCCTTCAGGGCGCTCTTGTGGTCGTTACGTGCTTCCGTGGTTTTCAGGTTTTGCCAGGTTTTCTCTAGGCGTCTGCAGGAGCATCTGGCTTCTTGAAGTTCTGTGGTGAACCAGGCGGCTTCTGCGGGCGTTGTTTAGCAGCGGAGGGGTGCGAGCTTGTCGGCGCAGCAGGAGACCCAGCGGTGAAATTCCCTGGCTGCGGAGTTGGTGTCGGTTGCGGCGATGGGGGGGTGTTGAACTGTTAGGCAGTTCTCTTGCATCCAGTTTGCCACGTTGGAGATGCATATAGTGAAGTTGTTCCTGGTGGTGTTATTCATGTCGGTGAAGGAGAGGATGAGCTGAGTGTCATCAGTGTAGGAGACGATGTTGAGGTTGTGGGTTCTTATGAAGTCCAGGAGATGGTGCTGCTTAAGATGGGCAGAGAGCTGCTTGTTGATCTCTTTGTCCAGGACTCTGGCTGGGAAATGTAGGAGCGAGATGGGCCTGTAGTTGCTGAGATCCTTAAGATTGGCCGGGGGTTTCTTTACCAGAGCAGTGACGTCCACATGTTTCCAGGTGCCCGGGAAATATCTGCTGAGGATGGAGGAGTTGATGATGGTGGTGAGGTTGGCGCTGATCAGTATGCTTCCCAGGTTGTACATGTGGTGAGGGAAGAGGTCTGAGGGGGACCCTGAGTGGATGGTCTTCATGATTCTGGTGGTGTCATCTGTGGTGAGGGGGCTCCAGTTTGTTAGGAGGTGGGTGACCTGGCGGTGGCAGGAGATTGAGTAATGATGTCTGCTATAGTGAATTAGGGTGTGAAGTTGGAATAGATATTGAGTGTTTTGTTGTGAAAGAAAAGTTGTTGCAGAGGGTCTGCGAGGGGATGATGGTGTTGGTGGCGGCTGTTTGGTGGGTGAATTCCTTGATGATGTTGAAGTGTTCTTTGACGGTGTTAGTGCAGGAGTCGGGTCTAATAGAGTTTATAACTTAGAATGAAAAATTAATTAACATAGTATGCTAAAGGCGCCATAAAATAATGTAAAACATAACATTAAAATGTACATGCATTTAAAATGTGCAAATTCACAGTAGGCAGTCAGTGTTATTCATGTAGGCCATAGAAAGGCCATGAAACAAGCTTTTCCAGCTAAAAGAGAACTTGATGTTGTTGAAATGTGCACAACGTGATTTAGAAGCTTGACCCTAGAATGGCATGCTTAGAGATGTTGCCATAACTGCCGAATCTTTCGGTTTAACAAAATGTATTACTTTATGAAGCAACATTTTTATTCTTGAATGTCATGAACTTTCTACTTTCTTATGTTTCCTACAAAGCTTGAATAAACTAATTTGTGCATTTAAACGATAATGATTGATTCATAGATTTTAATTAGTAGTTCTCGCAGTGATACAAATGTATATGTGGAAGGTCGATCAGCGCTTAAAGCCTATGGGAACTATGCTTGTTTCCAGAATCTCATCACACAAGACTGTAAGTAGCTAACCATGTTATAAAAAGTTTAATCTGCATGTATTTCCGTGGGAACGGAGGAGCTGAACCTGCTTGCTGAAGAACTCTGTCTCATGATTTGCTCGTGGAGAAGGAAGCCTGCTACAATGTTTTTGACATGTTTTCTTGACTTTTTTATTAGTGGGTGTCCCTAGGTGGTTTCAGGAGAAAACACTTTTTCCATCTCTAGGCCGAACCTTTAACGGTTGTGGCTACTCCTGCTGCTGTTCCCTTAGACTCTCTTTGCTATTTGATTTGACAGTTTGCTACTGCAACTGTATGCTGATCTATTTGGATTTATCAAGACTTGGTTGAGTCTTGTGAACTACTCTTTATGGGAGTTCTATTGCTCTGGTTCGACTTTGAGGATTTGTGCTCCTTTTACTTCACTCTTTTCCATTGAATTTGAACTTTTTATGGGTTCTCAGAATCTAAAGCTCTGAACCTGACTTACAGAATAGGGAACTTATTCCTCTATGGAACACGCTTCATGCAATCTTATTATTTGATACTTTGTTCTAACCATTTCTTTTAATTACATTTCTGTAAACTTATTTGATTGATGGACTAAATAAATAAAGACCAAAAGTAAAGAAAGATCTTCACTAATCTCTTAATGAGAAATAATGTTTTGAAAACGACAATACAACTCTCATCATTGACTGAACGTTAATGAAATGTAAGGTTGATATGTCTAACCTGCTCCTTGACTACTAATTCACATTTCCAAGGTCCATCACTGAGAAGGATTTAGTGCAGAACTAGAGGCTAAGGGCCAGATGTACGGCCATTGGAATTTGCAACTCGCAAATTGTGACAAATTGTGAGTCGCAATTTGCAAGTCGCAGAATCCAATGTACAACAGTGTCTGAGACACTGTTTGCGATTCCCAATGGGGTCGCAAATTGCATGCCTCATGGATATTAATGAGGCTGTCTCAATTTGCAACCCCATTGGGAATGGCTAGCACTCCCAGGGATGGTGGCCTGCTGGGGTCAGCAGACCACCATATTTGGGACTGCTTTTAAATAAAGCAGTTTTTTTTTTTAAATGCAGCCCGTTTTCCTTAAAGGAAAATGGGATGCATTTAAAAAATAAAAATTACACTTTTCAGTTTCATTTTTTAAGGGCAGGCAGTGGTCCCTGGGACCACTGCCTGCCCTTAAAAAATATTTGCGCATCCATTCCCAAATTGCAGTCACAAAACATTCATACATGGGTTTTTAAGTCGCTATTAGGAAGGGACACCCTTGGAACTCCCCTTCCTAATAGCGAGTCGCTAACCCTATTTTGTGAGTCGCTAATTGATTAGCGACTCGCAAAATAGGGTTGGTACATGGGCCACACGTTTTTTGCGGTCGCAAACGGGTCTAAAACCCCTTTGTGACCGCAAAAAACGGTCGTACATCTGGCCCTTAAACTCTAGCAGATGTCAACATTTTGGGCCCAGTCCATTGTATCAGTTTTCTGATAGCAGAATTGTGGTTTAAATATTTGGAGCAAGGAGTTATAAATAATTCCCAAGTTAGAAAAAAATACCGGAACCCCGGAATCCAATGCCCTGAGTTTAAGGAGCTGATATGGTGTGGTTTTGAAGGTAGTTGCTGTTTTGGAGTTGTGAGTGTTATTAGGGTGATGCGACAACTATTGTAATTGTAATCTTGTTTGATAAAAATAGATGATTATTGATTTATGTTTTACACGAAGAGATTGAAGAATTCGGGCTCGGTGTAGTCTAAGATCCTAGGATAATAAAAGATTGAGACAAGTGTAGTGACACTTGAATCTTTTCTTGTTTGCATAGATTTTGTGGTGCAGATCCTGAGGTACCATTATCTACATAATTGAGATAGAAATACTAATAATCTGTTGTGATTATCTAATACTGATTGATGTTGGCAGAACCTAATTGCGCAAACAGGGGAGGCTGCATTGTTTAGGGTGATTTCACGCTGGTCAAGCTCTCACTTGCGAATGAGGATTTTCTGTTTGAATGAATAAAAGTCGGAAGGTATAAAACCCTTAATATTCCGATTGATGAATTTCTATTGTTTCCCATTAGAAAAGCAAACAAAAATTAATATATGTTTGTTTTGTAAAAAGGTTTTTATGGTTTGTGCAAGTACGAGAGAAATTGTAAAGGAGGGTGAACTGCTGCAGGGAGCGAGATCCTACGTCATATCCGCGCTGGGATTGGTATTGATGTGCTTTTCCGCTGGGATTGGTTGGCGACGCCAAGGTGCTGCACTTCGATAGATCAGTGATTTGTGAATGCCACAATGGGATTTGAGAACAGGATTTTGATAAATAACAACTGAAACAGGACTGGAAGAAGAAAATTGATGTTTACCGAACAGAATCATAACATTGAACTGTAAATTGTTTATTTTACGAATCTTGTGAAAACCTGAAATGTTTTAAAGGACTTATGAGTTTTGTGAGAGGGTATGTTACAGTTCTGATACAAAAAGGTGAAGAGGCACCAAATGAGGGTACACCTGCACATTTTATGTTGACTGAGGTGGGATTAGACACCTGTTTATGTCTTCATCAATGGTGTAAGATTACTGAGAAAGAGGGTACATTGAGGTTTTCAAAATGTGGGAGTTTGAAAGAAGAAGAATTGAAAAAATAAGGGAAAAAATGTGTGAGAAGAAACCAACACATAGACCTGTACAATTTGAAGCTTTAAGCATGTGGGAGAAAGCAGCTAGAGACAAAGAGAGAGAAAGATATCAGAAAAGGACAAAGAGAGCAATGGGTAATTATGCCGATACTCGATGCGATGAGAAGCAGCTTAAATGGATGAAAGCTATAGTCGAAGGTACTAGATTATATCCAGCAATTTCTACTGAAATTCTGGAGAAAGGAAAGAAGAAAAATACTAAAGAAGAAGATAAAGAGGGAAAGGAGAAGAAAATGAGACAGACAGTGAGAGGGAAGAGGTGTGGCACAGCGGCCAGGGCGACTGACTCCAGAACCGGGGGCTCACGGTTCGATCCCCGGTGCCGGTGGCAGATCAGCCCAGCACCATGTGACTCTGGGCAATAGCTTGCTTAATCTTCCCGATGGCCCCCAGCGCCTTGACACCTTCGGGTAATTGTTCGCGCTTTACAAATACTGGACATTTACATTTACAGGAGATAATATATTAGAAGAAATGTTAGCTACTCAACCCCTGCCTTAGGGTACCATACCTGATAGTTCTGGTGTAGTGCCACAATAAGCAGAACAGCTAGGACTGCTCCTATGGGAACAAGAGTGGTACAAATTGAGAGACCACTTCAAGTGTTACAGATTGCCCCACCACAAGTTGCTCAGAGACAGATTGTTCCATCACCTGTGGTAAATCCTCCTGTTATACCTGTACCGATGAAAGCACTACAAGAAGCAACTTTACAGACAGTGCCTAAACCAGCTGCAAATGCTCCAGTGAATATCAATTTGACTCAAGAGGTGTAGGAGGGTTACCTGTGACAGGATTTGTCCCAACTTCTACAAATGCACAGATTGTTGTGTGGAGACTACCTCAGACAGTTCAAGCACTAAGAAATGGGGAAAGAATTGTCTTTATGACACCAATAACCCAAGAGGAAACTAACCTGCTTGAACATGGTTTGAGGAAACTGTGGGCATCAAAAAGACAGAAGGCTCAATGCAAATGACTAGCCCAGAACCTGAGAAAGAGGAGGCATTAAATATTCCAAGATTAAAAATTGAACTAGAGAAATTTATTAGGGGATGCTTGGAATTAGAATATTTGAATACATATCAAGAAAAAGAATTGATTTACCTATGTAAAGAATTCACAAGACGAGCAGCAACTACACATGAGAAACTAACTGAATTAGCTCAGAAATATGACGTGGAAATTCCAAATAAACTCTCCTTATCAGAAGAGTTATAAGGTACATTTGGATGATTTTGCAGTTGAAAACCTGTGTCCTGCAGGAATGTGAATGCATATTATCTAATTAATAAAATGCATTAATAAATGGAGTGATTTTGAAAAGTTATAAAACAAATGGGCATACATACATGAAAAGAAAAAGAAACAGCCAGAATTAGAAAAGGACCATAAAGAGAAAGAAGAAGAGGTAGTTTCAGCTTATCCATATTGGTAAGTAGTGGGTGGAGTGTATATACATGTGCCTTGCAGCAGAGGTGATCTTACCGCATTTACGAACAATTTTTCAAAATTGAGAGGCATACCTGTGCAGTGGTACTCACAAGTTGAATGATTTGTGAAAATTTCAAAGGTGTTGTGGATCGAATTGGATACATTATTTGAGATTGTGGTGCCAAGTGATTTGTGGGCTGAGTGTAATACTACAGTACAATGGCCACAAGATGGGCCACGGACAGATAAACGCACAAATGTACCATCTCCCATAGTTATGGAGAAATATGAAGCAGTGATTAACTTCCTGAAAGGTGGAGTGCCTCCAAAAGACTTAAGGCCTGATTTAGATCTTGGCGGGATTACCATCGTCATTCCCACGGCAGAGTATCCAAGTACTCTGTCAAACTCACGGAATCCCACCCACCCTATTTAGATATATGCTGCCTGACTCTCCATCCACGTCAAGAGAGTGTTTCCCACCGCGTATGTGGCTCACTGCTGGCTCACTGCTGCCAACATGGCAGACTCATCTCTGGTGAATAGTACTACGTCACTGTCAGGGCGGCAGGGTTGTGCCAAGCCTATTTAGATTTCACAGTTGTGCTGGCAGTGTTGTAGTGCGCGGTTTGCCGACGGGGTGATTCCGTGGCTAGACGCCGTCATCATTGGACTAGTCCTATGGCTGCGTGTCCGATAGCATCACACACCTGATGTGATTTGCATAATTGTTTACACCTGCATACCACAATATAAAACACACTCCATTTAGACCATGATCCTTTGCCATTCCAGCACAGTAGAACTTTGCAGCAGAGCACTTTACCATTGAATTCAGGATTGTTTTTTGTTTTTTGCTCTCTACTTCTTGTTTATTTACCTCTTTTTCTTTATCATCTTGTGGGTTATTTAATTTATTTAAGTTCATAATTTCAGAATGGCAGGGAAGGAAAATACCTGCATTACTGAGGGTGAATTGTCATTCATGGTAGATGAAATCATTAGAGTAGAGCCACAATTGTTTGGAGCCCAAGAACAAATGACAACTATAGCACAGAAAAGGCAAATGTGGGCCAGAATATTTGACAGAGTGAATGCTGTAGCAAATAACCTGTGCACACAGGAGGAAATTAGGAAGAGGTGAAACGACCTGCGGGGGAGAGTGCGTTCCCTGGCTTCCAAGTGTCACCTGGAGGCCCAGAGGATTAGTGGAGGTTCTCACATGCCCCCCTTACAACTCTTTCCCTGGGAGGAGTAGGTCTTACAGATCCTGCATCCTGAAGGCTTAACAGGAATCCTTAGTGGAGAGGAGACTGGTAAATTAGACTTTTCAAGGTGTCACTAAACCTATATGTCCTGTTAGCTTTGAAGTCAGCTGTTGCTAATGAGTTTTTGCAAAAAAAAAATAACATACAAACCTAAATATATCAGTAACATCTTGTTTGGTTTGTTTGTTTGAATGTATTGGGCCTGATTCACAAAAGTAAACTTAGACCAAAATTCTAAGTTTAGACCTGAAGTCTATCTTTACTACTAGTAAAGTTCGACTTTTGGTCCAAGTTTAGACCAAAAGTCTAACTTTACTACTACTAAAGTTAGACTTTTGGTCTAAGTTAGACTTTTGGTCCAAACTTAGACCAAAAGTCTAACTTTACTAGTAGTAAAGTTAGACTTTAGGTCTAAACTTAGACTTCAGGTCTAAACTTAGACTTTTGGTCTAAGTTTACCTTTGTGAATCAGGCCCATTGTGTTGTATGTAAGATGACAGGTTTCAATCTCCATTACATGTCACATGATGTTATGGTGCGTGTAAGTGTTTGTACACCAAATACCATATATGTGTTTCGAACAGTAAACGTCTGTTCTCTTTGTACTGCAGATTTTCACTTGGTTTGTTCAAGTTACAATTTTGCATGTGTTGTGAATGTATCATTAAAATAACTACAACAACCCTGATGTCTTGTTTCTGTTTTGGGAAAATCATATTGCAATCTAATTTTGCTCATTCTCCCTTTTCAAACATTTTCACATATGGTTAAGTGTCATTTATTGATCAATCTCTATTTAATGCTCTCTTTTGAAAATTGTTTGTCTTGAAGCTTTGAATGTTGTCCTTTTCTTGTCAAGTAATTGAACTGATGTCATTAGTTGCACAAATCAAAGTTTGTTTAGCAAAAAGATTTAAGGTATTTAAATGTGTATACTGAATATAAGTGGTATATTTGAAAGATTTACTCTGCGCTGTTAATATGATGACTAATGCTAAACATCCTTCTTAGGCCCGATTCTGATGCGGGTTGGAAAAGCTTCCCGACCGAGGGCCTGATTCTGATGCGGTTAGGAAGACCTCCTAACGGCATTTGCTCCTTCCAAATCGGATCGGGAACGTGTCTTCCCGACCGAGGGCCCAATTCTGATGCGGTTAGGAACAAATGTTCCCATTGAAGTCAATGGGAGTTCAACCAAATCGTATCTGGAAGCATCCGGATGCATCCTACTCCGCCGGTCGGACTTTCCCGATCCGAGTGGGTCGGACACCATTTCCCAACCGATTCGGTCGGGAAGCTTTTCCAACCCTCATCAGAATCGGCCCCTAAGTTGTGTAAATGTGTTTTAGCCTACTAGGCCTGGGATTGGTTAATTTCACATTTCTCCTCTCTACTGTGTTGTGTTGAATGGTTAGTATATATCATGTATAGTTAATTAATGTTTTTTTTATTTTACATTTCAGGACATCTTTTTACCTGTTTATGTGTAGTTGTTTTGTATGAAATTTAAACTGTTTGTGTAACTAATTACAATACCACAGAAATGTATAATCATGATATTGGTTTCCTACATTTTTGGCTTACAAGTCATTGTATGTGTAATCCTCACTTTTGCAATGTATCCATATTTTTACATCCATTATAGGTCCAACAGCCAGAGCATGTGGCCCACCATCTGCCACTGAGAAAACCTCCACTCCAGCCCAAGATCAAGCCTCCAGTGATGACTACACTCCTGACAGTCCGTATGAAAAGGAGAGACCTGGTCCATCTGGTTTGCCTGGGCAGACGGCTCCAGTGAGTCTCACTTGGCCTACACCTACATCTCCCACCCCAGCTGTTATAACACCTCAGCTCACGGATACCTCCACTTAATATGTCCAAACCAACACCACGCCAAACATGTGCCCCCCAGTCCTGGTTGTTGTTGAGACACCACCACCTACAGTTTAGCCAGGTACCAGTGGGATGGGGCACACTGGGTCAAGGCCACAGGATAATGGGTGTAGGGGTCATGGGAGGAAAACTGTGGGCCAGCAAAGTGAGGCCACTGGGTTGACTGTCACCCAGGCCACTCCCAACCATATCTTGGGATCCCTCCATCAGTCCCAAAACATGATGGGTCAGGTCCTCACAGAGCTCCAGGACATGAAGCAGTTGCAGTGGGAGCACAATGTACAGATGGAGTATCTAAACTCCAATTTGGGCTCCTTGACTGGGGTGCTGCATGACATTTACACCCATATGTGCATTGTTTTTCCAACACCATCTTCCCCTTTCTGTGGTCCAACAACATCTGGGCCACCTACATCTGTCTCAGCCACAGAAAGCGAGGCCCTGCCACAACAGGAAATACCTGCACCCACCTCAGTCCCTGTAACTGTGGATTCACCAGCCACCCGCAGGAGCACACATTCATCCGGACCACCAGGAGAGGCTGTTAAGACCACCACTAAGAGGAGCAGAACCTAATTTGCTCCAGTGTGTGGCTACCATTCACTCTGTGGTCTATTTTCCGGACACATTTACCTTTCTGTTGCCAGTTGTATTTTGTACATTGGACTTCAAACAATTTTGGCTCTTCAATAATGGTTTTATTCACCCTGACTGACTTTTCCTTTTTCAGTTTGCTGTTTGATTTACATTCTGTTTTGGTTTATTCTCTTTTGTTTAATAAAGGTAAGAATAACAAAGTCAAAGACTGGCGTTGTAGTCCTTTTCTGTATTTATTCATTTTTTTCCTTCCATCATTCATTATAAAATGTGAACAATCAAATGATTGTTTTTTTTATGAATGAATTGGAAGTAGGTAATGTTTTGCACAAATTTCTACCATGACAACAATATACAAAGACCAAAAACTCATCAACTAGTACTTTATTAAATTTGAAAAAGATTGGTCTGTCTATTTTTTTCTTAAACATAACAAACCATACATAACACAAATACTCAGTGCCATTTTCACATTTCCAGTTCCGCAGCTTGCCACCATGGAAGAAGGGGATATAATCAAAAGAATCAGATTTAATAGGCAAAATATTATTGAATTATGTCATCAGCTGGAGCCAGATATCTGCCTCACAATAAGAATTTCATAGCAATAACACCATTAGTCATTAATCCTGCCAGTACTCAATTTGGTTGCCACAGGATCATTTGAATACGCTGTTGCAGTATCTGGGAGAATGTCACAACCACTTTAAGTGGTGTGCTACAAAATTTTAGTTCTACAATGATGAGACACAGCAACAGCTTCATACACTTAACACAAAATGAGCGTTCTGACAATGTGATGGGAGATTAGTATCCTTTGGGTCGACTACAACATGTGTTTAGAGCAAATCAAGCAGCACATATTGGCTTTGTGCCAACGTTCAACATCCAAAGTTTGTGTGTGTGTTCCACAGGATCAACCCATGTGCCCTTTGTACTTTACTACAGCAGCATATAACTGAAAATGCCACAACTTTAAAATGTCCAAATGAAAATGACGTGGTGAAGGTTCCTAAAACAGAGAAAAACAAGAAGGTTCATTAAATTACAAAACAAAATAGATACCTTACAAATGAATATATTTGAGGACACATTTTCAAAGTACAATCAAAGATGGACAATGCAAATTAACACATTAGTCAATGTGTCAAACCTTTGATCAACAAACATCTTTGCCCTGGATGTCACTTTACTTGGCCTTTCAAACAAATGTCCAGCACAGAGTTTTATCCGTATTACATTAATAGCTGGTTTAACATTTCATAAAATAAAATCAAATGGCATACTTACACTCATGTGAAGAAGTCGTCAATGAGATATTAATGTACGTCAATCCCTTCCTCTTCACCACTTTCATATTCATTTGGCATTTCAACATCCTCACCTGGTGCCTCTTCATGGTCTTCTTCACCTGCAATGTATGAGATGTTCTGTTGCTGGGCAATATTTTGTCACATGCAGCATTCCATGGTGATTTTGCACACCTTATCAGGTGAGTAGAGGAGGGTTCCACCAGTCTTGTCATCGAAATCTGCCCTTTAGGAGCCCAAAAGCCTGCTCCAGTGGCCTCCATGTTCTTCCATGGGCCTCATTGAAGAGGACTTCCCCTGGCGTTGTTGGATTCCTCAGTGGTGCTAACAACCTTGGTCACTAGGATAAGCTGAGTCTCCTATATGGGATGAAAAGAAACTTTGCAAAAAATTATAACAATCTTTTAGATCATTACACTTTACAAAAAAACAAACAATACATAGGCAGATAGTACTTACTAACAAGCCAGGCCATCTCAAGTCCAAGTTGTGACATTTGCAGGGGTATGCTGCTGTTCCATAGTACAGAGGAATCTTGGGTTGATCCAGGAAAATGCACACACATGCTCGTGATGTACAAATCTGGTAAGCAGACTACTTGAACGTTGATTGAATGAACGTACTTTCTTTCAATTGCGGTACGCTTGTTCTATGGCATGTGGTGGCACTAAGGCAATATGTGTGCCATCAATTGCTCCAACTATAAGTGGAAGGTGGGCCAAGGCATAAAAATCCCCCTTGGCATTGGCAAAATCCTGGTGTGTAGGAAACTAAATGAAGCTGTTGATGTGTCTCATCATTGAAGAAAGAACTTCTTGTAGCATACAACTGAAGGTTGGTTGTGACATTCCACCGATACTGCCACAGTGTATTGGAATGATCCTGTGGCCACAAATTGGATGGAGTACTGCCATTATTTTAACTATTGGTGGTATTGATGTGGGATTCATATTGTTCGGAAGACGATCTGGCTGTAACTGATAGCATAAATCAGGAATTGTTTGCCTATTCTATCTGAACTTTTTTGATAATATCGCGTTCTTCCATGGTGGCATGGTGTGGAAATGGTCGGAACGCTTGAGGCTGTCATCTCTGCACTCTCTCTGGGTTCATATGTCTACATTGGAAAAAAAAGATATTTGTTGAAAATGTTTGCTAAAATATTTTCAATTTAAACTACTTTTTATGTCTAGTTTTCTATACATATACATTTTTCTTACATAATTAGGCAGAACCTTATTGTGTTTAGTATTAAAAAAATAATTCACATTTATTACATGTCTAAATTATCAATTTTTTTAAATGTGTAAATAATACATTGTTACCATATTATTTACACATTCCTATTTTATTATTTAAAATTTTAACATAAAAATAACATCAACAGCGGTATAAACACCAATGCGCGAATCTTGCTGCGAACCACATTAAGGCACTACATTACACTTTTTTATGAAAACAAATGAAGAACATTAGCATTTTCAAGATGTAAACAAAGTAGCCACCATTTTGAGAGTTGGTGACGCACTTAACCGTCACAAACACAATAATCCACAGTGTAAAATGGTGGCCGTCTGACCTGGCCATCAGGACATTTAGAATTAGTTGACCATGGTGGAATTTGACCGCCTAGTGGGTGTGAAACTCCACAACAGACCCAGCCATAGGCTAACATGTGTGAAAGCAACATAGGACAGCCAATGGATGTGTCTGTCACTATTGACGATCACGTGCGTCGTTTACATGTACGCAGCATTTAAAAAAAAATCTGTTTCTGACCTCTGGGAGCCATGATGCCTGGAAGAGCAGGTGACAGGGCCCCAGCTTTCTCGCCAGAGGAGCTGAAGTTGCTGACATCTGAGGTTCTGTCCCTGTACAGCCATCTCTATGGCTCACCAGAGTAACAGGTACATGTTTAAAAAGTATTTGTAAATCTGTATAAAAGTTTTTTTAAATACACAAGCTAGAATGTTCCTTTGAGTTCCTGAGTGAAGTGTAATGATTAAAGTTAAGTGTAATTTATATTTTACATTACATAAAAGAATGATGGTGTGAGTTTTTAAGCACATTATGATTAGAGAACACTACAGCATTAGTATGTGTTGTGTGTTTGGAGCCCTACATTTTATTTGGTGTATATTTTAAGATATCGCTATGTATATGTATGATTTTCATGTGAACTGTAGAAATTTCACAATATGTAAAAATAGAAAACACATTTTATCTTATTTACTACTGTACATAGATATAGCTTTTTACATACCAAATGAAAATGATGTTTGCTATGTGTGTTATCCCACATATCACAAGATCAGTTGTCTCCAACCAGTCGTTTTAGAGATTACCAGTAGCTCCCAAACACCTTCAGAGTAGCTCACAACCTTTAGTTATTTTTCAAATGAGCACAAGGTCATATTTTCATTTTAAAGTTAAGGGAAGGCTGTGTTCATGTGACATCATGATCATCAGGCTGCAGATAGCAGGGCCTGACAATGAGCAGTGCTCAGTCAGATTTGTGGACCAGGCTGGGACTGAGTCACAGAGGTCTAACAACTGAAACACTGAGGTATTGGACTATTAAAAACAATTCCTTGTCAACTCAAAATTGGAGTTGTGAACAAAATAATGCTTCTGAATGCTTATTAATGGAAGACAAATGAAATGGAGAGTTAATAATTACACAAACAGTTTACACTTCACAGACTTCCATTCACCCGTACACATATATCCCCTTAATACGCACACATGTTCATACATCCCCAAAGACCACGCTCTCACTGACACACATGGCAGCACTTTCATAGTGCTCTTAGTCATAGTATGTAGTTCAAACCATAGTATCTGGCTCAATGGACATTAGGATTCAAGTCAATGTAGCTTGACGTGAGGGTGCCTGGTTACAATGAGCACGTTGTGTAGTCTTCAGTATGTCACAATGAGAATCACTGATGAGAAGTAGCTCTCATTGCATAAAATTGCTGGAGCCCCCTGGCATAGTTGACATCACTGGCCTGGATTATTCAATTTCGGAAATGACAGGGACTAAGAGTAGTCAACAGGTTACAAAAAAAGTCCTAATTATTGTTTTGTTTTAGCAGATTGAAGAATAAAATCTAATGTGTTGTAACTTTTGAGTAATGCTTGTAATTAATGCAGTAAAATTGTCTTACATTAATACAGACAAACAACAACTCACAAAACATTTTTTTTCTTTCCCTTCTTGGATCTAGCAGTCAACACTCATCAGAAAAAGGGTATATGGAAGGCTATCGCCAAGAAGATGCAGACCCTGGGGGTCTACAAGCAGTGCAGCATTCATTGGCGCAAGAGGTGGGTGGACCTACGATGCTGGACCAAGAAGTCATCAGAAGATCAGCTCGGAAAGTCCTCCCAACATGGGAAGCATGTGCGCCGCACCCTGACCCCCATAATGGCCTGCATTCTTGCTGTGGGCTATCTGAATCTTGATGGGCAGTTGAGAGCCCAACAGCAGCATCAAGGGGGTAAGTTCTAGTGTGAGTTCAACGTGTTAAATAACTAATTTTTTGTTACCGCAACTAATTTAGCCATCAACATTAAGGTTGACACATGTCCAGCACAGAAGAAGAGTTCTTGAAGGTGTACATTTTGCACAAGGTGTATGATGATGTGCTTTGTATGTGAATTTGTGAAAAAGGACTGTTCTGAGCGGACACGTGGCTGCCTAAACTGCAAATAAACATCAGATTGTTTTAAGTCATGAGTGAGAGTTTCACCAAACATGCCACTAGTCTTTATTGTGTCAGGTATGATGCTCTTTCACTATTGTGGATGATGTACTGTTAGCCCTATTACATGTGCAATAGCATAATATGCAGTTATGATACAGTGGATGTTCCAAACGTCACATTCTTAAGTTAGGATTCTACACAAACAAGAGTGAGGATGTGTGCCAAAATCACTAGTCACACCAGAATTAATGGCTACATTTTGGATTTAAAACATATCCCAAATATGTTGGGAATCAAAAATATCTTTTCATACATCTAAAAAGTGACAGATATGCTTGATGCCTTACTCCTTCACAAATGTATATGTAAGTTAGTCTGTTTTTGGACAAATAATTGTGATAGGCATACAATTGTTTGTAGAAACACAGACAGGAATGTGTACACATTGGTGACAGAGTAACACATAACCAAGCCCATTGTTAAATGTCCTTTGTTATGTCCAGATGATAAATCAATAATGAAGAAAAGTGGGATACTTAAAGGGACTTTTGCAGATGGAATGTGCCATCACATATATGTTGGAGTATCCCATCTGGAAAACTCAAAATCAGGCCCAAATCATTACTCATTAGGCAAATGTAGGAATGCATCAGGTTGTAATATGTTGCATATGTGAATTACATTTGCATCTTTGATGTAAAAGTTATATATGAATCAGTGTATAATATTTTCTGTGATGTTGTACCACTTTTTGGCTAAAGTGAAAGACTGCATATTTTGTGAAACAATTTCACAATGGTAAAACAAAGTTCAAATAACTAGAGATATTTAGGAGTCAATGTGTAATGTTTTTGCTCTGTACTGAAGTGGATTAGCAAAGCATCAAGGTATGTGTATTTACTTATGCAGTAGAAGTCATTTGTCAATCCAACAACAAGATTTTCTCTTCATTTCTTCAACAGCATAGGTATCTACATAGTGCGTGATACATTGATAAGCTACTTCAGTACAGAATCCATATAATATTTTTTACATTTAAAATATACTTTAGTTACTTGAAGTGTTACCATTGTGAAATGTCCAAACAAAGGAAACTCCCTTTCAGTTTATACAAATATTGATACAACATTGCAGTATTTGTTGACACACATTGGTTCATATTTTACTTTTTGTGAAAGAAAATAATGCAGATTTTTGGGCCTTGTAAATACAATGTACAAAGGTATTTTTGGTTCATATCCTTTTCGTGACATAAGTTCCCTATTCTGAACAACAAAGCCCAACCATTCAGAGGTGTTAAACAGTTCCTGGAGAGACATAAAAATGGATAAGAGACAATATCATACATGATATAGGAGCTATCATGGGGAATTACAAAACTGTGACCAAATGGTTTCTGAAAATGTTGTCTATGTGCATGAGCTTATGCTAATGTAGAACAAAGGTTTGAGAGCCTTGAAGCAGGTGAAATATGAAAACTTTGAAACTGTTTTATGATCAAAGTTCATGATCAGTTCTGTTTACACAGATTCAATAAAACTATGGTATATGTCATTTCAGCATCATCAGGAGCAAGCAGAGGAGACAAAGCCACATAGGCAGGGAAGCAGCTGGCCACTGTGGTTCGTGTGTTGAGACCACCGGCACCGAGGGACCCAGTGGCACGGAAGGTGAGGGGAGTGCAACGGAGGCTGCCAGCTCCACAACATCATCTTCGTAGGCCTCCACAAGCTAGCTCTCCCTGGTGGTGGCGAACCCAACAGGAACTCTACCAACTGCACCCTTGCCCACCACCCAAAGAACCATCTCCACCCTCCCACTATTGCTTCCTCCAGTTGGCCAAACCCGCTCCCCTAAAAGAGGTGGCATCTCCTTCGCTGAAGGCACCTTACCCTCTGCCCCCGTCTGTTCTGAGTGAGGAGGCTGTTGACCTCCTACAAAACATCTCTGTAGGCCTGACTGCGCTACTGAATGCCATTCAGGGGCTTAGCTGCCATGTGAAACAAATGGTAGCATACCTGGAAGGCATTCATACTGCTATGTCTGGTCTAAAGAGGTCTTTTCAAGGTCTAACCTCCTCACTGACTGCAGCCTCCCAGCCTTGTGACCCACCTCCCTCCCCTTGCCCATCCCAATTCCCTATTCCACATCATGTCCTAAGCACACTCACACCTTTGTATGCACCCACTCCAACAGACACCAGCAACACACCCACAGATGAACACAAACACCACAAAAAACACAGGCACACACCCAAACAACATAGTCACCACACCACACCCACCACCACTACCACCACCACCACGAGCATACCCACACCCACCACCAAACCAACACCCACAACCACCACTACCACGCCCACATGCACCACCACCAGAACACCCACAGATACCACACCCACCACCACACCCACCAGCACTACCACCGGCACACCCACAGACACCACACCCACCACCACATGCACCACCACCAGCATCCCACAGACACCACACCACACCCACATGTACCAACAGCACACCCACAGATACCACACCTACCATCACAACCACATGCACCACCACATCCACCAGCACCACACCACACCCAGCACCTCAACTACATATGTATCCACACACACCCATCCATTAGAAATAGCACCTACAAAACACAAACACCCACACTCACTTAAGCAACATACACCTAGTAAGAAACACACACCCAAACCTACATGACATACACCAGACCTGCATGCACCTGTAACCTCAACAGACACATGCACATCACCCACTGCTACTCCCTCTACCTCCCAAACCTAACTCCCTCCTGCACATTCTACACATTTTCCCTGTGAAGATGTTTTATTTGCCCTTGCCTTGACCCCTTCCACAGCCGAACCCACCCCTCCCAAAAGTCAAACTATCCCTTCCACAGCCCAACCCATCCCTCCCAAATGCCAAGCCACCCCTTCCACAGCCCAAGCCACCCCCTCCAAACCACAAACCTTCCCTCCCAAACCCAAGATCAAACCTCCCAAACCCAACCCCCTCCCAAGAGAGATCATTGAGGCCCACTCGATGCCCCTTTCTGAGGAGGTTCCCCTTGGCAGTTCAATAGGAAGCAAGTTTAGTGCTACAGAACAACAGTGCATTTCACCAGAAACTCTCCATTGGTGTAAATAAAATAATAATTATTTTTTTAGAAAAGTATCGCATTTGTTTAATAACCCACTATTTTAATTTCACCAAGTTTGTCCTGCCATTAATTTTCCTTTGCACTTGTTGAATTTCTAGCAATGTTTCTGACTAAAATGTGAAGTACATCATTTTATTCATCATTATGGCAGGAAAAACAAAAAAAGCATTATGTTTACTTTGTTAAGTGCATACACTGGTCAAAATGGTATGTGATGGACATTTGTAATTAGGTGCAGCCATTCATCATGATAATGGAATCAACACATATGCAAAAAACGTATGTAACTATTGAATTTAGTTACAATACAGGACTTGCACTAGATAAGGGGAAATGTTACATGGATGGATATGTTGAGTGATTCAAATGTGAGGCTGACATTGATTTTACAGGTAATTAATAAGGTAAAGATTACACCTTGCCTAGTGAAATTTCTACATCATGTTAAATTGCACTTATCCCAATGATGTGTAATGCATATGTTTTTCATTTGACAATTTTCGAAATTTATTTAAACACACCTGTATGGTGACTTTTTGACTTTTAGATTGATATCTGTTTTTGTGAAAGTGTCAATTTTTTTGAAGGCAGCTTGCACCAAATTTGAGTAATACAATGCAATCTTAAAAGTGCATTTCTTAAAATGTCTTAAATGTCAACATTACACACATATGCATTACACATTGGTATGCTTTTGCTTGTAAGAGAGATTTAAAAATGCTCAAGTCCCGTGCAAATGTTAACAGACAAGTCACAAGGTTACAGGTAAAAGTAGAATTTACCGCTGATTCTGTCCACCACAGTGTTGATTTTGTTCATCATCATGCAGCAGCCACAGGGGCAGGACTTGGAAGATCTGGTCCATGCCAGAAAAGGAAGTGTGAAAGTGAGAAAAAGTTAGTTTCTGGTTAGTTTCTGCCTTATATCCCTTCCACACTGCCAACTAAGGTGTGGAGGTTTTACCGCCACATTCACATCAGTGGGAAAGCACATCATGATTGGCCGGGGGGACAAACTGACTGTCCTCCCTCTGACAGCCGCTTTTGCCTATTGTGCCATTGATGTGGGTGAACATACCTGGCGGAGTTGGCAGCACTCCGACGGTCTTTCGTTCGGCAAACCACCAGCAACTAAATAGAGCGGGCGGACCACCTAGTAGGCGGAAGGGGAATCCATCGAAAAAGTGACGGCGAGACCATTACCGCCAAGATCTAAATCAGGCCCTTAGATTGGTTGGAAATGAATCGAACCACACAGGAAGCAAAGGAAACAGTTCATGAGTATTATGAATGTTTGTTGCAGGTGTTTCAGCAGCACAGTGGAAGAGAATACCCTGAAGAGAAGGATATGGGAATGTTTGTGTCACAGTTTGCATTAGGGTTGAGATCAGAGATTAGCTCTCATACAACACAAAGGAGCCGATTCCGATCTCGCTGGGAGAAGGCTCCGTCCAACTCGGATCTGGAGGGCTTTCCAACCGACTCGTGCTCCGGGGCTCCGAGCGCCCGAGTACGATGCGAACAAGCGCTGACGGACACGGGTCGCTCGGAGCCCCATTGAAGTCAATGGGAGCCTGTTGTATGATCCGTACATAGGCTCCCATTGACGAAAAAGGTATGTTGCGTACAAGGGCGCCCCCTGTAGTGGGGACGCGTCTGTGTCACCCGCACCGTACATGCATGTGTAGGGGGGACCCTTGGGTCCCTCCTGTGATTGACTCATAAAGCTACGGGTGAAGGGGGGTCCGGCACGGACCCCCGAAGTCCGCTTCCTGGAGCATTTATGTGTCAGAGGCTCCGACTCGATCCGGCTGTCCGAATCGTGCATCGTACTGGCTTGGTCGGAAATCGCCTCCATTGCACGGCACGGTTTGCTTACGGACGAGACGTACGGAGTGGTTCGGACCCGGAAACGATTCGGTCGGCGATTTCGCGTTTCTCGCATCGTACTTGCTCGCTCGTACAGCTGTACAAGTCGGTCGGAAAGCACGCATACGGATTGTGCTTTTTTCGGCCGGATCGCGTTCAGAGCCCTTCCAAGCGAGATCGGAATCGGCCCCAAAGTGTTATCTGTTGGCAGAATAAGTCACCTGATGAGATCTTGCGATATGCAAAATATTGCAGCGACAAATTAGAAATGAAGCAGAAAAAAATTAAAGAACAATTTATGTTGGTACAGACAAAATTGGCTCAGAAAGATTTCCAGAATTCTTCTTTCCCAGGAAATCCAGGAGGTATGCAAGGTATTGTTGTTCCAGAGACTGGTTTTCAGGGAAATTCCAGAGGATTTGGGTGTTATAAAGGGTAAAGTTAGAGGAGTACCTATTGATCCCAGTTTGGGAATGGAGGTTTTGGAATTGCAAAAATGTAGATTTAATCCTGATAACGTAAATGAAAATGTGACAATGCAGAGAGGAGTACAGATGCAAAATATGACAGTACAACAAATGCAGGTGCCAATGTAGAAGCAAGTTCCAATGATACAGGTTTCACAGGCTCAGATGATCCTACAAAATATGGGAAAACCTACATTTTATGTATATCAGATGCCTAAGGCAGATGCCTAAGGCAAACTCAAATTCTTTTCAGAATATGAATCAAAATACATTTCAACAATTCCCAAATGCAGGTCATAATGCTTTCCAGCAACTTCCTGTTTTCGAGAGTGATAGCTCAGGCTCAGACACCTCTCTATGATGGGGCCTAAGAGGGGAGGAGGATTGTGTGCTTGGCGCAGTCTTAGAGGTAGACCAGAGTGGATCATTTGTATAAGGTGAGGTAAATTGCCACCCCATATCTTTCATTCTAGATACTGGTGCTACCAGATCCACTGTTAGAATTGTGGAAGTCCCAGACCTACCCCTCTCGGGAAAGAATATCCAAGTTGTAAGAGTTTTAAATAGACAAATTACGAATCCAACTTCGGATAAGGTCCCTGTAGAAATTGGTACATTTGAAGATAACCATCAATATGTCATTTGTGTCACAAGTCCTGTAAATTTGTTAGGAAGTTAAATTGTACAATCTATTGCACACTGAATGGAGTGGAACTACAAAAAAGTGATGAAGATGTAGGATTTCAAATGTTCAAAAACAGACAGCTGTAGGGTTATTCCCTCTAATGACAGTTGAAGAATTACCTGCCAATTTGAGAGAAACTGTGAATCCAGAAGTATGGGATCTCACAGGGAAAGACATTGGGTTCATTAAAGGATTAGAACCAGTTCAGGTTACTGTAAAGCCAAATGTGGTGCTTCCAAGAATCCCACCATATCACTCATCCCCAGAAACAATTGCAGGAATTACGCCTGTAATAGAAGACAATACAGAAATGAATTTTGAGGGAACTAATTGGAAATCCATGGAACTCTCCGATCATAGGTTTACAGAAACCAAATAGTAAATATCGGATTGTGCAGGACCTGAGAAAATTAATGAGATAGTTGTCCCATGTTGTCCAGTGGTACTGAATCCAGCCACAATATTGTTTCAGATTTCTTGCACTGCAGAATTGTTTACAGTCATTGATCTTTGTCAGACATTTTTTGGTGCCTTTGCATGAAAATAGTCAGCTCCTCTTTTCATTTGTGTTCCAGCAAAGAGTATTGGCATGGTGCCACGTCCCACAAGGGTATAAAGAGAGTCCATCAATTTTCAACTAGATCTTGAAAAAGAATCTGGAGTCATTACAAATGCCCTATAAATCAGTACTAGTTCAATATATCAATTACTTGCTTGTGGTGTCAGAGACACGAGAAGCTTGTAAACAAGATACTATTGCCTTGTTAAATCGCCTGGCTGAGAATGGACATAGAGGGGCCGATTCCGATCTCGGCCGGAAGCGCACCTAACACTATTCGTCCGGAAAAAATACAAGCCGAATGCGTGTTTCCCGACCGAATCGTACACTCGTCCGGACGAACAAGTACGATGCGTATAACAACTCAGTTACCGAACGAGCCATACTCACCCAATCCAGCTCCTGTTTCCCGCCCGAGCCGGATCCGTAAACGCCGATTCGAGCCGCACGGAAGCAAATACACAGCACCTTCCGGCCGGACTAGTACGATGCGCATTCCGTACGCGCTGAACCCGTCGCTACTTCCGGCACGTTTGAGCATCCGGGCGAGCCGTACATAAGCTCCATTTTGCGCCACAAGACCATCCACGGCTACGAGACGAACAAGCCAGCGACGAGCACGAGTCGAAGACACGAGAAACCCGAACGAGACGATCCAAGCATGAATCCCATTGCGCAGGTCCTACCTATACTCTACATCTATTACCGGGACCGGCACGGACGCGTACGGCGCAGACGGTAAGTCAAACACCAACAATACAAACAAACTACACGTACCCGAAATATGTCACACACACATAGGGATGCACAAATGACGTACACAAGCAACAGCAGAACCATAGGGGTGGGATGGCCAACACCAATGCTATACACACCCATAGGGGGATGGATGTCTACCACCAACACCACCCTACAACCACCCCTACTCATGGGTGGCTAGATGCCTGCCACCACCACCACCCCTACTCAGGGGGGGCTGGATGCCTACCACTACCACCACCCCTACTCAGGGGGGCATGGATGCCTGACACTACTACCATACCCACCCTTAGGGGGATGGATGCCTGCCACTACTACCACCCCTACTCAGGGGGGCCTGGATGCCTGTCACTAACACCACCCCTACTCAGAGGGGCATGGATGCCTGTCACTACTACCATCCCGACCCTTAGGGGGATGGATGCCTGCCACTACCACCACCCCTATCCAGGGGGGGCTGGATGCCTGTCACTACTACCATCCCCATCCTTAGGGGGATGGATGCCTGCCACTACCACCACCACTACCCAGGGGGGGCTGGATGCCTGTCACTACTACCATCCCCACTCATGGGGGGCTGGATGCCTGTCACTACTACCATCCCCACTCATGGGGGGATGGATGCCTACCACTACCACCACCCCTAATCATGGGTGCCTGGATACCTGTCACTACTACCATCCCCACCCTTAGGGGGATGGATGCCTGCCACTACCACCACCACTATCCAGGGGGGCTGGATGCCTGTCACTACTACCATCCCCACTCATGGGGGCTGGATGCCTGTCACTACTACCATCCCCACTCATGGGGGGATGGATGCCTACCACTACCACCACCCCTAATCATGGTTGCCTGGATGCCTGTCACTACTACCATCCCCATCCTTAGGGGGATGGATGCCTGCCACTACCACCACCACTATCCAGGGGGCCTGGATGCCTGTCACTACTACCATACCCACCCTTAGGGGCTGGATGCCTGCCACTACTACCACCCCTATCCAGGGGGCTGGATGCCTGTCACTACTACCATCCCCACACATGGGGGGATGGATGCCTACCACTACCACCACCCCTAATCATGGGTGCCTGGATGCCTGTCACTACTACCATCCCCACCCTTAGGGGGATGGATGCCTGCCACTACCACCACCCCTACTCAGGGGGCCTGAATGCCTGCCACCACCACCACCCCTACTCAGGGGGGCTGGATGCCTGTCACTACTACCATCCCCACTCATGGGGGATGGATGACTACCACTAACACCACCCCTACTCATAGGACGGGTAATGCATGACACAACCAGCATACTCCCACATAAGGAATGACAGAAACTTACATCCCCCCAACACCCTGACAAGCGTGTGTAGTCTGTGTCAAATGCCTACAAGACTGAACATGACATTGAACATACAATGTGACCACCTAACACATGTGTCACACATAAATGTGTGTGGCCTCCACAATGCAAGCCGACCATGGCCACTGTGGCAATGGGCTCGAACACCCCATCACCACAGTGACCAAAAGGGAAGTGTGGTGTCCATAGCTGATGCACTTTTTGAACAGTGTGGCAATGGGGCCTAAAGCCCCATCATCACAGTGACCAAAAGGGAAGTGTGGGGTCCATAGCTGATGCACTTTTTGAACAGTGTGGCAATGGGGCCTAAAGCCCCATCACCACAGTGACCAAAAGGTATGTTTGGTGTCCTTAGCTGATGCACTTTTGAACAGTGTGGCAATGGGGCCTAAAGAACCATCACCACAGTGACCAAAAGGGAAGTGTGGTGTCCATAGCTGATGCACATTTTTGAACAGTGTGGCAATGGGGCCTAAAGCCCCATCACCACAGTGACCAAAAGGGAAGTATGGGGTCCATAGCTGATGCAACTTTTGAACAGTGTGGCAATGGGGCCGAAAGCACCATCACCACAGTGATCATAAAGTAAGTGTAGTCATGGTAAAAGCTGCCAAAGCCAAACTGCATGGATGAATCCTGGTCACACAACAACAAACACATCAGTGGCATAGTAGTGCTTGTGTCCCATAGCAACATAGATTGGTCGAGGCAAACAGTGCAGTGTCACTGAAACATCGTTTTGGCCATGTGCATACAAACATCACCCATGGGGTCCCACATTGTCAACATTCACAAATAACACAATGACAGAAGTGACCATCATAATGCTGACCCACATATCTGCACCAATGGACACACAAATGTAGATATCCTGTGGAGACTGTAGATGTCAGGTGAACAAATACCATACCATGGCAGCAATGGGACATACAAACCATGATTATTGTGCTGACTGATGACCTAGGAGTCCCAGGGACAGCAGGGGAAAGCCACCAAACAACATACAGCCAATGGCACACTCAAGATATGCCAATGCAGTGGTGCTAAGGCACAAACACAAACAGGCAGACTCACACTGCATATCAAACACAACGGGTGATGGGGGGTGTGCCAGTGTCCCCAGACAACCACACAACACATGAGGAGGCCTGAATTCCAACCACACAGATGTGTATACAGTGCCAGACAAAAGTTACTCATGGATCGGATACCCCTATGTGGGCAATCAGGCATTGTTAGATGAGAGGGAGCCCAAATTACACATGTCACACAAGCTTGTAGGACCAGCAACTAACACAGCAAGAGACAGACCCACCACAGCACCACCCCCAGGGACCCCACATTGTGCTGACACTAGCCTGCATGAGAATCCCACTGTGATGGCAAAGGTAGATGTCGTTCACACTGTGAACCACAGCCATGTGTCCTGAGCAACAAATTACCATCACACCTACACAAGCTCTAATCAATCAGCACGGCCTGCCAGCCAAGGCCAATATGGAGGTAGGGGTCTAGCCGTGCAACAACTCACATTTGCACACACTCAACACCACACACCCTGATCTCCACCAATGTGCAGCAGTGAAGCTCACATGGACTGGTGACATTGCACATGCACCCATGACAATACCAGGGGTGGTGGTAGGAACTAAGGTGCAGAAAGCCATCACACATGGCCAGTCAACAAGACTCGTCAATGTCTGACACACAGCACAGTACGCTGTACATGGGCATGATGTGAAATCCACCACAATCAATGGGATCCTGGCCATAGTCACACACCAATGAAGAAGCCAAGGTGACACACTAAGAACACACATACACAACTTCCAACATTGCAGCTCTGACCCTGAGGAGTGGCAGCAGTCACACACACAACGTGTCACAATCACTGAAAGCTACCACAAACTGTAAATCACATGACTTGTGTAAACAACAAGTGCCAAGGGGAATCCTGAATGTGTCCCATCTGCGTTTGACCACATCCCCAGACCTGACAACAAAGACAACCTGGGATGACAACCTCATGAACATTAGTTTGCCATGCACCCACATCACGGAGAAACCAGGTCCAAGATGCTGGATGAACACAGAACAACTCAGCAAGCATCACAAACAGGAACATCCCTAGGGACACAGCCTGTGTAGGAAAAGGGAAGGGAACACGCACAGACATGCTTACACAACACACAACACAGGCCCACGCAATGTCACCGGATTACACACTGCCATGAGGGCACTCCACTCCTGTGGAAGGTCCGCTGTGCCAAACCTTGTCTGTGCACGACCCAAACATGTCAGCAGAACACTCCGTCAGTCAGTCAACAACTACAACACACAGAAGGCTCTGATCACATCATCCTGGGTACGGGAGTGTCACGTCAGTCATCTGCATACACCCAAAACACATGTCAAGCAAGTTGCACTGTATACACAGATGAGTCCTTCGACATTGATGTGCAAAACTGCATGTCCAGTGGAGCTGGGCACACAGTCAGGGAAATCGGAACATTGAACAGTGGTAAGCCCACCAGATGTGCATCAGTGTAAGACAAAGATGTTCATTTACAAATGCTAAACGTACATCCCTGTGTCAAATGCTGAACATTACACCCTCAGACTGCAGCAAAGGATGCCATAGATCCAGACTACAACAGGACACATATCCCATGGACCACATGGAGTCCATCACAGCAACACTTCATTTTCCTGATATGAACACTATTACAACTGCAAATGCAGGATGCTACTCATCCACATCATGTACATCAAAAGAAAAGCCACAATTAAACAAAAAGAGGCTTTATTCAGCAAAAGTCAAGGTAAACTCTGAAGTCCAAAGGAAACTAAGGCCAATGGCCAGTCCAAAATCACAGTCCCAACAGGGTGATAAGTGACAACTGGTCACCCATTGCTTGCCTGCACTGGTACGGTCAGGGGACATCCCCCTTGGAGGGGCATACAAGGTACCGCATGGACAGGATCAGGGGATGGCAGAGTGAGGCAGTGAAGGGGTGGTGGGTGCAGGAGTGTCACCGGCAACTGCAGTGGAGGTTCTGACTCAGGGGGGCGGCTGGCACCACTGTGGTACACAAGTCAGTTGGTGTGGGTGCTGCAACCACTGCAGTGGGCTGGTCTGATGTAGTGGACTGGGTCCCCACTGCAGTGCACGAGTCAGACGGGGTGGTTGTGGACTCCACTGCAGTGCATGACTCCAAGGGAGTGGAAGGGTGGGCAGATGAGGTGGCCAGGACAGAGGGGGGGACCCGGTCTCCACACCAGTGGCACTAACAGGCAGAGCATCTGGGTTGGGGGTGGAAGAGCAAGTGGCAGTGGGGGAGGGCCTAAGCAGTCTGGGGATGCAGTATCGGTGTGTGGGGGAACCTGGGGCAGGGTGTGGCGGGGGAACCTGTGGAGTGGTGGCCTGGGGGATGGAGGAGAGAGACTGGGTGGTGGAGCTGCGTGATGGTGGTGGTGGGGTCTTGCTCTTCCTGGTCCGGGGGGACTTCCGAATGGGGTCCTGTGTCTGCCTGCGCCTGGGGGAGGGTGTCCGGGGGTGAGGGGCACTCCCCTCTGTGTGGGTGGACTTCCTCTTCCCCCGGTATGCTGGATCAGCAGGATCGGAGGGGAAGAGGCCGAGGTCACACAGGAAGATCTGCTGTGTAGGTGGGATAGCAGGTGAGGCAAGGGAAGGGGTCTTGGAGGGAGAGGATTTGGAGGACTGCGGAGTGACTGTGGATGCCTGTGTGTGTGTCTGTTCCCCATCCCCTGTGTGTGTGGTCTCAGTCCCCTGAGGATGCTTGTGTGCACGTCTTGCCTTTCTCTTGGGTGTGTCTGTGCTGCTCGTGTCTGTGTGCTTGGGTGATTGTGCAGGTGTGCATGTGCTTTGGACAGGTAGGGTGCCAGGAAGTGTGGATGGGGCAGAGGTGGGAGGGGTGAGGGACTGTTGGAGGAGGGACACTGCTGCCGTCAGGGAGGAGTCCATGGACTTATTGCTCCTCTGTAGGGCAGACATACCCGTCGAGATGCCCTCCATGAATGACACCAGCTGTGTCAACAGAGTGGTGTGTGCATGGAGGACACTCAGCATTGCTGTCTGCGCTACATGGAGCTGCCGAAGGAGGTACACAGACTCCTCACTCAGGGCAGCAGGGGACACAGGGGCAGGGGGTGCGGTGCCTGGCACGAAGGAGACATGCTCCCTAGCACGGGAGCCTCCACGGACCTCAGGAATGGGAGCCAATGGGAGCGCGGTGGTGGTGGTGGTGGTGGCGGGGACAGACAGACTAGCTGGCTTTTGGTGGCTGCTGAGACTCGCCTCCACAAGGGAGTCATCCTCCGAGCTGCTGTGGTCCTCAGCTGTGGTGGATGGTGCTGAGGACTCCTCGGTGTGGCTCCCCTCGCCCTCTGTGCCACTGGGTCCCTCTGACCACTCGTCGGATGCTGACCCAGTCTGGCTCCGCTGCTCCTCCTGGTCCGTGGAGCTGTCCCCTCCTGTGGCCGTGGATGTATCTGCAAACAATTAGGGAAACAGACAAACATCAGTCACCTGCACTGACCGCACACACCACAGTAAGTACAGCACATCACAGAGCAAGCCCTGGCATCCTTAGTTGAACATTGCCTAAAGTCCTCACACAGATTCAGGGAAGCCAATTGTCAGTCTGATGGTCAACCATGGGACTCACACCCCTCCTGCCCTTGTACCCATCTGTCTGGTGCCTGTCTGATGGTAAGACCCCAGTGTGGACACATGCACCACCTACACAGTTGTTGGACATTGCAGGGAACACGGTGAAGTATGTGACCATGCACACATCACATCTCTTGCCACTGAGTCAGTGCAGGTGTCCAGAGAAAGGGATGGCCAGAGTCTAAATAGAAATGCCTGTGATGCATACCAGCACCAGACACCATGATCCACCCATGTCCGGATAGTCAATGCCACAATGGGGTGCATGTTGCACATGTCACTCCCCTGCAGGATCAGTCTTAGGAAGTTTAATGCCATGACACAGGCATGCGTGCAAAGTCATACATCCCTGTTTCCAGTCACATGGCCATGGCAGCCAGCCAACAACAGTCTGCACTGTGTCACAGTCCTAGGACATGGGGAATGCAAGTTATGTAACTGACAAATGCACATGTCCATCCCCCAAAAACAACATCATCTGAACTACTATTTGTCCACGTCATACCAATTGGACATATGGGGGACACGAAACACAACTCTCTGAACATGTGCACCTCACAGTGTGCTGTGAATGAAAAACAGCTGCCTGAAAGTCACAGTCGCATACACCTGTGTGCACAGTCAAGTGATCAGACACCTATAAGTCACAGAAGTATCGTCTCTCATGGTCACATCTCAGATGGCATGCTGAGCCATAACCGACAAACATACCAGTAGTCCTGACAACGAAGCCACAGCACTATGACACAGAGGCAGACACCTGAGGGAACATGTCACTGATCACAACATGTCAGATGATCCACGGGAGTGGGAGTACAGAGTGTATTGTATGCCCTGGAGTAGGCATGACTGTCCAGCTCCACCTGTAAGAGGGATGAGTCCTGGACAGTAGGCAGGTGTCTAAGCATGTGTGACACACTTGATATACATACTCCTGAGGCCCAAACATTCTTCCCACCCACAGCATGGGGGTGTGCCAAATACCCCAGGGACATGTGGTGAATCAGATCAGCAAGTGGACCACAAATCAAAGTTACACCCAGATTACATGTCAGGACTTGGGCATTGTGTGAGCAATTGACCCACCCATGAATCCCACAACATAGTCACCGGAACAAATGCTGTCCCCCACCTTGAGCAAAGCAAAATGCAATGACACAGTCCCCAAGTGACACAATTTCCTGACTGTAAGGGCCACACATATGCGTATCAGATGAGGAGTGGGCATGTCACAATAGAGGGACATGGGTCCTGGACCACAAGACTGATGTACTGTGGAAGTTTAACCAGGCCAGAGGAGGGCACATAGCATGTCAGACAAAGTGCACAGTGCTGTCATGGACTCACCCCCTCCTTGCTGCTGTCTGGCCTTCAGCTGCCCATCCAGGTCAGGGAAGACCACCGCCAGGATCCTGAGCATGTGGGGGTCAGGGTCCGGTGTCCGCCCCTCCTGCGAGGAGGCGACAGCTTCAGCTGGACCCTTGCGATCCTCCGGGTCCAGCCCCGAAGGTCCTGCCACCTCTTCTGGCAGTTGCGGATCCGGCGCTTGTAGACCCCCACGGATCTTACTGCCCGGGCGATGGTCAGCCAGATTTTCTGTTTCTGGTGGGCATCAACCTGTGAGGATGACAAAGTGAAAATGCCATTACTACACATGCAACATGTCCGTGCATCACACAGTTGGATATACATGTCTCAATCACTGGGGCACATGATGTACACAGGCAGTGCAACGATGGCTATGAACAGTTTGCCAGCAGTTACTACATGGTATCATTGCATGGAAAGTAAAACTTGTTGGAATGCACTGTTACTGCACTGTACCTGTTCAGTGCATGTAACTACACACTTTGGGGGCTCAGAACTACTCAGTGAGCATGCTAGCCAGTGGTGTGCACACTGTAAGTCCTGCTAGTCAGACAACATGCAAAATTAGAACGGCAGTGGACAGCACACTCACCTGCTCCCCTGGTGTCCCATACAGCTTGCTGTACTGTGGAAGGAGGCTGTCCAGCAGGGCCTGGTTCTCCTCAAGGATGAAGGCTGGGGCTCTCTCCACAGTACGTGCCATTGCAGTAGCCAGAGGATGCAGAGACAGCAGCAGTGTTGGTGGCAGATGTCGTCCTGGAGCATGTAGTGCAGGCAAGTGAGCTCTCAGGGTAACAGCCAGCATTATATGTGTGCTGCAGAGGCAGATACTGTCCCATGTGTCCAAAGTGATAGGTCCAAGTCGTTTGCATCTTCTGAATCTGACCAATCCATGGAATAGCAGCACTAATACATGCCCACAGCATCCTTCAAATCTTCAACTTCATGACACCCATGATTTTGCAACATTGTTGTGGCTGGCCAACTGAATTCACTGCATCAGACTCGTTGGAGCTTCGAAAACGCGTCCGTTGCCAGGCCCCAGCCAATGCGTGCGCACCGATCGGTCCATTGCTGTACAACGCGTATTTCGGGATACAACGCGTACCCGCTCACAAGAGATGCAATGGGCCGGCCGGGCACACCGATCGGTCCATTGCTGTACAACGCGTATTCCGGGATACAACAGATGCAATGGTCCGGCCGGGCACACCGATCGGTCCATTGCTGTACAACGCGTATTCCGGGATACAACAGATGCAATGGTCCGGCCGGACACACCAATCGGTCCATTGCTGTACAACGCGTATTCCGGGATACAACAGATGCAATGGGCCGGCCGGGCACACCGATCGGTCCATTGCTGTACAACGCGTATTCCGGGATACAACAGATGCAATGGCCGGCCGGGCACACCGATCGGTCCATTGCTGTACAACGCGTATTTCGGGATACAACGCGTACCCGCTCACAACAGATGCAATGGGCCGGCCGGGCACACCGATCGGTCCATTGCTGTACAACGCGTATTCCGAGATACAACAGATGCAATGGGCCGGCCGGGCACACCGATCGGTCCATTGCTTTACAACGCGTACCTGTACAGGTCAGTCGCATATGTCACCATGCTTGTCACTGGTGAAGGTATGCCAGCCACATATACCTGCCAGAGACACAGGGGCACACCTACAACACCACACCCAGTCCACACTGTTTCCTAAGGCATATAAGGCTGCATTACCTTTTCTGTGTATGGGGGTTGACATGTGGTTTCTGTGGTGGCACTTGTGGGCAGCCACACCCAGGCTGTGCATGTGTTAATGGGGACAGGGTCCTTTGTGTGTTGTGCACATGACCACTGTGATGTGCAACAGTTCATTTTGGAGCATGGTCACATTTCCAGGTTGTGTATGTGTGTGACATGTCACATACCCCCAGGGTCCCATGGGGGAAGGCATGTACGTCACAGGATGACCCATAGCCACAATAGTGATGTCCCTCCACAGTCTGTGTGCATGTTGTGTTTCCGATGTCTCTGATTCCATGTGCAAGATGGGAGACAGTCTCCACATCAACGTTGTTTGTGCATGGACTTTGATGTTGCGCGTCACTGGCGTCCATGTCTGTCCTGCGGAGGCGACCGGGGCCACTACCTGTAGGAGTCATGTTTGTTTTTCTGACGTGTACATGATACGCCATGTCATGCCAGTGTCCATGTGGCAAGACAGGGTCACTGGGAATCTACCTGTCAATGAGCTGTGATGCCTGTGGCGCATCTGTCCAGACATGTCACTGTGGAGTGTGTGTGGAACGTGACAGCAGGAAATGGGTACTGTGACACAGCCTAATGGTTTCCCATAGCACAACCTGGTACCTGTTGTGCACACATGTTGCACTGAGAAGTTAGATGATAGGCATGTAGGTGTGAGTTATGTCCGAACAGAACGGCACACACATCAAGTACTTGTGTCTCGTAATGATGTATCATGTGAAATTGAGTATGGTGAATGGCACATATGTGGGGTGACTGACAATCTTTCTTTCTTCAACCTATGCACTGCAGGGCTCCAGCTGTCCATAGACCATTCCCTGACCTGGCAACGATGGTGGAACGTGACAGCATCCGACGGTACCGCTTCACCAGGCAGCTGATTGATGATTTGGCAGTGCGCTTGGCACCACATTTGCAACCTGGCCGGACGTACCCTACGGCGCTGACACCCAAGGTGAAGGTAATGGCAGCCCTACACTTCTTTGCCACCGGTACCTTTCAACACACTGTGGCGACTGCTGGTGGGATGTCACAGACTATGTTCAGCCGTGTGCTACGCGATGTTTTGGAGGCAATGTTGAGATGCCTGAACCAGTACATCTATTTCCCTACACGTCAACAACTCACTGACATCAAGAGTGACTTCTATGCCTTGGGGAGGATGCCACATGTCATTGGCTCCATTGATGGGACACATGTGGCTTTGATACCACCACAGGCACATGAGCAGGCATACCGGAACCGTAAACATTACCATTCGATCAATGCTCTGGTGGTATGTCTTGCAGATATGAGCATCACACATGTGTGTGCCCGTTTCCCTGGCTCAGCACACGATACCTACATGATGAGGAGTAGTCGCATCCCGAGGATGATGGCACAGATGCAGAACCAGCGTGCCTGGCTTGTCGGTGTGTACTGACTTTGTACCATTGTGTGTGTTCTGATCTGTAGTATTCCACCCACTTTTCCAACTCAGCTAATGTGCACTTGTCTGTCCGTAGGTGACTCCGGATACCCCAACATGCCGTGGTTGCTGACACCCCTCAGGAACCCTGTGACACCAGCCCAGATGCGCTACAATGAGGCACATGGTCGGACCAGGAGAGTGATTGAGCGGACCTTTGGTCTCCTGAAGAGCCGCTTCCGCTGCCTGGACAAGACAGGAGGGGCCCTCCCATATGCCCCAGCAAAGGTGTGCAAGATTGTCATCGTCTGCTGCATGCTACACAACCTGGCAGTGCGGAAGGAGTTGCCTCTCATCCTGGATGACGATGACCAACGTCCGCCACCTGTGGAGGATCCTGGCCTGGACCACGATGCCAGTGATGATGATGATGATGAGGTGATGTCCGCACACAGCTCATCACCAACTTCTTCAGCTGAATGTGAGTATCCAGGGAGATGTAATGTGAATGATGTGAGTTTGCATGATATGTGTGGGTGGTGCTCTGGTGCTGTTTGAGTGTGGCCATGTGCTACTTGACTGGATGCGTGCAGCAATGTGTCCTTACAGGTAGTCTGTACTCCCCAACAGTTTTGACATGCTAACTTGGTTTTGTGTAGTTGTCTTGTGACATGTATTGGGCATGAGTATTGCAGTTCTGTCCTGTTCTTCAGTGGTTTTAACTGTGTGTCATGTCTATCCTTCACAGGGTGCTTACTGAGTACTTTGGTCAACTTGGATCCCCCGACACCATGATTCAGCTTTCAGGGTGGCAGCAGTAGTTTGCCTACAAGTGATGTGCCACACACCCCAGGACTTCATATCTTCTGCACTTGTTGACTGTGTGGCCACTGCCACATGGGTAAACCTTGCATTTGTAGTGGAAACAACATGTTGCAAATGTGTAATGAACCTGTGCTTCACTTTGGGATGTGCGTTGTCTGTGGTCACACATCTGACTGACATTTGCTTACTGCACCTGTGGGCTAGTTGACACAGACTCTGAATAGGTGTGGTGTCTGTGCATTCCACTGTATTTCCTGGCAACATCACTGTGGGCGATGAGTCCGATGGCCCTGGTGTCTCTGTGTTGTGTAGCCCTAGTGGTGTGTCTCCCTCATATGTGTCACGTCACCATGACTCACACGACGGTGTTGTACTTGCTGTAGCAGTTAGCATACACAGTGTAATTTAGCAGGTCATCATCTCCATTACAGTATCCACATTTGAATAACAACAGAGGCAAGTATGGTGTACTAGTGATTTTATTTACAGAAATGTGTGTGTGATAGTGCACAGGATGGTGGGTGCTGTACATTGGGATTGTGATCCAAAGTTCCCAGATGAGTTGGAAGTCTTGGTAGCAGAAATGTCCTGAGTGAAGTCCACAGTCATATGATACATTAGTCCAACTTGAACTCCCCATGTCATGTGGGAGAGTAGTGTTGCATTCTACAGGGTGAAACGTTTGCACACAAAGGAGAATTTCCGGAACAGGTGTTGGCTTCCTGGGGGATGTACGTGGCCATCAACCTCTCAGTTTTCCTTCCTCGAACGACCCCTCTTCTTTGGGGGGGACCCTCACGAGCAGGCTGCGGCGGTGCAGGGAGTCTCCGCCAGAGTCCTCCTCCCTCCCTGTGGCGGTGTCAGTTGTTGCAGCACCAGATGTTGTGGGCACACAGAGAGGTGTGGCCATGTTGGTGCTAATCTGGCGGAGGCATGTCAATATGTCCCTATGCACCGCTGTGAGTTCTTGCAATGTGTCCCACTTGGACTCCATGCGAGACATGTGTGTCTCCACACGGGACATGTGGGAGTCCAAGCGGGCATGATGGGCAGCCTGCTGCTGTTGTATGTCCTTGAGGATCCCCACGACCTGTCTGACCTCTCCGGTGCTATCCTGGTACGCATCAGCGATGCGTGCCAGTTGTGGGTCATCATGCAGTCCAGACCCCTCTGCAAGCAGCGACCTATGTCTACCACCCCTCCCACCACCCCTGGCGACACGTGCAGGACCTGCGGTGGCACGCACAGGTGACCCAAGGCCCCCTTGGGGGTTGTTAGTGGTGTTGTCGTCCATTGCTCCACGCTGGGCCTGGGGCTCTGTGCTGTTGCCATCGGTGGTCCTTGGTCTGTCCGTGTCGGCGGGGGTGGTCTGTGTGTTGGCAGTTGTTGGAGGGGTGGGTGCAGGGGGTGCAGGTGTTGGTCCAGCTGGTGCTGCATGATGACTCACACCGGAGGTGCCAGGTAGGTCTTCGCCATCCGAGGAGGGCAGAGGCTGTTCCACACCAGTGAGCTCTGTGTCCCCCGGAGCCTGGGACAGGGACTCCTCCTCGCCTGCTGCTGTGTCCCCATCATCATCACCTATATTTGGAAGAGACACACATTGTATGTTATGTTTCTACAGGCATCAATGGTTCACACACCTGACAGTTGTGACTGTACCTCTGGATGCGGGCATGTACATTGCATTGTCCTAAGTTGTCACAGTAAGAGGTTGATATTGGTGTAGCACATTGTCATGCATACCTGGGGCATTTCAATGTGAATGTTGAGGTGTGTGCATGGCCAGCATTTGTTGTATTTGGTGGACATCCGGCCATCCTTCTCCACCTAGCCCAGTTATCCCACCATGAAGCATGCCACCCTTGCAGTGGGTTCAGGTTGACTCTCAGGATGTCATTCAGTGGTGTCTTGCTGTTGGTTGTTGCACAGTTCCCAGCAGGGCCTTGTGCTCCCCACAGCAGTACCCAGTGTCAGCCATCTTGTCAGTCCTTTTCCACTCCCTGTGATGTGAGCATGGTTCAGAGTGGTGTTGATGGGCCAATTGTGAGGGTGAGCAGTATCTGTGACTACAACTCCCATCATGCTATTGCCTACACCCCCTTCCCAGCATGCCCGTACTTCCTTCCTTTGGACTCTGCTTCCCTGTGGGGTAGTGTGCCTGTGCTGACAGGAAGGCTGACAGTGTTGTCCTTGCGTTTGTTTGGCTACAAGTCCCAAGAGTGTCCCTGTGCTTCACACGGCATTACCCAGGGTGGTGGTTCTTTGTGGGATCTTCATTTGGTATGTGAGGCATGGCATTCTCCCAGGTGGGTTATGTGGAGTTTGTGTTGAGGGGGTGTGTGAGGTGAGCTGCTTGTAACTATGGTCAGTGCTGTGAGTCCTCCTTCCCACCCAGCCAGATATCCCACCATGCAACGTGCTTGCATTGCAGGGAGTGCAAGTTGGCTTTCAGGATGTCAGGCAGTGGTGTTGTGCTGTTTGTTGGTGCACAGTTCCCAGCAGGGCCTTGTGCTCCCCACAGCAGTACCCAGTGTCAGCCATCTTGTCAGTCCTTATCCACTCCCTGTGATGTGAGCATGGTTCAGAGTGGTGTTGATGGTCCAATTGTGAGGGTGAGCAGTTTCTGTGACTACAACTCCCATCATGCTATTGCCTACACCCCCCTTCCCAGCATGCCCGTACTTCCTTCCTTTGGACTCTGCTTCCCTGTGGCGTAGTGTGCCTGTGCTGACAGGAAGGCTGACAGTGTTGTCCTTGCGTTTGTTTGGCTACAAGTCCCAAGAGTGTCCCTGTGCTTCACACGGCATTACCCAGGGTGGTGGTTCTTTGTGGGATCTTCATTTGGTATGTGAGGCATGGCATTCTCCCAGGTGGGTTATGTGGAGTTTGTGTTGAGGGGGTGTGTGAGGTCAGCTGCTTGTAACTATGGTCAGTGCTGTGAGTCCTCCTTCCCACCCAGCCAGATATCCCACCATGCAACGTGCTTGCATTGCAGGGAGTGCAAGTTGGCTTTCAGGATGTCAGGCAGTGGTGTTGTGCTGTTGGTTGGTGCACAGTTCCCAGCAGGGCCTTGTGCTCCCCACAGCAGTGCCCAGTGTCAGCCATCTTGTCAGTCCTTTTCCACTCCCTGTGTTGTGAGCATGATTCTGAGTGGTGTTGATGGTCCAAATGTGAGGCTGCCCATTATCTGTTACTACGAGTCCCATCATGCTCTTGGCTACACTGACTTCACCAGCATACACAGGATTCCTTCCTTTATGTGAGCTTCCCTGTGAGGTGGTGTTCTAGTGGTGGCTAAATATCTGACAGTGTTTGTTGGTTAGATTTGTGCCACTGCCTAGCTCAATTTGGTATTGGATTTGTACATGTCATGACACAGTTACATATCACTATGAGATGGCATGTATTGTGTTTATCTGTCTGACATACACTTTTTGGGATGATTATCTTTTGTTTGCTGTTGATTTGCTAGGGGTGCATGGTTTGACTGTCCCCTTGACAGTGATGTGTGTGTATTGGCACACAATATTGTGTATATTAGTTGTTTACTCACCAGGCTCTGGGATGTTTGTTAGTCCATATACGCTCACTGGTGGTAGGATGGCCTGCACCTTCTCCTCCCAGGGCCTGAGGTATACTGGTTTGGCAGGAGGGCCACTGCCGGTGTGCTGGCTCAGGAGGTAATCCTTCTTCAGGAGGTCCCTGACCCTCCTGCGCACATCATACCACCTGTTCTGGATGTCTTCCTTTGTGCGCAAACATGGTGATTGTGCGTTCACCCTGTCGACGATCCTCGCCCACATCTTGGTTTTCTGCGACATGGGGGTCTGTTGGACCAATGTGCCAAATAACTGTGGCTCTACCCTCAGGATCTCGTCTACCATGACTTCCAATTCACTATCTAGGAACTTTGGATTCTTCTTTAGGGGCATGGTGATGGGTGGTGGTGGTGATTGATGTGTGTGTGTGTGCGCAAGTGAGGGTGTGTGAGTGTAGGTTTTGTGTGTGTGTGTGAGGGTGCTATTTGTTGAGGTGCTAATGGTGTGTGGCTTTTGTGTTGGATGAGCTGTGTGTGTGTCTGTGTTTGCTGTGTGATGGTGTTGTCTGCTGGCAGGTCAGTGGAATTTGCAAAGGATCATGGTAGAGATTTGTGGCCTTTATGTAGGTGGAGTTATGGGTGTGTCCTTGTTCAATTTTTTTCCCCCCTGTATTTATTGGCTTTGTCATTGCTTGTTTGGCCCTCTTTTTTTGTATTTTTTCATTTGTGATTATTGTGCATGTTGGAGTCGTTCTTCTGACCGAGTAGGACGTTGCAGTTATCTCGTGCGCGCCTCTCCGAGTCGTTCCCGCTGTGTTTCAGCTCTGTTTCATATGCGGCGTACGCGTCGTTCGCGGTGTATTGTGTTTGTTCGGCTGGCTTTTGTATGCGTGTCGGTCGTACGGCTTGGGCTCCGTGCGAATCGGTCTGCTTTTGCACCCATTGCATCGTACTGCGCGGGTCGGAGTTCGCGGGTACGTTTCGTTCGGCTTTCTTCCTGGTGCGTGTCGGTCGGTTCGATTCGCGTGGTTTTCCGGCCGGATAGCTTGTTTCCGTCCGGGTCGGTCGTTCGCCTTGAGTTCCGTACGAGTCGGTCGTGATTCACATGCATTTCATCGTACTTCCCAGGTCGGGCAACGCCGGTACGTGTCGGTCGGACTATTATCCCATACCGAGTCCGTCGGTTTTTTTTCTGGCCCAAATCGGAATCTACCCCAAAGTGTTCCCAGGAAAGCTGCAGTACTGTTAGAAAGAAGTTCAATATCTGGGACACATAATTGAAAAAGGAGGTAGAAAGGTGTCACCAGAGAGAGTTGAAGCAATTCAGCAGATGAATCCACCTTGACCACAGAAAGAAGTCTAAATGTTTCTAGGGATGGTTGGCTACTGTAGTCAGTGGATACCCAACTTTTTCTTAGTGGCTAAGCCTTTACTGAGGCTGACACATATGAATTTGTCTGATCCGATTCCATGGGGCAACAAATGTTTGAAAGCCTTCCTAGAGCTGAAAGAAAGTTTGTGTCGTGCCCCAGCACTGGGAATGCCAGATTACAGTAAAGAGTTTTTTCTATTTTGCAGTGAGAGGGAGGGCTTTGCTCTCTCTGTGATGACACAGGGACACAGAGATGCTCAGAAAATTGTGGCATATTTTTCAACAAACCTTGATCCTTCGCTGCAGGTCGTCCCGGCTGTCTTAAAGCCGTTGCTGCAGTGAGCACTAGTCTGGAAAAGAGTGAAAGCAGAGTGATGGGATATCCAGTAACTGTAATGGTCCCTCACTCTGTGGAGCTTCTATTGACAAGAATGAAAACACAGCACACAACACATAAAAGGTTGACAAAGTATGAGCAGAGGATTTTATCCTCTGAAAATATCGTCATAGAGAGATGGCAAATTATGAATCCTGCAATGTTGATGCCAATAAATGATTATGTTTGTAATGAAATTGAACAAGATTGCCTAGATGTCGTGGATTTATGCACAAAGCCTAGACCTGATATAAAGGATGAAACCCTGATTGATCCAGATCCTGTAAATTTTGTAGCTGGCTCTTGCTTAAGAAACAACGAAGGCACTCTGAGAGCAGCTTATGCTGTATGTACAATAAATGATGTTGTGGAGGCTTCATAGCTTCAAGGGGTTACCTCCGCACAAGTTGCAAAATTGATTGCCCTTGCATGCAGCCTAACTGCTCAAGTGAAAGTTTCTATATTAACAGATAGTCGGTACGGCTTTAGTGTTGTCCATGATTTTAGGCAATTGTGGTCACAGAGATGTTTCAGACCTCCTCAGGGACCCCTGTCAGAAATGGGGTGCAGGTGAGTGATTTATTGGATGCTCCCCAATTGCTTGCTGAAATTGCAGTTGTTAAATGTGCAGCTTATCAGAGTGGAAATGGCTGCAAAGCTAGGGGGAATAGGTATGCTGCTTTAGTAGCATGTATTGTGCTTTGTTGGCCTGCACATTTATTGGAACTTCAACATGTGAGTCTGAGGAAGACACTAATTTTACATTGTTGATGAAAGTGACAGATACTTGGGAGGAGTTGAAAAGAGTGCAAGAAAATGTTTCAGAACAGCAGAGTTGGATTATAGAAGGCTGTATGAAAAATGCAAATTATATTTGGATGTCTGCTGAAGAAAGACCAGTGTTAACTGACAGTTAGTTGTTTCCAGTGACTCGATATTTGCATGGATATACACACTTAGGAGGGCCGCAATGACTCGGTTGTTCCGCCAGAGTTGGTTTAATCACAGATTCACGATGTTAGCGGAAGAAGTATTTTCAAGAGGCGTGACATGTCAACAAATAAATGCAGGAAAAAGAACACATGTTATACTGAGTAACATAGGGAGAAAAGGCGGTTCTTTCAACAGGATGCAGATGGACTTTATAAAAATGCCTGTTTGTAATGGGCTGAGATATGTCCTAGTCATAGTATGTGTCTTCTCGAGATGGGTGGAAGCCTACCCACCCAGAAGTAATGAGTCTCACAGTTGCAAAACTGTTATTGTGAGAATTGATACCCAGACATGGCTTGCCAGTCTCTTTGGAATCAGATACGGAGACCCACTTCAATAATGAAGTCCTGAAGATGATTTGCACATCATTACAAATTGAGCAAAGACTAAATTGCCGTTATTGACCTGAAGCCTCTGGTATAGTTGAACAGATGAACAGGACTGTCAAGTCTCATTTAGCAAAGGTTTGTGCCTCAACCACACTGAAATGGCCAGATGATTTACAATTGGTGCTGATGAGCATTTGAAGTATTCCTGATAGAAAGACTGGTCTTTCGTCCCATGAGGTGTGGATGGGACATGCAATCAGATTACCTGCTGTAACTGCAAACGCACTGTTGAACATCACAGAAGATATTATACTCTACTACTGCAAAGGATTGGCTGACGTGGTGCGTTCTCTTTCTTACCGGGCTGCAGCTGCCACTAAAGATCCACACCAAGAACAGTGACGTGACCTAATTCCTGGTGATTGTGTTGGGAACAAGAAGCACGTTTGGAAGAACTGTTTGGAGTAAAGGTGGAAAGGCCCCTTCCACATCATTTTAGTGACCAATACCATTGTGAAGTGTGGAGGAATTCCAAAAGGGATGCATGCGTCACACACCAAGAAGGTGAGAAATCCCGAAGAAGAAATTGTGTTCTTTTGCCCAGAACCAAGAGCACTGGTGGCTTCACCACCACAAGCTGTAAGACTGTGTGGGGCAGTGGTACCGGGATCCCAACAGTAGCAATGATAAGAAAGGGGTGAAGAACTGAAACACATGGCACCAATTCAGGTACCTGTTTTTGCACCAAGTGGCATTGAAGTCTCTAATGAAGTAGAAGCAGAGACTGATCCCCAATTTAGAAACGTGACTGAAACAACGACAGTACAGCAAAAAGATACGGGTGAAGGCACAAGCACTGGACGGAGAAGAGTCACCAGTGAAGTTGAATGACCACTGATGCATAATCAAGGAAGCCTGAAACAGAGTTTGTCAGTTGACTGAATTCCAGTCACAAAACCCGAGGAAACAGAGGCAAGTGACGAAAGTGATTCGGGAGAAAATCAACAAAAGCTGAGAAGATAAAAAAGAGTAAGAGTACCCGATCAGAGGTATTCAGCACCTGAGTGGACTTACTATCCAAATGAAGTACTAAGGGGGTCATTAGGATGGTGTGCGGATCGCCATCGCCAGCCAGGCGGTGGCGATCCGCCTGCCATCTCCACCCGATTCACCCCCCGCCATATTATAATGGCGGGGGTACCGCGGCGGACGCAAAGTGCGTCCGCCGCTTTTCTGCCGGTCGGCAATCGTTCCAATTGCCGGCCGGGCGGACTGGGGCCTTAATATGGTGGCGGTGCCTAGCAGGCACCGCCATCCATATTAGGATGCTGGGTTTCACAGGCCTTTCCATGGCTGCTTCGCCGCCATGGAAAGGCTGGCGGTGAATTGCTTTGGGGGCCCGTTGCAGGCCCCCGGGGGGGGTGGGGGGCTGCACTTCATTGCCATGCACAAGGTGGCAGGCACCGCGTGGTGCCTGCCACCTTGTGCATGGCAATCCACAACATGCCTCTTTGGCATTGCGGCGGGTGCTGCTTACAGCAGCACCTGCTGCAATGTCAAGTATGCGGAATGCGACCGCCAGGGTGGCAGTCGCATCCTAATTAGCGGTGCGAGACCGCCGCACGTCTGGCGGTCGGTCCCTTCACCGCTAGGGTGGCGGGCGGACTAAAGTCCGCCCTCCATCCTAATAACCCCCTAAATGTCTCAATTGATGATCTGTGTGATATGAGATCTGGACTATTTGAACCTCTATGATATTATCAAAAAAACAAAAAGATTGACACTCATTGAGTCTCTATTTTTTATTTTAGAACAACCTAGGCCCGAGTGTGCAGTAGAAGAGTAGGGATAAAATTATTAGAAGAACATGGAGTAGGGTTAAGGATTGTCTAATATTGCTTTGCGGAAAATAAATAATTTAAAGAAGCTATTGGAAAAAAAGAAGAAGAAAAACTTGCATCTTGAATTCTAACTGCATACCTTTAATCTGCTTCCAGAGAGAACATGCATTGTCTTAGATATAAGTGGAAATATATTATGGTTCAATTTTTGTAAAAAAGTAATTATGAATACTATAGTGCTAGTATGATTTTATTTAATGCCTGAGCAAGATTTTAGGAACACAAACACAACAGAAACATCCATGTATCTGAATGAGGAAGAGCAACTGAGAGCCTCTTTAGTCACCTACAATAGGGAGGATTATTCATCAAACGTTTATTCTAGGTTAGTACAGGAATACACACATGCCATGGAAGCTAAGGACTGTTATATCTGTGCTCATTTACTGACATCAGAAGAAGTCACCTATTTCCACATGCCGTTATCTTATGGAATCTCATGTAGTATATTACTTATACTTGTATATAGACGAGAACCCTTTGAATATTTCTATTCTAACTATGACTTAATACTTTCTAGAGTGCCGTTGATTGAAAGTATGAGTTTACACTCACAGAGAAAAGAAATGGACTCAGCCTGGTATTATTTCAAGCCACATGTAACTATAGATAGTGTTAAAGCTTACCAGAAAAATTTCACCTGCTTGATGCGCCCATTAGAGAAAGTCTTTATTATGGCATTAGAAGAAAGAAACATTAACATAACACATAATAAAAACATACATAGTGATGTTTTGGAAAATGCTTGGAAGAAGGAAGTAGGTGAATTTAGAAAGAAAATGGTTTACCCAAAATTAAGATTAGATAGCCAACACAAAGGGAAAGTTTGCTTTTATAGGAGAAGGATGCCAAAACAAACCAGACATGTGTGGATTAGTGGTAGTGAACACACATTTGAATTAATGGGAGGGACATGGCAAATTTTACAAGGTTAATAGTCTGCAATTTCTGAAATTTATTTTGTTTGTGGTAACAATGCTTATTTTCTATTACCAGCTGATTGGAAGAGCATTTGTTATTTAGGGGTGCTGTTTCCTAAAATGCACCATGTTACTAGTACAGATGCATTAACAATAACACCAGCACACAGACACACCTATAGTTTAGAGAAGGGATCTCAATTAGTAGGAGATATTTTGGGAGTGATAATTCCACCTGCAGGAGTCATTTTAGATGATGAAAAGATTAGAAAGCTGTCAACTGTTGTCGACAAGCTGGCAACAAGCACTTCTGGAGCTTCTTTAGCAGTAAACACTGAGCTGATTGCCATACGTTCAATGGTTTTACAAGATCATTTAGCATTAGACATTTTACTTGCAGAAAAAGGTGGAGTATGCAAGATGCTTAAATTAACCCATTGTGGCTCCTATATACCTGATGAAAGTAAGAAAATAGAGGAATTTTCAAAGAACATTTCTGGCTTAAAGCCTGAATAAGAAGAGTTGGAAACACCTATTGCATTAGAAAATTTTGGGAAAGGAGTTCATACAATTGAAAATTGGATTGCAACTGTAGGAGGAGGCATTTTAAAGGCTATACTTATACCAGTGCTAGAAGTAGGGTTTTGCTTGTTATACCTGTTTGCTTTAGTCAAAGGCTGTAAATATTACTTATACAAAAAAGGGAAAGAGAAATGGATAAAAGATTCAAAAGGAGTATGACATTGAATCACATCATGAACAATGACTATAGAAAGTAGTAGAAAAAATGTCAAAGTTTAATAAGAAAGAGAAAGGATTCAAAGGATGATGAGAGTACCTTTTGAGCAGAACTCACATGTGAAACCAAGATAGTGTGATGGTTGATAAACCATCAGATGGGGTACTGATAGAGTTTATAAATTAGAATGAAAAATTAATCAATATAGTATGCTAAAGGTGCCACAAAAAAATTTACAAAATAATGTTAAAACTGACATGCATTTAAAATGTAGCAAACACAAGGAGGTTCGCCCTAAATTGACAGGGTATGCCCAGACATGGGTCCCTTGCTCACTTTGCCACTGGAATCAAGCTAGCCTGGCTGATCAAGGGTGTTACCCAGAAACCAGTCCCAGGATGCTTGTTTCCGGTTCAGGGAAGACCTGGCTTGGCAGTTCGGGCTGGACTGTTCCCATAAGGAACAGGTTCAAGACTGATTTGCATATAGCTGGGTCTGAACTGAGGTGGCGAAGTGAGCTAAAGAATGATGATGGATTCAACCCAGATCTGTAACTGGGGGTGAGTGTCTGAAAGGTTTCAGCGCTCCGTCCATCATCTCCTTGTGTTTGCTATGTTCGCCCTAAGTTGCCAGGGTATGCCCAGACGTGGGTCCCTTGCTCACTTTGCCACTGGATTCAAGCTATCCTGGCTGATGAAGGGTGTTACCCAGAAACCGGTCCCAGGATGCTTGTTTCCGGTTCAGGGAAGACCTGGCTTGGCAGTTTGGGCTGGACTGTTCCCATAAGGAACATGGTCAAGACTGATTTGCATATAGCTGGGTCTGAACTGAGGTGGCGAAGTGAGCTAAAGAATGATGATGGATTCAACCCAGATCTGTGACTGGGGGTGAGTGTCTGAAAGGTTTCAGCGCTCCGTCCATCATCTCCTTGTGTTTGCTTTGTTCGGCCTTGCTGATCGTGAACACTTACATCCACCCCGCGCTCAAACAAAAACGAGCAAGTATTGAGCATTTACTAGCCTCACTTGCCACATTAAAACTCGCCTATCCTGACGCTAATATCATCCTGTCCGGGGACTTCAACATGAATTTATTGCAAGAGACAAAAGGCATTAGGGGACACGCTCGGGCCTCAAATCAACGTGACACCCTAGGTAAGAAATATGCAGCTCGTCTGCAGGATCTCTCAATGCGTATGCTTAATGGCCAAAGTCCGACAGACTGCCCCGCAGCATACACAAGGGTCCCTCAAAAGTCAGCCTCAACCATCGATTACACTCTCACGGATCATAACCTTGCCCCTTACATTACGAACTTCCAAATTTTGGATAGAGCAGAGAGCGACCATCAACCGCAATCCTTCACGCTCTTAAGAAAAATCGCAAATCCAATCCTTGTTAATGCAACGCTACAACAACTTAACTGCCATAACCTTAAACGTCTCACATGGAAAAAGGACAACATACGCGACCTTATGGGCACATGCATTAGCATTTTGGAGAAATCCAAAACATCACCATCAAGCATCTTGGCCTGGGAGTTATTTATCAGAGAACTAAATCAAAAATGCTCCAATCCAGCAACTGGCAGCAAAGCAGGAAAACCTTTAGGGGCAGTATGGTTTACTAAAAGCCTTAGAACTCAAAAACAACATTTGAATAAACATTTACGCCAATTAAGATCTCGGGGATCTCCCTTTTCCCAAGACCTCCTGCTTTTAATTTCAAAAGCCAGAAAAGACCTTAAAAGAGACATAAAGGCGGCTAAGAAAGCGTTTCTCGAAAACATCTGGGCGAAACTCCATTACTCTTGCAAACAAAGAGACTCCAAGCTCTTTTGGGGAATCATTAACCAGCTCACCCACGGTAGTAATCGACACCACAACTCGGACGTAATGGAGGGAACATGGAGAGCTCATATTGAATCACTATACAACGAAACTTTGTCTCCAGGTATCGCTGACTGTGGCTTTCCAACAAGGAACGGAGCCGCTGCCAGACATCAGGTAAAACACGATTCCATCTCTGATTCACCAGACTCCTCACCGCGGATCCTTAATGAGCAAGTTCTAAAAATAATAAAAAACTTAAGATCCGAGGGCGCCGCAGGGCCCAACGGCCTCCCAAACGCCTTGTTTTGGCAAAATCCACAACTGTGGGCGAACCCTCTGACTCCTCTTTTCTCGGATGTTTTAGTCTTCAACACGATCCCCGATTCCTGGAGGGGAAGTATTCTAAGCCCAACATACAAGTCGGGTCCTCGCTCTGACTCCTCAAATTATAGACTGATTGCGTTAATCGACGTGGAGGTGAAAATATACGCATCGAACCTGTTGGCAGATTTAGAGATCTGGGTGGCACGAATAAAACTTATCCCTTACACGCAAACCGGATTTAGGGCTGGGATGGGCACTCTAACGAACATTTCTGCTGTAACCCTCCTAGCCAACCAAGCTCTCGTAAAATCAAGGCCACTGTATGCATGCTTCATCGATCTCAAAGCGGCCTTTGATAAAGTCTCGAGAGCCACGCTATGGGCAAAAATGTGGGGGGTTCCAGCCAAGTTGTTGGAGGCTATAATCAACCTATATTCTCAGACGTGGGTGCAGATCAGGAAAGGAGACGGGCTCAGCATAACTGACAAGATCACAACTCTTAACGGGTTAAAACAAGGGTGTGTGCTGGCGCCTTGCCTTTTCAACATTTACATCGCTGATCTGGACGAGCACCTTCGGTCGATTCAAGCTGATCCTCCAAAGCTTGGCAACATCCCTATACCCAGCCTTCAATACGCTGATGATATCGTTCTCCTAGCGCAAACACCGGTTGGCTTGCAAAGACTAATCACCGAACTAGGAACATATACCACCTCGGTTCAACTAATCATTAACCACCAAAAAACGAAGGTGATGCGCTTTGTCAAACATCCTAAAGCAGCAAAAAAACGTAAATTTACTTGGACCTTAGGCAAGCGACCTCTGACCGAGGTGGATTCGTATAAATACCTAGGCTTTCAAATTGACCGCAATCTCAACTTCAAGACACACCTGGACCAAGGTTGCACAAAATCTAAACAGCTGCTGTTCGCCTTTAAAATTCTTAAAAAGAAGCTCACAGGCTGCTCTACCGGCCATCTACTAAAGGTTATTGCAGCAAAATTCCTTCCCTCCATCTCATACGGTACAGAAATCTTAAATGGCAAAGATGCCACAGGGTTGAACACAGCACAGTCAATACTTTTCAAGAAATTGTTTGCAATTGCCCGTTACATCTCGCAAGCTCAAATTCGGCTAGAATACGGCCTAAAAAATCAGATCCCAGACAGACAAGGCGCACTAGCCAAGTACTATTGGAGGATGAGGAACGCAGAGGACAACACACTTGCTCACTATTGTTGGGTAGAGATTGAAAACCAAGCCAGGCTTAATAACTCAATCTTCAAAGCTCTGAAGGCTTCACTCTCGGGTTTACAGCTAGAGGAGGCCTGGCTTACTGTTCCTACCTACATCAGTTTTAAATCCGCGGTTAATAAAGCGATAAAACAGTACTCATTACTACTAGATAAAACAGCTCTAGCAAAAAAATCCCACGCCTGGACCGTGATACAGTCATACCAAAGGCTGCAACCCCAACCTTATTTGCTTGATCATTTTCCTCACCAGAGAAAGCACTTTTTTACGTTACTACGGCTTGGGTCATATCCAACTAAGGACTTAACCCCGAAATGGAAACACTCATGGCAATCAAAGGAATGCCGCCTATGCGGGGTAGGGGATGAGTCCCTACAGCATCTAATATGCATCTGCCCTGCCCTAGCAGAAACACGTAAAACTGTCCTTCGGGAGGTGCTCAGGAAGGAACAAGTGAGAACTTGTAGAGCTGCAGTGATTCAATGCCTCGGAGGCTCATCAATCCCACTGACTTGCAGTGCCATAAACTTTTTTTAAAACGCGGCAAAAGAACTGGACAAAATAGAAGCTTCTAATCAACTTAAGTAATTTCAGATCATTCAGCCCCGAAACCCCTCTATTGCACTGCTTGCATGTTTTAAAAATACTTTTTTTAACCATTGTTTTTTGCATTTTGAAAAAATGTTTCATGTCTTTCCTCGACTTTTTAAATTTAAAAAAAATGTGTACTTTTTATGCATGTTTTATCTGTGGTGGTTATTCCACCCTTTTATGATTTTTTTACGAAATCAAATAAAAGTATATTTGACTTGACTTGACTTTGTTCGGCCTAAGTTGGCAGGGTATGCCCAGACGAGGGTCCCTTGCTCACTTTGCCACTGGATTCAAGCTAGCCTGGCTGATGAAGGGTGTTGCCCAGAAACCGGTCCCAGTATGCTTGTTTCCGGTTCAGGGAAGACCTGGCTTGGCAGTTTGGGCTGGACTGTTCCCATAAGGAACAGGGTCAAGACTGATTTGCATATGGCTGGGTCTGAACTGAGGTGGCGAAGTGAGCTAAAGAATGATGATGGATTCAACTCAGATATGTGACTGGGGGTGAGTGTCTGAAAGGTTTCAGCGCTCCGTCCATCATCTCCTTGTGTTTGCTTTGTTCGCCATAAGTTGACAGGGTATGCCCAGACGTGGGTCCCTTGCTCACTTTGCCACTGGATTCAAGCTAGCCTGGCTGATGAAGGGTGTTACCCAGAAACCAGTCCCAGGATGCTTGTTTCCGGTTCAGGGAAGACCTGGCTTGGCAGTTCAGGCTGGACTGTTCCCATAAGGAACAGGGTCAAGACTGATTTGCATACAGCTGGGTCTGAACTGAGGTGAGGAAGTGAGCTAAAGAATGATGATGGATTCAACCCAGATCTGTGACTGGGGGTGAGTGTCTGAAAGGTTTCAGTGCTCCGTCCACCATCTCCTTGTGTATGCATTTAAAATGTGCCAGTTCACAGTTGGCAGTCATTGTTATTCATGCATGCCATAGAAGGCCATGAAACAAGCTTTTCTAGCTAAAAGGGAACTCAATATTGCTTAAATGTGAACATCATGATTTAGAAGCTTGATTCTAGAATTACATGCTTAGAGATGTTGTCATAACTGCAGAATCTTTCGGTTTAACGAAATGTATTACTTTATTAAGCAACATTTTTTATTCTTGAATGTCATGAACTTTCTACTATTTTATGTTTCATACAAAGCTTGAATATAATAATATGTGCATTTAAACAATAATGATTGATTCATAGAGAAAAAGAATGCATTACCTAACAGTGATTTTGCCTTTTAATTAGTAGTTCATTGTTCTCGCAGTGAAACAAATTTATATGTTGGTGGTTGATCTCTGTTTAAAGCCTATGGAAACTATGCCTGATGTTTCCAGAATTTCGTTATGCAAGACTGTCTGTAACTAACTATATGAGAAAAAGTTTAATCTGCAAGTATTTCCGTGGGAACTTAGGAGCTGAACCTGCTTGCCGAAGAACTCTGTCTCATGATTGGTTCGTGGAGAAGAAAGCCTGCTATAATGTTTTTGACATGTTTTCTTTTTTTTGTGTTATAATTCTTTATTAGCAATTTTAGAATAAAATAACATCGTAGGACTGTCAGCATTGGCCACACAAATACAATGGCCATATAAATATTACAACAGAAAAAATTGTGTGGTACTTGCCTCTTAAAGATTAAAGAGAGTATACAGGAAGAAGGTGGAAGGACGGGGGTGGAAAGAAAGTGGGAGAGGAAAGAGAGGGGGGTGGGGAGGGGAGGGATAGGAAAAGATATGCCTATTCCAGTATGTCAATTGTTAAACATACCGTGTTGGAATGTGTGAAAGAAAGGAGAGCGAAGATGTTGACGTATCAATAACAACAAATTATATATGGTTATGCCGTGTCAAATCGCACTGGGTCCATATAAATACCTAGACATAAGGGGAAGGGATTGAGCCAGGGACGTATAACCCCGTAAGGAGGTGTAACATTTGGTGAACGAAAATGAAGCGTCTTTGGTCTATATCAACTGTGATAAGAAGTATAAAGAAGGATAGATGCTCTGTGTTTGAAAGTTGTGTTTGTCACACTGATGGTGTAATATAGGCACTGGAAGGGGAAAAGATATTAAACTTCGTCTACTTATGATGAACCGGCACTTAGGGGCCGATTCCGATCTCGGTCGGAGGCGCACCCAATACCATTCGGTCGGGAAAAAAGCCATGCGAAAGCCTGTTTCCCGACCGATCCGTACAGCACACCGAACGAGTAAGTACGATGCGCACAACAGCACAGAATCCGGCCGATCCTTACTCACCCAAACCAGGTCCTGTTCTCCGACCGAGGCGAATCCGGAAACGCTGAATCGAGTCGCACGGAAGGGAAAATGCAGCTCCGTCCGGCCGAACAAGTACGATGCGCTTCCCGTACGCGCCGAACCCGTCGCTACGCACGGCACGTCAAAGCATCCGGGAGAGGCGCACATAAGCTCCGATTCGCGCCACAACACGATCCACGGCTACGAGACGAACACGCCAGCGACGAGGACGACGCGAAGCGACAAGGATGACGCGAAGCAACGAGAAGGACGAACGACACGAACCAACCATGAATCCCTTCGTCCCGATCATACCAATATTCTACATTTACTACCGGAACAGGCACGGACGCGTACGGCGCAGAAGGTAAGTCAGACACCAACCACAAAACACATACAACACGTACACGACACATCACACACACACAGAGGGATGCAGAATATAGTTACACCAGCAACAGCAGCACCATAGGGGCGGGATGCCCATCACCAATGCCACATATGCACACAGGGGCCTGAATGCGCACCACCACCCCTACCCAGGGGGGGCAGGATGCCTACCACTACTACCACCCTTAGCCAGGGGGTGCTGGATGCCTACCACTACTACCACCCTTAGCCAGGGGGGGCTGGATGCCTACCACAACTACCACCCTTAGCCAGGGGGGGCTGGATGCCTACCACTACTACCACCCTGAGCCAGGGGGGGCTGGATGCCTACCACCCTGAGCCAGGGGGGGCTGGATGCCTACCACTACTACCACCCTGAGCCAGGGGGGGCTGGATGCCTACCACTACTACCACCCTGAGCCAGGGGGGGCTGGATGCCTACCACTACTACCACCCTGAGCCAGGGGGGCTGGATGCCTACCACTACTACCACCCTGAGCCAGGGGGGCTGGATGCCTATCACTACTACCACCCTTAGCCAGGGGGGATGTATGCCTACCACTACTACCACCCTGAGCCAGGGGGGGCTGGATGCCTACCACTACTACCACCCTGAGCCAGGGGGGGCTGGATGCCTACCACTACTACCACCCTTAGCCAGGGGGGCTGGATGCCCACCACCACCCTTAGCCAGGGGGGCTGGATGCCTACCACTACTACCACCCTTAGCCATGGGGGCTGGATGCCCACCACCACCCTTAGCCAGGGGGGCTGGATGCCCACCACCACCCTTAGCCAGGGGGGCTGGATGCCTACCACTACTACCACCCTGAGCCAGGGGGGCTGGATGCCTACCACTACTACCACCCTTAGCCAGGGGGGCTGGATGCCTACCACCACCCTTAGCCAGGGGGCTGGATGCCTACCACTACTACCACCCTGAGCCAGGGGGGCTGGATGCCTACCACTACTACCACCCTGAGCCAGGGGGGCTGGATGCCTACCACTACTACCACCCTGAGCCAGGGGGGCTGGATGCCTACCACTACTACCACCCTTAGCCAGGGGGGCTGGATGCCCACCACCACCCTTAGCCAGGGGGGCTGGATGCCTACCACTACTACCACCCTCACCCAGGGGGGCTGGATGCCTACCACTACTACCACCCTGAGCCAGGGGGGCTGGATGCCTACCACTACTACCACCCTGAGCCAGCGGGGCTGGATGCCTACCACCACCCTTAGCCAGGGGGGCTGGATGCCTACCACTACTACCACCCTTAGCCAGGGGGGGCTGGATGCCCACCACTACTACCACCCTTAGCCAGGGGGGGCTGGATGCCTACCACTACTACCACCCTTAGCCAGGGTTGGCTGGATGCCCACCACCACCCTTAGCCAGGGGGGGCTGGATGCCTACCACTACTACCACCCTGAGCCAGGGGGGGCTGGATGCCTACCACTACTACCACCCTGAGCCAGGGGGGCTGGATGCCTACCACTACTACCACCCTGAGCCAGGGGGGGCTGGATGCCTACCACCCTGAGCCAGGGGGGGCTGGATGCCTACCACTACTACCACCCTGAGCCAGGGGGGCCTGGATGCCTACCACTACTACCACCCTGAGCCAGGGGGGACTGGATGCCTACCACTACTACCACCCTGAGCCAGGGGGGCTGGATGCCTACCACTACTACCACCCTTAGCCAGGGGGCTGGATGCCTACCACTACTACCACCCTGAGCCAGGGGGCTGGATGCCTACCACTACTACCACCCTTAGCCAGGGGGGCTGGATGCCTACCACTACTACCACCCTTAGCCAGGGGGGCTGGATGCCCACCACCACCCTTAGCCAGGGGGGCTGGATGCCTACCACTACTACCACCCTTAGCCAGGGGGCTGGATGCCCACCACCACCCTTAGCCAGGGGGCTGGATGCCCACCACCACCCTTAGCCAGGGGGGCTGGATGCCTACCACTACTACCACCCTGAGCCAGGGGGGCTGGATGCCTACCACTACTACCACCCTTAGCCAGGGGGGCTGGATGCCTACCACCACCCTTAGCCAGGGGGCTGGATGCCTACCACTACTACCACCCTGAGCCAGGGGGGGCTGGATGCCTACCACTACTACCACCCTGAGCCAGGGGGGGCTGGATGCCTACCACTACTACCACCCCCACTCATAGGATGGACAATGCATGACACAACCAGCACACCACAACCTAGGGAATGCAAGAAAAAGACATCCCCCCAACACCATGACAAGCGTGTGTAGACTGTGTCAAATGCCTACAACACCGAACATGACTTTGAACATTCAATGTGACCCCCTAGCACATGTGCCACACATATATGTGTGTGGCACCCACAATGCAAGCAGGCCATGACCATTGTGGCAATGGGGTCCAAACCCCCATCATCACAGTGACCAAAATGTAAGTGTGGGGTCCATAGCTGAAGCACATTTTGAAACATTGTGGCAATGGGGTCTAAACCCCCATCATCACAGTGACCAAAATGTAAGTGTGGGGTCCATAGCTGAAGCACATTTTGAACATTGTGGCAATGGGGTCTAAACCCCCATCATCACAGTGAGCAAAATGTAAGTGTGGGGTCCATAGCTGAAGCACATTTTGAACATTGTGGCAATGGGGTCTAAACCCCCATCATCACAGTGAGCAAAATGTAAGTGTGGGGTCCATAGCTGAAGCACATTTTGAACATTGTGGCAATGGGGTCTAAACCTCCATCATCACAGTGACCAAAATGTAAGTGTGGGGTCCATAGCTGAAGCACATTTTGAACATTGTGGCAATGGGGTCTAAACCCCCATCATCACAGTGACCAAAATGTAAGTGTGGGGTCCATAGCTGAAGCACATTTTGAACATTGTGGCAATGGGGTCTAAACCCCCATCATCACAGTGAGCAAAATGTAAGTGTGGGGTCCATAGCTGAAGCACATTTTGAACATTGTGGCAATGGGGTCTAAACCCCCATCATCACAGTGACCAAAATGTAAGTGTGGGGTCCATAGCTGAAGCACATTTTGAACATTGTGGCAATGGGGTCTAAACCCCCATCATCACAGTGACCAAAATGTAAGTGTGGGGTCCATAGCTGAAGCACATTTTGAACATTGTGGCAATGGGGTCTAAACCCCCATCATCACAGTGACCAAAATGTAAGTGTGGGGTCCATAGCTGAAGCACATTTTGAACATTGTGGCAATGGGGTCTAAACCCCTTCATCACAGTGAGCAAAATGTAAGTGTGGGGTCCATAGCTGAAGCACATTTTGAACATTGTGGCAATGGGGTCTAAACCCCCATCATCACAGTGACCAAAATGTAAGTGTGGGGTCCATAGCTGAAGCACATTTTGAACATTGTGGCAATGGGGTCTAAACCCCCATCATCACAGTGAGCAAAATGTAAGTGTGGGGTCCATAGCTGAAGCACATTTTGAACATTGTGGCAATGGGGTCTAAACCCCCATCATCACAGTGACCAAAAGGTAAGTGTTGACAAAGAAAGAGGTGCAACTGCCAAACTGCATGGATGATTCCTGGTCACAGAACAAAAAACACATCAGTGGCAAAGTAGTGGTTGTGTCCCATTGCAACATAAATTGGGTGAGCCAAATACTCCAGTGCAAATAAGACATACCTTTGGCCATGTGCAGACAAACAACACCCATGGGGGCTGACACCGTCAACATTCATCAATGACACAATGACAGAAGTGACCATCAGAATGCAGACCCACATATTTGCACCAATGGGCACACAAATGCAGATACCCTGTGGAGACTGCAGATGTGAGGTGAACAGATACCATACCATGGCAGCAATGGGACACACAAACCATGATCATTGTGCTGACCGATGACCTAGGAGTCCCAGGGACAGCAGGGGAAACCCACCAAACTACATACAGCCAATGGCACACCCAAGATATGCCAATGCAGTGGTGCAGATGCACAAACACAAACAGGCAGACCCACACTGCACATCATACACAACAGGTGAGGGGGGGGGGTGCCAGTGTCCCCAGGCATCCACACAACACATGAGGAGACCTGAATACCAATCATACAGATGTGCATACAGTGCCACACAAAGGTAACTCATGGATCCAAATCCCCTATGTGGGCAAGCAGGCATTGTCAGATGAGAGGGAGCACAAATCACACATGTCACACAGGCACGTAGGAACAGCAACTGACACAGTAAGACACAGACACACCACAGCACCACCCCCAGGGCCCCCACAATGTGGTGACCCTGGGCTGCATTACAATCCCACTGTTATGACAAAGCTAAATGTGGTTCACACTGTGAACCACAGTCATGTGTCCTGAGCAACAAACTACCATCACACCTACACAAGCACAAATCAATCAGCATGGCCAGTAAGCCAAGGCCAACATGGAGGCAGGGGCCTAGCCGGGCAACAACTCTCATCTGCACACACTCAACACCACACCCCTCGACCTCCAACAATGTGCAGCAGTGAAGTACACATGCACTGGTGACATTGCACATGCACCCATGACTATTCCAGGGTGGTGGGTGGGAACCAAGGTGCAGAAACACATGACACATGGCCACTCAACAAGACTCCTGAATGTCTGACACACTGCACACTACGCTGTACATGGACATGACGGCAATACCACACCAACCAATGGGATCCCAGCCACAGTCACACACCAATGAAGAAGCCAAGGTCACCCACAAAGAACACACATAGACAACAACCAACATTGCAGCCCGGACCCTGAGGAGTGCCAGCAGTCACACACACAACGTGTCACAATCACTGAAAGATAACACAAACTGGAAATCACATGACAGGGGCAAACAACAAGTGCCAAGGGGAAACCTGACTGTGACCCATCTGCGTCTGCACACAAACTCAGCCCTGACAGCAAACACACCTATGGGTGACACCCTGATGACCAGTAATGTGCCATGCACCCACATCACAGAGAACCCAGGGAGAAGACTTTGGGGGAACATAGGTCAACTCAGCTAGCATCACAAACAGGTACAACACTAGGGATCACAGCATGCACAGCTAAACGGAAGTGAACACACAGACATGCACATACAACACACACCTTGGGCGCAGGCAATGTCACAGGAGTACACACTGCCATGAGGGGACTCCACTCCTGTGTGAGGAAAGCTGTGCCATATGTTGCCTCAGTAGGGCCCCATCATGTCAGCTGAGCACTTGGTCACACAATCAACAATTAGCACCAAATGAGGGCTCCCGTCACATCAGCCTGGTCATGGAAGTGCCAACGGAATCATCAGCACAGATCCAACACACTTGTATAGCAATGTTGCACTGACAACACAGATGAGTCCTTCCCCATTGATGCCCAAACCTGCATGTCCAGTGGAGATGGCCACACGGTCAGGGAAGTAGACGAATTGAACAATGGCAGGCACAACAGATGTGCAGGGGTGGAAGCCACAGATGTGAAATAGCTAATCTAAGTAGGAAATCCCATTGCCAAATACTGAACACATGACACCCTCAGATGCTGCTATGGATGACATGGATACACCACAGGATAGGACACATTCCCCCTGGACCACATGGGTTCCTGCACAGTAACACTTCATTATCATGAGACCAAATATCACCATCACTGCAGCAAGGGCATGGTTAGCATCATCAACAACATGTACATCAGAAGCATAAGCACTAGAGAACAGAAAGTTGCTTTATTCAGCATATGTGTGTAATGAAAACAAAGTCCAGAAAAAACACAAAGGCCAATGGCCAGTCCATTGTAAAAGTCCAAACAGGGTGACAGTGGCAGATGTCACCCTACGCATGCCTGCACAAAACCAGGGACAATCCACTAGGAGGGGCAACCGGGGGGCAGGCCAGGCACCGCAGGGACAGGATCAGGGCTCACCAGGAGGAAGCAGGGAAGGGGTGGTGGGTGCTGGAGAGCCACTGACAACTGCAGTGGAGGTGTCTGACATGGTGTGTGCCCGCACAACTGGGGGGCATGACTCAGATGTTGTGGGTGCCGGCACGACTGCAGTGGACCCTGCAGATGGAGTGGACAGGTCCGCCACTGCAGTGCCCAAGTCAGACAGGGTGGTAGTGGACTCCACTGCAGTGCCTACCACCAGGGGAGGAGAATGGGGAACAGGCAAGGTGGGCTGGACAGAGGGGAGGACACCCTCACCACATCAGTGGCACAGACAAGCGCAGCGGGGGTGTGGTGCCGGGAGAGCAAGTGCCAGGGGAGAAGGCCGGATCCTCTTGGGGATGGTATATCAGTGGGTGGGGGAACCTGGGGCAGGGTGTGATGGGGGCACCTGTGGAGTGGGGGCCTGAGGGATGGAGGAAGGAGACCTGGTGCCTGAGCTGAAGGGCGGCAGCGGGGTCTTGCTCTTATGACTCCGGGGGACTTGCGGGTGGGGGCCTCAGTCTGTCTGCGCCTGGGGAGGGTGTCCGGGGGCGAGGGCACTCTGCTCCGTGTGGGTGGGCTTCCTCTTCCCCTGGATGCTGGAGCAGCTGGATCGGAGGGGAAGAGGCCGAGGTCACTGAGGAAGAGGCGCTGGGTCTTTGGGGTTGCAGGTGAGGCAAGGGAGGGTGTTTTGGAGGGAGAGGCAACTGAGGACTGCGCAGTGCTCATGGATGCGTGTGTGTGTACCAGGGCCCCATCCCCTGTGAGTCTGGTTTCAGTCCCCTGACTGTGCGTGCGTGTGCGTTTTGTTTGTGGCGTGTGTGTCTGTGTGCTGGATGTGTGTGTGCTGGTGTGTGCCTGTGCCGGTGTGTGTGTGCTTGGGACGGGTAAGGTGCTGGGGAGTGTGGATGGAGCAGAGGCAGGAGGGGTGAGGGACTGTCTGAGGAGGGACACTGCTGCCGTCAGGGAGGAGTCCATGGACCTATTGCCCCTCTGTAGGTCAGACATGCCCAATGAGATGCCCTCCATGAACGACACCAGGTGAGTCAACAGAGCGGTGTGCGCATGGAGGACACTCAGCATGGCTGTCTGCCCTACATGGAGCTGGCGAAGGAGGTACACAGACTCCTCACTCAGGGCAGCAGGGGACACAGGGGCAGGGGGTGCGGTGCCTGGCCCAAAGGAGACACGCTCCCGAACATGGGAGCCTCCACAGACCTGGGGAATGGGAGCCGATGGGAGGGCGGTGGTGGTGCTGGTGGTGGCGGGGACAGCAACACTAGCTGGGGTGTGGTGGCTGCTGACACCCGCCTCCATAAGGGAGTCATCCTCCGAGTTGCTCTGGTCCTCAGCTGAGGTGGATGGTGCTGAGGACTCCTCGGTGTGGCTCCCCTCGCCCTCCGTGCCACTGGGTCCCTCCGACCACTCCTCGGCTGCTGACCCAGTCTGGCTCTCCGGCTCCCCCTGGTCCGTGGAGCTGTCCCCTTCCGTGGCCGTGGATGTATCTGCAAACAATGGGGAAACAGACAGACATCAGTCACCTGCACCAAACACACACACCACTGTGAGCACAGCACATTACAGAGCAAGCCCTGGCATCATTAGTTGTACATTGCTAAAAGTGCCCTAACTGAACAGGAGCAGCCAATTGTCAGTCTGATGCCAACCATGGCACTCACATCCCACATGGCCTTGCACCCATCTGTCTGGTGTCTGTTGGATTGCAACACCCCAGTGTGGACACATGCACCAACTACACAGTAGTTGGACAGTGCAGAGGACACGGTGTGGCATGTGGACATGCACACATCACAGCTCTTGCCACTGAGTCACTACAGGTTTCCGGATGAAAGGGATGCCCAGAGTCAAATAGGAAATGCATGTGATGCATACCAGCGACAGACACCATGATGCACCCATGTCCTGAAAGCCATCGCCACAATGGTGTGCATGTAGCACATGTCACTCCCCTGCAGGATCACCAATAAGTAGACACATGCCATGGCGGAGGCATGACTGCTAAGTCATACATCACTGTCTCAGTGATGTATGACTTGGCAGCCAGACAACAACACTCTGCACTGTGTCACAATAGTAGGTCATGGGGAATGCAAGTCCTGGAGCTGCACAGGTGCACATGTACATCCCCCCACAACACATCATCTTAACCCTCATCTGTCCAGGTCATACCTATTGGACATATGGGAGACCTGTGACACTACCCTCTGAACCTGAGCCCCTCACAATCTGCTGTGAATGGGGAACAGCTGCCTGAACTTCACATTCGCATACCCCAGTCTGCAAGGGCAGCTGATCAAACACCTATGTGACACACAAGTATCGTCTCCTATGGTCACATCTCCAGGGGCATGCTGAGCCCCTACCAAGAAACACCCCAGCAGTCCTGGCAACTAATCCACAGCACACTGACACAGAGGCAGACACCTGAGGGGTCAAATCACTGCGCACAATGTGTCAGCTGATACACGGGAGTGGGAGTACAGAGTGCATTGCATGGCCTGGAGTAGGCATGACTGTCCTGCCCCACATGAATGAGGGATGAGCCCTGGACAGTGGATAGCTGGCTATGTATGTGTGACACACGTAATCTGCACACTCCTGGGGCCCAAACATTGTTCCCACCCGCTGCATGGGCGTGTGCCACATACCCCAGGCACATGTGGTGGCTCAGCTCAGCAAGTGGACCGCATATCAAAGCAACACGCAGATTACATGTCCGAACACAGGCGTTGTGTGAACAATGGACCCACCCATGATGCCCACAACAGAGTTAGGGAAACAGATGCTGTCCCCCACCTTTAGTGAAGCAAACTGCAAGGACACAGTCTCAAGTGACACAATTCCCTGAATGTAAGGGCCACACCTGGGTATCAGATGAGCAGTGGGTAGTGCACAATAGAGGGACATGGCTCCTGGACAACATGACTGCTGCACTGTGGCAGTTGAACCAGGCCAGAGGAGGGCACAAAGCATGTAATACAGAGTTCACAGTGCAGTCTTTGACTCACCCCCTCCTTGCTGCTGTCTGGCCTTCAGCTGCCCATCCAGGTCTGGAAACACCACCGCCAGGATCTGGAGCATGTGGGGGTCAGGGTCCGTGTTCCGCCCCTCCTGCGAGGAGGCGACAGCTTCAGCTGGACCCGTGCAATCCTCCGGGTCCAGCCCCGAAGGTCCTGCCACCTCTTCTGGCAGTTGCGGATCCGGCGCTTGTAGACCCCCACGGACCGGACAGCCCGGACGATGTCCTTCCAGATCTCCTGCTTCCGATGGGCATTAACCTGTCAGGATGACAAAGTGAAAAGGCCATTACTACACATGCAACATATCCGTGCATGACACAGTTGTATATACATGTCTCAATCACAGGGGCACATGATGTACACAGGCAGTGCAAAGCTGCCCATGGACAGTTTGCCAGACGTCACTAAATGGTATCATTGCATGGGAAGTAAAACCTTGTTCAAATGCACTGTCACTGCACCATACCTGTCCAGTGCATGTCACTACACACTATGGGGGTGACAACTACTCAGTGAGCCTGCTAGCCAGTGGCGTGCAGACTTCCAGCCTTGCTAGTCAGACAATATGCACATTCAGAAAGGCAGTGCACAGAACACTCACCTGCTCCCCTGGTGTCCCATACAGCTTGCTGTACTGTGGAAGTAGGCTGTCCAGCAGGGCCTGGTTCTCCTCAAGGCTGAAGGCTGGGGCTCTCTCCACAGTACGTGCCATTGCAGGGTCCAGAGGGGCAGAGACAGCAGCAGTGCAGTGGCAGATGTCGTCCTGGAGCATGTAGTGCAGGCAAGTGAGCTCTCAGGGGAACAGCCAGCAATATATATGTGCTGGAGAGGCAGATACTGTCCCTTGTGTCCAAAGTGATAGGTCCAAGTCGTTTGCATCTTCTGAATCTGGCCAATCCATGGAATAGCAGCACCAATACACGCCCACAGCATCCTTCAAATCTTCAACTTCATGACATACATGATTTTGCAACATTGTTGTGGGTGACCAACTGAATTTCCAGCAACCGACTCGTTCGAAATTCGAAAACGCGTCCGTTGCCAGGCAAGGCCATTGTCAATGGGTGCGCACCGATCGGTCCATTGCGGTACAACGCGTAGAGGGGTACAACGCGTACCCACACACATTGAATGCAATGGGCCGGCCGGGGCACCGATCGGTCCATTGCAGTACAACGCGTACAGGGTACAATGCGTACCCGCACACATTGAATGCAATGGGCCGGCCGGGGCACCGATCGGTCCATTGCAGTACAACGCGAATAGGGGTACAACGCGTACCCGCACACATTGAATGCAATGGGTCGGCCGGGGCACCGATCAGTCCATTGCAGTACAACGCGCACAGGGGTACAACGCGTACCCGCACACATTGAATGCAATGGGCCGGCCGGGGCACCTATCGGTCCATTGCAGTACAACGCGTACAGGGTACAACGCTGTACCCGCACACATTGAATGCAATGGGCCGGCCGGGAGCACCGATCGGTCCATTGCTGATCAACGTGTACAGGGGTACAACACGCACCTGCACACATTGAATGCAATGGGCCGGCCGGGGCACCGATCGGTCCATTGCAGTACAACGCGATAGGGGTACTAACGCGTACCGCACACATTGAATGCAATGGGCCGGCCGGGGCACCGATCGGTCCATTGCAGTACAACGCGTACAGGGGTACAACGCGAACCCGCACACATTGAATGCAATGGGCCGGCCGGGGGCACCGATCGGTCCATTGCTGATCAACGCGTACAGGGGTACAACGCGCACCGCGACACATTGAATGCAATGGGCCGGCCGGGGCACCGATCGGTCCATTGCTGATCAACGCGCGACAGGGGTACAACGCGTGCACCGCACACATTGAATGCAATGGGCCAGCCGGGGCACCGATCGGTCCATTGCAGTACAACGCGCACAGGGGTACAACGCGTACCCGCACACATTGAATGCAATGGGCCGGCCGAGGGCACCGATCGGTCCATTGCAGTACAACGCGTACAGGGGTACAACGCGTACCCGCACACATTGAATGCAATGGGCCGGCCGGGGCACCGATCAGTCCATTGCAGTACAACGCGTACAGGGGTACAATGCGTACCGCACACATTGAATGCAATGGGTCGGCCGGGGCACCGATCGGTCCATTGCTGATCAACGCGTACAGGGGTACAACGCGTACCCGCACATATTGAATGCAATGGGCCGGCCGGGGCACCGATCGGTCCATTGCAGTACTAACGCTGCAGAGGTACAACGCGTGCACCGCACACATTGAATGCAATGGGCCGGCCGGGGCACCGATCGGTCCATTGCTGATCAACGCGTACAGGGGTACAACGCGTACCCGCACACATTGAATGCAATGGGCGGCCGGGGGCACCGATCGGTCCATTGCTGATCAACGCGTACAGGGGTACAACGCGTACCCGCACACATTGAATGCAATGGGCAGGCCGGGGGCACCGATCGGTCCATTGCAGTACAACGCGTACAGGGGTACAACGCGTGCCCGCACACATTGAATGCAATGGGCCGGCCGGGGGCACCGATCGGTCCATTGCTGATCAACGCGTACAGGGGTACAACGCGTGCCCGCACACATTGAATGCAATGGGCCGGCCGGGGCACCGATCGGTCCATTGCAGTACACCGCGTACAGGGGTACAACGCGTACCCGCACACATTGAATGCAATGGGCCGGCCGGGGGCACCGATCGGTCCATTGCAGTACAACGCGTACAGGGGTACAACGCGTGCCCGCACACATTGAATGCAATGGGCCGGCCGGGGGCACCGATCGGTCCATTGCAGTACAACGCGTACAGGGGTACAACGCGTACCCGCACACATTGAATGCAATGGGCCGGCCGGGGCACCGATCGGTCCATTGCTGATCAACGCGTACAGGGGTACAACGCGTACCCGCACACATTGAATGCAATGGGCCAGCCGGGGCACCGATCGGTCCATTGCTGATCAACGCGTACAGGGGTACAACGCGTACCCGCACACATTGAATGCAATGGGCCGGCCGGGGGCACCGATCGGTCCATTGCTGTTCAACGCATCACTGTACATGTGACTGGCATATGTCACCATGCCTGTCTCAGATGGACATATGCCAGCCACAGATAGCTCCCAGGGAGTGAGGGGCACACCTACATCACGACAGCCTGTCCAAACTTTATCATAAGGCATGTAAGGCTGCATTTCCTATTGTGTGTATGTTGGTGTACATGTTGTCCTGTGGGTGTCACCTGTGGGCAGCCACCCCCAGGCTGTGCACGTGTTCATGGGGACAGGATCCTGGGTGTTACGTGTACATGACCACTGTGATGTGCAACTGTTCATATCTGTGCATGTGCCATGGTCACATTTCACGGTGGTGTATGTGTATGTCATGTCACATAAGCCGTGAGTCCCATGTGGGACGGTATGTTTGAGCCAGGGTGTCCCAGTGGCACAATAGTGATGGTCCTCCACAGTCTGTGTGCATGTAGTGTTTACAATGTCTCTGATTTCATGTGCACAATGGGAGACAGTCTCCACATCCACGTTGTGTGTGCATGGGCTTTGATGTTGTGCGTGTGTGTGTCACAGACGTCCATGTCTGTCCTGCCGTGGCAAGTGGGACCACTACCTGTGGGGGTCATGGTTGTTTTGCTGTGGTGTATACATGATACTCCATGTAATGCCAGTGTCCATGTGGCAATATAGGGTCCCTGGGAATGTACCTGTCGTTGAGCTGTGGTGCCTGGGGCACATCTGTCCTCACATGACACTGTGGGTGGTGATTGTGACACGGCAGCAGGAGATGGGAACTGTGACACGGCCTCATGATATCCAATGGGCCAACCTGGGACTAATTGATGCCACTTGTTGGACCGTGTTGACAGATGTTGGCCATGTATGTACCATACATGTCCTTACGGAACTGCACACTTCATGTAGTTGTGCCTCATAATGATGTATGTTGGGATATTGAGTGTGTTCAATGCCGCATATGTGGGGTGACTGACAATCTTGCTTACTTCTCCTCTGCACTGCAGGGCTCCTGCTGTCCATCGACCATTCCCAGACCTGGCAACGATGGTGGAACGGGACAGCATCCGACGGTACCTCTTCACCAGGCAGCTGATTGAGGATTTGGCAGTGCAGTTGTCCCCACATTTGCAGCCTGGCCGGCCGTATCCTACAGCGCTGACCCCCAAGGTGAAGGTGATGGCAGCCCTACACTTCTTTGCCACCGGTACTTTCCAACATACTGTGGCGACTGCTGGTGGGATGTCACAGACCACGTTGAGCCGTGTGCTCCGCGATGTTTTGGCGGCAATGTTGCTATTCCTGAACCGGTACATCTATTTCCCTAGACTGCGACGACTCACTGACGTGAAGAGTGACTTTTATGCCCTGGGGAGGATGCCGCATGTCATTGGCTCCATTGATGGGACACATGTGGCTTTGGTACCACCACAGGCCCAGGAGCAGGCCTACAGGAACCGCAAGCACTACCACTCGGTCAATGCACTGGTGGTGTGTCTTGCAGACATGACCATCACACACATGTGTGCCCGTTTCCCTGGTTCAGCACACGATGCCTTTGTGATGAGGAGTAGTCGCATCCCCAGGATGATGGCACAGATGCAGAACCAGCGTGCCTGGCTTGTCGGTGTGTACTGACTTTGTGCCATTGTGTGTGATCTGATCTGTAGTATTCCGCCCACTTTTCCAAGTCAGCTAATGTGCACTTGTCTGTCCGTAGGTGACTCTGGATACCCCAACATGCCGTGGTTGCTGACACCCCTCAGGAACCCTGTGACACCAGCCCAGATGCGCTACAATGAGGCACATGGTCGGACCAGGAGAGTGATTGAGCGGACATTTGGTCTCCTGAAGAGCCGCTTCCGCTGCCTGGACAAGACCGGAGGGTCCCTCCCATATGCCCCTGCGAAAGTGTGCAAGATTATCATCGTCTGCTGCATGCTCCACAACCTGGCAGTGCGGAAGGAGTTGCCTCTCATCCAGGATGACAATGACCAACATCCGCCACCTGTGGAGGATCCTGGCCTGGACCACGATGCCAGTGACGATGATGATGATGATGATGATGAGGGTGATGTCCGCACACAGCTCATCACCAACTTCTTTAGCTGAATGTGAGTATCCTGAGGTGTCATGTCAATGATGTGAGTTGGCATGATATGTGTAGGTGGTGCTCTGGTGCTGCTGGAGTGTGTCCATGGGCTACTTGACTGGATGTGTGTTGCGATGTGTGCTTACAGGTGGGCTGTACTCCCCAACAGTGTTGACATGCTAACTTGGTTCTGGGTGGGTATCTTGTAACATGTATTGTGCATGAGTTTTGCTGTTCTGTCCTGTACTCCATTGCTTTTGACTGTGTGTCATTTCTGTCCTTCACAGGGTACTTTCAGATTCGTTTGGTCAACTGTGTCCACCGACGACGTGATTGCACTTCCAGGGTGGTAGCTGTTGTGTCCCTACAGGTGATGTGCGCCACACCCATGGACTTCCTTCCGTCTACAGTTGTTGACTGTGTGCCCGCTGCCAGGTGGGATTACCTTGCATCTGTAGTGGTTACGACATGTTGCAACTGTGTAATAAACCTGTGCTTCACTTTGTGATGTGCGTTGTCTGTGGTCACACATTTGACTGCCATTTGCTTACTGCACCTGTGGGCTACTTGACTACAACTGGGAATGGGTGTGGTGTCTGTGCATTGCACCGTCTTCCCTGGCAACATCAGTGTAGGCAATGAGTCAGATGGCCTAGGTGTGTATGTGTTGTGTAGCCCTGGTGGTGTGTCTCCCTCATATGTGTCACGTTGCCTTTACTCACATGCCTGTGTTGTACTTGCTGTTGCAGTTCGCATACACAGTGTAATTTTCCAGTTCATCATCCCCATAACAGCACCCACGTTGGAATCACAACAGAGGCAAGTATGGTGTATTAGTGTGTTTATTGTGATACATTTGTGTGAATAGTGCATAGGATGGGTAGTGCTGTACATAAATCTTGCAATCAGAAGTTCCTAGGTGAATTGAAAGTCCTGGTAGACAGAATCCCCAGTATCGGGGCCACAGTTGTCTGAGACATTGGTCCAACTTGTACTCCCCATGCAATGTGTGGGAGTAGTGTTGCCATCAACAGGGTGAACAGTCTGTGCACAAAGGTGAACATCCAGAACAGGTTCAGGCTTCCTGGGAGTTGCGCTTGGCCATCGGCCTCTCACTTGCCCCTCTTCGGACGACCCCTCTTCTTGGGGGGCCCCTCAAGTACAGACTGCTGCGGTGCAGGGGACTCTCCGCCAGAGTCATCCTCCCTCCCTGTGGCAGTTGCAGTTTGGGCAGCACCAGATGTTGTTGGCACACAGGGAGGTGTGGACTCGTTGCTGTTCATCTGGCGGAGGCATTGTAAAATGTCCCTGTGCACCGCCGTCATCTCATGCAGTGCATCCCACTTGGACTCCACGCGGGATATGTGTGAGTCCACGCGGGACATGTGTGACTCCACGTGGGACATGTGAGAGTCCAAGCGGGCATGATGGGCAGCCTGCTGCTGTTTCATGTCTCTGAGGAGCCCCACTACCTGGCTGAGGTCTCCGGTGCTGGACTGGTACGCATCAGCTATGCGTACCAGTTGTGGGTCATCATGCACACCAGCAACCTCTGCAAGCAGCGACCTCTGTCTCCCACCCCTCCCACCACCCCTGCTGACATGTGCAGTGCGTGCAGTGGCACGCACAGATGACCCTGGTCCACCTTGGAGGTTGGTGGTGGTGGTGGTGTCCATGGCCCCAGGTTGGTCCAGGGTCCCTGTGCTGGTGTTGCTCCTTGTTCTGTCCATGTCGGCAGGGATGGTATTTGTGTTGACAGTCGTTGGAGGGGTGGGTGCAGCTGGTGGTCCTGCTGGTGCTGCAGCTGGTGGTCCTGCTGGTGCTGCATGTAGACTTGCACCGGATGTGCCAGGTTGGTCTTCTTCGTCCGAGGAGGGCAGAGGCTGTACGACACCAGTGAGCTCCGCATCCTCTTGAGCCTGGGACTGGGACTCCTCAGCGTCTGCTGCTGTGTCCCCATCATCACCTGTTTTTGGGAGACACACACAATGTATGTTATGTTTCTGCAGGCATCAATGGTTGACACACATGACAGTTGTGACTGTGCCTCTGGGTGCGGGCCTGTACATTGCATTGTCCTAAGTCGTCACAGTCAGGGGTTGATATTGGTGTGGCACATTGTCCTGCATTATTTGGGCATTTCTATGTTTTTGTTGGGGTGTGAACATGGTCTGCATTGGTTGTGTTTGGTTGACAGCCGGCCCTCCTTCCCACCCACCCAGCCAGTCAGTTATCCCACCATGGACTGTGCTTGCATTGCAGGGAGTGGAAGTTGTCTCTCAGGATGTCAGTCAGTGGTGTCCTGCTGTTTGTTGGTGCACAGTTGCCAGCAGGGCCTTGTGCTCCCCACAGCAGTAGCCAGTGTCAGCCATCTTGTGAGTCCTTCTCCACTCCCTGTGATGTGTGCATGGTACAGGGTGGTGTTGATGGGACAGTTGTGGGGGTGACCAATATCAGTGACTGCCACTCCCATCATGCTATTGCCTCCACCCCACTTGCCAGCATTCCCATACTTACTTGCTTTTGTGGGGAGTTCAGTGTGTGTGGGTGTGAGGGCAATGGCAAGATGGCTGACAGTGGTGTCCTGCTGTTGGTTGGTGTGCAGTTCCCAGCAGGGCCTTGTGCTCCCCACAGCAGTAGCCAGTGTCAGCCATCTTGTGAGTCCTTCTCCACTCCCTGTGATGTGAGCATGGTTCAGGGTGGTGTTGATGGGACAGTTGTGGGGGTGAGCTATGTCTGTGACTGACTCCCATCATGCTATTGCCTCCACCCCCCTTCCCAGCATGCCCATGCTTCCTTCCTTTTGACTCTGCTTCCCTGTGGGGTGGGCTGGCTGTGCTGACAGGATGGCTGGGAGTGTTGTCCTGGCAGTTGTTTGGCTAAAAGTCCCAAGAGTGTCCCTGTGCTTCACACAACATAACCCAGGGTGGTGGTTCTTTGTGGGATCTTGAGTTAGAATGGGAGGCATTGCATTCTACCAGGTGGGTTCTGTGGAGTTTGTGTTGAGGGGGGTGTGAGGGGAGGTGCTTGTGACTATGGTCAGTGCTGCAAGTCCTCCTTCCCACCCAGCCAGCCAGATATCCCACCATGGAACGTGCTTGCATTGCAGGGAGTGGAAGTTGTCCCTCAGGATGTCAGTCAGTGGTGTCCTGCTGTTTGTTGGTGCACAGTTGCCAGCAGGGCCTTGTGCTCCCCACAGCAGTAGCCAGTGTCAGCCATCTTGTGAGTCCTTCTCCACTCCCTGTGATGTGAGCATGGTTCAGGGTGGTGTTGATGGGCCAGTTGTGAGGGTGACCAATATCTGTGACTGCCACTCCCATCATGCTATTGCCTTCACCCCACTTGCCAGCATTCCCAAACTTACTTGCTTTTGTGGGGAGTTCAGTGTGTGTGGGTGTGAGGGCAATGGCAAGATGGCTGACAGTGGTGTCCTGCTGTTGGTTGGTGTGCAGTTCCCAGCATGCCCTTGTGCTCCCCACGACACAGCAACAGTGTCAGACATCTTTGATGGGCCTTTCCACTCTCTGTGGGATGTGCATGCGTGAGTGTGAGCTTGCTGGGCCATGTGGTGGGGGATGTAGAGCTGTGACTTCGACTCCCATCATGCTATTGCCTCCACCCCCTTCCCAGCATGCCCATGCGTCCTTCCTTTTGACTCTGCTTCCCTGTGGGGTGGGCTGGCTGTGCTGACAGGATGGCTGGGAGTGTTGTCCTGGCAGTTGTTTGGCTAAAAGTTCCAAGAGTGTCCCTGTGCTTCACACAACATAACCCAGGGTGGTGGTTCTTTGTGGGATATTGAGTTAGGATGTGAGGCATTGCATTCTACCAGGTGGGTTCTGTGGAGTTTGTGTTGAGGGGGGTGTGAGGGGAGGTGCTTGTGACTATGGTCAGTGCTGCAAGTCCTCCTTCCCACCCAGCCAGCCAGATATCCCACCATGGAACGTGCTTGCATTGCAGGGAGTGGAAGTTGTCTCTCAGGATGTCAGTCAGTGGTGTCCTGCTGTTTGTTGGTGCACAGTTCCCAGCAGGGCCTTGTGCTCCCCACAGCAGTTGCCAGTGTCAGCCATCTTGTGAGTCCTTCTCCACTCCCTGTGATGTGCGCATGGTTCATGGTGGTGTTGATGGGACAGTTGTGGGGGGGCAATATGTGTGACTGCGACTCCCATGATGCTATTGGCTACACTGACTTGGCCAGCATGCACAGAATTCCTTCCTTTGAGTGGTCTTCACTGTGTGTTGGTGTTGTTGTGGTGGCTACATGTCTGGATGTGTTTGTTAGTTCTATTTGTGCCACTGCCTAGCTGTAGTTGTAGTTGTGTTTGTACATGTGATGGCACAGTTGGATGTAACTTTTTTGATGGCATGTGTTGTGTTTATCTGACTGACATACACATTTTGGGATGATTCTGTTCTGGTTGCTGTGTAATTGCTATGAGTGCATGGTTTGACTCTCCCCTTGACAGTGATGTGTGTGTGTTTTGTGGCAGAATATTGTGTACATTTGTTGTGTACTCACCAGGCTCTGGGATGTTCTCTAGTCCATATACGCTCACTGGCGGAAGGATGGCCCGCACCTTCTCCTCCCAGGGCCTGAGGTATATTGGCTTGGCAGGAGGGCCACTGCCGGTGTATTGGCTGATGATGTAGTCTTTCTTGAGCAGGTCCCGTACCCTCCTGCGCACGTCATACCACCTGTTCTGGATGTCGCTCTTTGTGCGCAGACATGGTGATTGTGCGTTCACCCTGTTGATGATCCTCTCCCACATCTTGGTTTTCTGGGAGATGGGGGTCTGTTGGACCAGTGTGCCAAACAGCTGTGGCTCTACCCTGAGGATCTCGTCTACCTCGACTTCCAATTCACAATCTAGGAACTTGTGATTCTTCTTGGGGGCATGGTGATGGGTGGTGATGGTGAGTGATGTGTGTGTTGGTGTGCAGGTGAGGGTGTGTGAGTGTTTGTTTTGCTGGGTGTATGTGAGGTAGGTATTTGTTGGTGTGCTGATGGTGTGTGGCTTGTGTGAGGGATGAGCTGTGGGTGTGTGGTTGCTGTCTCTTGGGTGCTGGCAGTGGAATGGCATTTGCAAAGGATCATGGTTGTGATTTGTGTCCTTTATATGGGTGGAGTTGTGGGTGTGTCTTTGTTCTCTGTCCCCACCCCCAGTATTTATTGGCTTTGTAATTGCTTGTTTGGCCTTTTTTGTGTGATTTTTCCTTTGTACTGTCTGTGCATGTTGGAAACGTTCTTGTGACCGAGTCGGACCCTGCATTTGTCTCGTACGGTGTTCTCCGTTTCGTTCACGCTGTGTTTGTGCAGTTTTCTATGCTGCGTACGCGTCGGTCGCAGTGTTTTGTGTTGCTTCGGCTCGGTTTTGTATGCGTGTCGGTCGTACGGCTTGTCCTCCGTCCGACTCGGTCGTGGTTTTCGCGCCTTGCATCGTACTTTGCGGTTTGGAGTTCGCGTGTACGTTTCGGTCGGATTTGTTCCGGGTGCGTGTCGGTCGGTTCGATTTGCGTGTTTTTCCGGCCGGATTGCTGTTTTCCGTGCGGCTCGGTCGTTTGGCTTGGGTTCGGTACGTGTCGGTCGGATTTTGCACGCCTTGCATCGTACTTGGCGTGTCGGGCGCCACAGGTACGTGTCGGTCGGTATAATTTCCGGCTCCGAGTCGGTCGGTGCTTTTTCCGGCCCGAATCGGAATCGACCCCTTAATATTGATGAACCCGTGACTGTGGTTGATTGACGTATGGTAGCTGCTAAGGGTTTCATAGCAAGGAGAAAGAGAAGTGGAGAGAGGGGACGGTCCTGGCGTGTCCCCCAACGAATTGGAAATGAGTCAGAGATGAAACCCCCACAATTTACCTGGACGGTGGGATTGTCGTATAGCAGTCGTACTTTGGCAATGAATTGATCTCCCAATCCAAATTGCGTTAATACTTTACAAAGATAGCCCCACTCGATGCGGTCAAACACTTTCTCCGCATCGAGTGACAATGCTAGTGCATCTGAGGGAAGATTTTTAGCGGACCATAATGTATGTGCAAGAGTTCGCATATGATTTCTGGAGGAACGACCTGGTACGAATCCTAGTTGTGTAGGATGGACTAGGGAGGGGAGAACTTTGCGGAGACGGGCAGCCAGGATACTGGCTAAGATTTTGAAATCACAATTCAGCAGTGATATGGGACGATAACTGCCGCATAGTGTAGGGTCTTTCCCAGACTTAGGTAAAACGGCAATCACTGCTTTATTGGAGAGGGGACCTAAAGAGAATGTGTGCTCCGCTTCTTGGAATGCCGCCTGGAGAGTGTCAACTATCCCTTCTCCAGCCCATCTATAGAATTCCGCCGGAAATCCGTCTTCACCGGGGGCCTTGTGATAGGGGAGTTTTGCTATTGCTTGCACTATTTCCTCTTTGCATATGTCTCCTTCAAGGAGTTCTCTACCCTTATCCAATAAGCGAGGGAGAGTCACCTTCGAGAGAAAAGTGGTCATTTTAGCTGTGTCTGTCTGAGCCCTAGGGGTGTAAAGAGTCTGATAGAATTGAGCAAATTGGTTTACAATATCTTGGGGGAGAGTGAGAGTTGCCCCGCTGGCTGACTGTATTGCCGGTATGGCCATAGCAGCTTCCCTTTGGCGTAACTGCGCCGCTAGGAGCCTCCCTGCCTTTTCTCCCTGCTCGTAATGCCTTCCTTTCATCCTTTTTAGAGCGTATTCAGCTTTTGAGGTGAAGAGGCTGTTTAATGCCATGCAGGCCTGTTCTAAGGATTTACGGTGCTGCAGAGTTGGTTTATTTGTGTATAGGCGGGTATAGGACGAAATGTCTTTTTCTAATTTTTCCTGCCGAGCCATTATTTGCCTATTGGCCTGTGCCGCATCTCGCATGAGCTGACCCCGAATTGTAGTCTTCGCTGCGGCCCAGATGATCCTGCCCGAATTCACAGATCCCTGGTTGGTAGCAAGATATCCCT
>CAWUFW010017313.1:0-268126 GCA_963921515.1 Calotriton arnoldi | reverse complement strand
GCCCGAACTGCCAAGCCATGTCTTCCCTGGACCGGAAACAAGCATCCTAGGACCGGTTTCTGGCATTTCAGCCGTCATCAGCCAGGCTTGCTTGAATCCAGTGGCAAAGTGAGCAAGGGACCCACGTCTGGGCATACCCCCGCCAACTTAGGGCGACCAAAGCGATACAAAAGGGGATGATGGACGGAACGCTTGAGCCAATCAAACACTCACCCCCAGTCAACTGATCTGGGTTTAATCCATCATCATTCTTTAGCTCACTCCACCACCCCAGTTCAGACATGGCCATATGCAAATCAGTCTGACCCTGTGCCTCATGGGAACAGTCCAGCCCGAACTGCCAAGCCATGTCTTCCCTGGACCGGAAACAAGCATCCTAGGACCGGTTTCTGGCATTTCAGCCATCATCAGCCAGGCTTGCTTGAATCCAGTGGCAAAGTGAGCAAGGGACCCACGTCTGGGCATACCCCCGCCAACTTAGGGGCGACCAAAGCGATACAAAAGGGGATGATGGACGGAACGCTTGAGCCAATCAAACACTCACCCCAGTCAACTGATCTGGGTTTAATCCATCATCATCATTCTTTAGCTCACTCCACCACCCCAGTTCAGACATGGCCATATGCAAATCAGTCTGACCCTGTGCCTCATGGGAACAGTCCAGCCCGAACTGCCAAGCCATGTCTTCCCTGGACCGGAAACAAGCATCCTAGGACCGGTTTCTGGCATTTCAGCCGTCATCAGCCAGGCTTGCTTGAATCCAGTGGCAAAGTGAGCAAGGGACCCACGTCTGGGCATACCCCCGCCAACTTAGGGCGACCAAAGCGATACAAAAGGGGATGATGGACGGAACGCTTGAGCCAATCAAACACTCACCCCCAGTCAACTGATCTGGGTTTAATCCATCATCATTCTTTAGCTCACTCCACCACCCCAGTTCAGACATGGCCATATGCAAATCAGTCTGACCCTGTGCCTCATGGGAACAGTCCAGCCCGAACTGCCAAGCCATGTCTTCCCTGGACCGGAAACAAGCATCCTAGGACCGGTTTCTGGCATTTCAGCCGTCATCAGCCAGGCTTGCTTGAATCCAGTGGCAAAGTGAGCAAGGGACCCACGTCTGGGCATACCCCCGCCAACTTAGGGCGACCAAAGCGATACAAAAGGGATGATGGACGGAACGCTTGAGCCGATCAAACACTCACCCCCAGTCAATTGATCTGGGTTTAATCCATCATCATTCTTTAGCTCACTCCACCACCCCAGTTCAGACATGGCCATATGCAAATCAGTCTGACCCTGTGCCTCATGGGAACAGTCCGGCCCGAACTGCCAAGCCATGTCTTCCCTGGACCGGAAACAAGCATCCTAGGACCGGTTTCTGGCATTTCAGCCATCATCAGCCAGGCTTGCTTGAATCCAGTGGCAAAGTGAGCAAGGGACCCACGTCTGGGCATACCCCCGCCAACTTAGGGCGACCAAAGCGATACAAAAGGGGATGATGAACGGAACGCTTGAGCCAATCAAACACTCACCCCCAGTCAACTGATCTGGGTTTAATCCATCATCATTCTTTAGCTCACTCCACCACCCCAGTTCAGACATGGCCATATGCAAATCAGTCTGACCCTGTGCCTCATGGGAACAGTCCAGCCCGAACTGCCAAGCCATGTCTTCCCTGGACCGGAAACAAGCATCCTAGGACCGGTTTCTGGCATATCAGCCGACAGCAGCCGGGATTGCTTGAATCCAGTGGCAAAGTGAGCAAGGGACCCGCGTCTGGGCATACCCCCGCCAACTTAGGGCGACCAAAGCGATACAAAAGGGGATGATGGACGGAGCAGCTTGATCCAATCAAACACTCACCCCGAGTCAACTGATCTGGGTTTAATCCATCATCATTCTTTAGCTCACTCCACCACCCCAGTTCAGACATGGCCATATGCAAATCAGTCTGACCCTGTGCCTCATGGTAACAGTCCAGCCCGAACTGCCAAGCCATGTCTTCCCTGGACCGGAAACAAGCATCCTAGGACCGGTTTCTGGCATTTCAGCCGTCATCAGCCAGGCTTGCTTGAATCCAGTGGCAAAGTGAGCAAGGGACCCACGTCTGGGCATACCCCCGCCAACTTAGGGCGACCAAAGCGATACAAAAGGGGATGATGGACGGAACGCTTGAGCCAATCAAACACTCACCCCCAGTCAACTGATCTGGGTTTAATCCATCATCATTCTTTAGCTCACTCCACCACCACAGTTCAGACATGGCCATATGCAAATCAGTCTGACCCTGTGCCTCATGGGAACAGTCCAGCCCGAACTGCCAAGCCATGTCTTCCCTGGACCGGAAACAAGCATCCTAGGACCGGTTTCTGGCATTTCAGCCGTCATCAGCCAGGCTTGCTTGAATCCAGTGGCAAAGTGAGCAAGGGACCCACGTCTGGGCATACCCCCGCCAACTTAGGGCGACCAAAGCGATACAAAGGGGATGATGGACGGAACGCTTGAGCCAATCAAACACTCACCCCCAGTCAACTGATTTGGGTTTAATCCATCATCATTCTTTAGCTCACTCCACCACCCCAGTTCAGACATGGCCATATGCAAATCAGTCTGACCCTGTGCCTCATGGGAACAGTCCAGCCCGAACTGCCAAGCCATGTCTTCCCTGGACCGGAAACAAGCATCCTAGGACCGGTTTCTGGCATTTCAGCCGTCATCAGCCAGGCTTGCTTGAATCCAGTGGCAAAGTGAGCAAGGGACCCACGTCTGGGCATACCCCCGCCAACTTAGGGCGACCAAAGCGATACAAAAGGGGATGATGGACGGAGCAGCTTGAGCCAATCAAACACTCACCCCCAGTCAACTGATCTGGGTTTAATCCATCATCATTCTTTAGCTCACTCCACCACCCCAGTTCAGACATGGCCATATGCAAATCAGTCTGACCCTGTGCCTCATGGGAACAGTCCAGCCCGAACTGCCAAGCCATGTCTTCCCTGGACCGGAAACAAGCATCCTAGGACCGGTTTCTGGCATTTCAGCAGTCATCAGCCAGGCTTGCTTGAATCCAGTGGCAAAGTGAGCAAGGGACCCACGTCTGGGCATACCCCCGCCAACTTAGGGCGACCAAAGCGATACAAAAGGGGATGATGGACGGAGCGCTTGAGCCAATCAAACACTCACCCCCAGTCAACTGATCTGGGTTTAATCCATCATCATTCTTTAGCTCACTCCACCACCCCAGTTCAGACATGGCCATATGCAAATCAGTCTGACCCTGTGCCTCATGGGAACAGTCCGGCCCGAACTGCCAAGCCATGTCTTCCCTGGACCGGAAACAAGCATCCTAGGACCGGTTTCTGGCATTTCAGCCGTCATCAGCCAGGCTTGCTTGAATCCAGTGGCAAAGTGAGCAAGGGACCCACGTCTGGGCATACCCCCGCCAACTTAGGGCGACCAAAGCGATACAAAAGGGGATGATGAACGGGCACGCTTGAGCCAATCAAACACTCACCCCCAGTCAACTGATCTGGGTTTAATCCATCATCATTCTTTAGCTCACTCCACCACCCCAGTTCAGACATGGCCATATGCAAATCAGTCTGACCCTGTGCCTCATGGGAACAGTCCAGCCCGAACTGCCAAGCCATGTCTTCCCTGGACCGGAAACAAGCATCCTAGGACCGGTTTCTGGCATTTCAGCCGTCATCAGCCAGGCTTGCTTGAATCCAGTGGCAAAGTGAGCAAGGGACCCACGTCTGGGCATACCCCCGCCAACTTAGGGCGACCAAAGCGATACAAAAGGGGATGATGGACGGAACGCTTGAGCCAATCAAACACTCACCCCCAGTCAACTGATCTGGGTTTAATCCATCATCATTCTTTAGCTCACTCCACCACCCCAGTTCAGACATGGCCAAATGCAAATCAGTCTGACCCTGTGCCTCATGGGAACAGTCCAGCCCGAACTGCCAAGCCATGTCTTCCCTGGACCGGAAACAAGCATCCTAGGACCGGTTTCTGGCATTTCAGCCGTCATCAGCCAGGCTTGCTTGAATCCAGTGGCAAAGTGAGCAAGGGACCCACGTCTGGGCATACCCCCGCCAACTTAGGGCGACCAAAGCGATACAAAAGGGGATGATGGACGGAACGCTTGAGCCAATCAAACACTCACCCCCAGTCAACTGATCTGGGTTTAATCCATCATCATTCTTTAGCTCACTCCACCACCCCAGTTCAGACATGGCCATATGCAAATCAGTCTGACCCTGTGCCTCATGGGAACAGTCCAGCCCGAACTGCCAAGCCATGTCTTCCCTGGACCGGAAACAAGCATCCTAGGACCGGTTTCTGGCATTTCAGCCGTCATCAGCCAGGCTTGCTTGAATCCAGTGGCAAAGTGAGCAAGGGACCCACGTCTGGGCATACCCCCGCCAACTTAGGGCGACCAAGCGATACAAAAAGGGATGATGGACGGAACGCTTGAGCCAATCAAACACTCACCCCCAGTCAACTGATCTGGGTTTAATCCATCATCATTCTTTAGCTCACTCCACCACCCCAGTTCAGACATGGCCATATGCAAATCAGTCTGACCCTGTACCTCATGGGAACAGTCCAGCCCGAACTGCCAAGCCATGTCTTCCCTGGACCGGAAACAAGCATCCTAGGACCGGTTTCTGGCATTTCAGCCGTCATCAGCCAGGCTTGCTTGAATCCAGTGGCAAAGTGAGCAAGGGACCCACGTCTGGGCATACCCCCGCCAACTTAGGGCGACCAAAGCGATACAAAAGGGGATGATGGACGGAACGCTTGAGCCAATCAAACACTCACCCCCAGTCAACTGATCTGGGTTTAATCCATCATCATTCTTTAGCTCACTCCACCACCCCAGTTCAGACATGGCCATATGCAAATCAGTCTGACCCTGTGCCTCATGGGAACAGTCCAGCCCGAACTGCCAAGCCATGTCTTCCCTGGACCGGAAACAAGCATCCTAGGACCGGTTTCTGGCATTTCAGCCGTCATCAGCCAGGCTTGCTTGAATCCAGTGGCAAAGTGAGCAAGGGACCCACGTCTGGGCATACCCCCGCCAACTTAGGGCGACCAAAGCGATACAAAAGGGGATGATGGACGGGCACGCTTGAGCCAATCAAACACTCACCCCCAGTCAACTGATCTGGGTTTAATCCATCATCATTCTTTAGCTCACTCCACCACCCCAGTTCAGACATGGCCATATGCAAATCAGTCTGACCCTGTGCCTCATGGGAACAGTCCAGCCCGAACTGCCAAGCCATGTCTTCCCTGGACCGGAAACAAGCATCCTAGGACCGGTTTCTGGCATATCAGCCGTCATCAGCCAGGCTTGCTTGAATCCAGTGGCAAAGTGAGCAAGGGACCCACGTCTGGGCATACCCCGCCAACTTAGGGCGACCAAAGCGATACAAAAGGGGATGATGGACGGAACGCTTGAGCCAATCAAACACTCACCCCCAGTCAACTGATCTGGGTTTAATCCATCATCATTCTTTAGCTCACTCCACCACCCCAGTTCAGACATGGCCATATGCAAATCAGTCTGACCCTGTGCCTCATGGGAACAGTCCAGCCCGAACTGCCAAGCCATGTCTTCCCTGGACCGGAAACAAGCATCCTAGGACCGGTTTCTGGCATTTCAGCCGTCATCAGCCAGGCTTGCTTGAATCCAGTGGCAAAGTGAAGAAGGGACCCACGTCTGGGCATACCCCGCCAACTTAGGGCGACCAAAGCGATACAAAGGGGATGATGGACGGAGCAGCTTGAGCCAATCAAACACTCACCCCCAGTCAACTGATGTGGGTTTAATCCATCATCATTCTTTAGCTCACTCCACCACCCCAGTTCAGACATGGCCATATGCAAATCAGTCTGACCCTGTGCCTCATGGGAACAGTCCAGCCCGAACTGCCAAGCCATGTCTTCCCTGGACCGGAAACAAGCATCCTAGGACCGGTTTCTGGCATTTCAGCCGTCATCAGCCAGGCTTGCTTGAATCCAGTGGCAAAGTGAGCAAGGGACCCACGTCTGGGCATACCCCGCCAACTTAGGGCGACCAAAGCGATACAAAAGGGGATGATGGACGGAACGCTTGAGCCAATCAAACACTCACCCCCAGTCAACTGATCTGGGTTTAATCCATCATCATTCTTTAGCTCACTCCACCACCCCAGTTCAGACATGGCCATATGCAAATCAGTCTGACCCTGTGCCTCATGGGAACAGTCCAGCCCGAACTGCCAAGCCATGTCTTCCCTGGACCGGAAACAAGCATCCTAGGACCGGTTTCTGGCATTTCAGCCGTCATCAGCCAGGCTTGCTTGAATCCAGTGGCAAAGTGAGCAAGGGACCCACGTCTGGGCATACCCCCGCCAACTTAGGGCGACCAAAGCGATACAAAAGGGGATGATGGACGGAACGCTTGAGCCAATCAAACACTCACCCCCAGTCAACTGATCTGGGTTTAATCCATCATCATTCTTTAGCTCACTCCACCACCCCAGTTCAGACATGGCCATATGCAAATGTGGGGTAATGGTGTCATTTCAGGAATTTCACTTACCAAGAGTAACACAAAATTCCTCAAATTATGCTGACGTAATTTACACTTTTGCCCTGGCAGAGTGAGACCACAAGCTCAGAAAAAGAGACTCAATAACATCAATAATAAATGTAGAGAAAAGTAAAATGTGTGTTTGGTGCTGCTGACTGCGACCAGCATTGTGGATTTGCAACAGAACATTAATGTTTTTTTTTACTGTGCTAATAAGGACACCTAGGGGCAGATTTACAAGCCCCTTGCGCCCCTTTTGCGTCACTTTACCCATGTTAAAAATGACGCAAAAGTGGCGCAAAGGCCTTGTAAATAAGCCCCCTAGATCTGGCAGCACTCTTTTTAGGTCTCGCCTACGCAGCGCGCATACGCTGCATAGGCAAAAAGACCTTTTGCAATCGATTCGGCTTTTCAGCCAAAAACGTGCACGCGTTCCATTGCCTTCAATGGCAATGCGTGCACGTTTGGCGATTCACTTGCGGGAGCGAGCAGCTGGCGCCATATGGTAGCAATTATCGCTCCTGGCGCCGCTCGCTCCCGCAAGGGAATCGCACTCCCCCCACCCCTCCCACTTCTTTAACCCGGAGTACTGTTTCACTTTCGCGGCCGCGGCGCGGGGCCGCACTTGTGTTTCAGTGCTTGTTTTACGCGGTTCTGGTGCTACGTACAGCCTTTCATCAAAGTGCACATCGTGCGCGAAATAAACACATTTCTCCAAATCGAGCCGTCCACATATTTGTGGTTCAGAATGGCACAACAAGGCTTTCATTATTATGCTGTCGCCGGCATTTCTTCACATATCTTGTAAAAATATTCAGAAAACGCGGACGGGAAGCGGAGGCTGTGAGGGCGGTGCCATTGGCTAGAAGGCGTTCTACACGTGGCTTTACACACCATGACGTAAAAGCTTCTTGCGTGTAAAGTGCACACGTAACATGACCCTGAAAACAGAGGCGGGCGGGGGAGATCACTTTGGTGGGGAAGTATCTAAGGAGGGGGTTATAAAGACGTGGGCGGGGATCCGGAGATGTGCACCCCTCCACCCACCCCTGCCTTGTCTTTTGGGTGATGGAGTGTGTAACCAATACTGACGCAAGAGTCATCATTGGGACCTGGAATGCGCTAGAACCCTCGTGAGGTTTGTTTATTTCACAATATCGCAGCACGTGCCTTCGTTACATATATTTGGTAGAAGCCTTGCTAGAGTCGACTCTAATTACTTTCTGAGAAAGTATTCCCTACCGGAAGCTGCTGCAGGGAAGTGAACCCAGATTACTTTGAGCAGTGAAATGACCATGGCGTGAAGGGACAGAACAAGGGCGAGTCGGATGCCGTCTTCTCGACTCTTACCTTTCACCACTGGAGCCTCTGAACCACAATGCTCCGTTCCCGGGCAGAAGGTCTCGCCCCTTCATCTCCCCTCCTAAGCGCACGATTAACTACCTTTTTCAAGTCTGGACTCCCTGGGCACGAAGCCAGCTTGTGGCATCATTCACAGGGTGACCTCGCTTTTGACTGAGACCAGCTACCATCGGGAGTGTAAGTGGATATCTGGACAGCGCCCATGGGAAGGTTGTGTTGCGTCGAGGCTTCTAGCCAAATTATGGGCGCTAGTTTTCATGTATTTTCTACTCATTTCCCCTTTCCTATATGTTAATTTATCTCCCTTTCGCACTTCCTCTGTCACCCTTTCTTTTCTTCTTTCTCTGCTCCTCTGTTTATCTCTTTCCACTCTTCCTCTCACCATTTCCCCTTGTCTCTTTGATGCTCTTTTTTTTATCTCTGTATCTAGTCTTCTGCCGTCTCTTTCTGTCTAGCCATCACCCAGGCACTCATCCTCTATTTCTTTTCATCCCTCCTGTGTTCACTCTCTCCGTAACACGCACTATCTGTTCCCCTCTCTGTTTCACTCCTTCTCTCTCTCGCTTCCTTTATCTCTCGCTCAAGCACACACACACACACACACACACTCACACTCACGCACACACACACACACTTTCTTTCCAAATATCTCTGGCTAAACACTTATAAGGTCCCAAAGGCGAGACCTATTGGCTATGCCAATGCTTGTTTCACTTTGCATATGGTCTGCATACAAAATGCTGGGAAAGGTCTCTGGTCTTAATTGAGCGTTCACAATCCTAGGGACTGTGTTACATTTGAGGACATGCTTCTCTAGCGTCTATCATGACAGGATGCATTGGTATGGGAAGAGGTATGCTCCCTTGTAAGCAGTGGCAGCTGGTGCCATTTGAAAGTGGTAGGGCGTAAACTTTGTGGATGTGTGTTGTATTACGAGTGAAGTGAGCGAGCCCGACTGACAAAAGGGGAGCTGTAGGGGCTCTCACCCCAATAAACTTTTTTTTTCAAAGTAGCAAATGGTGCAATTTAAAGCAAATTCCAGAAAGCGAGAACATTTATAAAGTAATTGGGAATGTGAAGTCTTGAAATAATTAAACACATTAAAAACTGTCCCATATCTTACTGCATTCCTGCTTCCACCCATGCCATTCATTTAGCCTGGCTGCAATATTTTAAAGCAGTAGGGTTGAAAATAATGGACGTCACCCTTGATTTAGCAACACATTGGTTTCTCTTAAAGATGCAAGTTAAAGAGAAGTAGCTCACGAATGTCGTTTGCGCTCCCTGTAAATGAACCAATTGCCAACCATCTTAAAGTGGCCTTCCTTGGACTAGAAGAACCCCCCTCAGAGGGCCCTTCACAGCTCAGCTGAAATCAAATGCGTGTTTTCTTTGCAGCTAAGCATAGACAACTTCAAAATGACGCGGGCCGTGTCAGGGATTTAATTTCCATTTACATGATGATGCCATCATTCTTTTTAATTTATTACTGTAGCTGGTACAGTGCAATTGGCGATTAAATTATCTGCAGTGCTGCTGCTCTCTTGTTTACAAAGAGCAGCGCGGCACAGGGCAAGCAGAGGGCTGGGTTGGAGGTTGGTGCTACGGACGACTCACCTGCCCTATCTTGGTAGAGTAAGAGGAATTAGCGCCTAGAGGGCTGAGTTAGAGCGAAGCTGGCACTATGGACGACTCACCCATCTGCACATGATGAAAGAGTGGCAGGAGTCAGTCTTTGCGGCACTGGAGGAGGGAGAGAGGAAGAAGAGAGGAGGGAGAGAGCAGGGAGAGAAGAAGAAGAGAGGAGGGAGAGAGGAAGAAGAGAGGAGGGAGAGAAGAAGAAGAGAGGAGGGAGAGAGGAAGAAGAGAAGAGGGATCGAGGAGGGAGAGAGAGAGAGGAGGGAGAGAGGAAGGAGAGAAGGAGAGGAGGGATAGAGAGCTGGGAGAAGAGGAGGAAGAGAGAAAGGAGACAGGAGGGAGAGGCCTGGGGTATAACATGAGGTCGACCTTATGGCAGTAATTAGTAAATCTAATTAATTAGCATTTGTGGCTGTTAGCAGTAGTGCATTAACCTTTTTGTTATATTTCAAAGGTTGATGAGTGTCAGTCCCAGGCCATTTGTGTCTTCTTGACAGCGTGGATACTGCAGAAAACTTCACAATGAAGCACTGGCTTTTTAGGTAGTTCAAGAATTTTAGTGCAATGGGGAAACTGCTCATTGATTATGTTGATCAGTGACATGTGTGCAAATCTAGTTTCACGATTTCTGTGTGGCGGGAGGCCTGGATGTCGGCTTATTAGAGGTAAGAGGAAGCCAGGTCTTGCTCAAAAAGTGTAGGAACCGCTCGGCTTGGTCAAGCAGATGGAAACAAACCTTCGATTTAAGAGAGAGGAGGGGGGGCATTCCAGAGTCTCTGACTGGAAATGGCCTGTGCCCTTCATCAGAGGCCTACAATAAAAATCACTTTCCATTAAGCCCACTCAGTGCGAGTGTTTCACACGCTTGTTCACTAGATTAAGTTCCACTCCAAATAGCTCTTAAATACCAATTGAAGACAGTTCATCAGCGCTGCACTTGCCTATCTAGTCACTTCAGAGCGTGAAAGCAGGCGTCCTCGCCAAGGCAGCTGCCATCGCTAACCACAGCAGGGCCAAGATCACACATGCTTAATTACTCTCAATCCGTCATTTGCCAGAAGGCAATCAGATCAATTTATACACCTGGCTGATTAGGAAAATGGGCGCTGGCCAATGCAATGTACAGTGTATCCCTCTGTGTGTTACAGGTGGTTATCTGGTCCGGCTCAGGTCGTGGCCGGCATGACTCGTGGGTGGGGGGGTCACGCGGATATTCGCGGGGGGGAGGGGGAGGCGGGACGGGTTTAATTACATTTTTTTTTTAAAAACTTACCTTAAGTTCCCGGGTCCCGCGCCGACTCAGCTCCTGGCCGGGTCCTGCGTTTACCTGCTGCTCTCCTGAACAGGAAGCAGCCACAGGCAGCCTCCCTCCCCTCTCCTAAGCCAATCATAACACTGCAATGGCAGCGTTGTGATTGGTGGGGACGGCGCCCAGCCGGGCGCCTTTGGGGAGGCCATTTTCTCTATGTAGGCTGCATGCAGCCTATATAGAGAAAAAGGGAGAGTGCGCATGACTGGTTTGGTCGGCCCCAGTGGGCCGACCAAACAGTCAGGGCCCACAGCATTGGACTAACCACTCCTTCCTGCTTTCCAGCAGACCCGCCCACCCGCCCGCCCCCAACCAGGCACTGCTGTTTTCTCGCAATGCGAGAAGCAGAAACATGAAATTGTAGTTTTACCATTTTATGTTTCTGCTTCTCGCACTGCGAGAAACAGTGGGGCGACGCTCCTCTGCCCTAATGGAGGAGCCGCCCCTGCCTGTAAGGTACGCTGTGAGCCCTGCCCCTTTGTTCAGTACTTTATTTTCTGAAAACATGTTAAATCAATCCTATTCTTTGATGGTTGCACCAGGGCACCTAGAAAAGAAGTCTGTAGGTGAAGGCCCCTTGAAACAGTAAAGATATGCTTCTGGCTGCCTGACCTGCAATTGCATTAGCAATTAACATTAACTCTGAGGATATGCCACCACTGCCCTCGTCCACATGATGTACACAACTCACTTGCAACCGAGAATTACTCCAGACCTCCACATAGGATGTTTTTTCACCCCTTTCAGTACACAGAAATGTAGTAATCACCTGTATGGCAAGAACATATAAACACAAATTCATCTGTAGGGTAATACAACATAGCTCCATGGAGACAACCATAACACAAACTCACCTGTAGGGCAATACCACATCGCTCTTGGAGACAGCCATCATACACACTCATCTGTTGGCTAAAATATATCACTCGATCGAGACAAGCTGTAATCAATATGATCTATAGGTTAATGATACATCTCTCCGTGGAGACAATCACATCATTCAATGGGGCAAACAATGCACACACTCATTTGATGAGTAGTTCTACTTCTCCCAGTAGATACATTATACAAACATAGGGTCAGATGTACTAATACATTGGTCACAAATTTGGGCAAGTATTTTTGTGACTAGTGTGGAATTTTGGGAACAGACCTATGTACAAATTTCGAATCAATGTAACTCACAATCCAAACCAACTCATTAATATTCATGAGGTGCACCACAAATTGTGACTCACTCTGATTGGTAGTTGCCACACGGATAGTCAGACAATAATGTCTGTAATTGCCTTTAAACAAATAAATGTTTTTTTTGCAAAGCAGCCTGTTTTCCTTAAAAAAAATGGGGATGGTTTTGAAAAAGGTTTTCTTTTTGTGTAAAATTTCCTTCAGAGTGCACAGTTGAGCCCTGGACTTGCTCCCACTAAACGTTTTTCAACATTCACAAAGATGAAGGGGTCAAAGGAGGACCCCTTCCCTTTTGAGAATGAGTTACCTCCCTAACCTGGTGGTCGGTATATTTTCTGTGGTTTACAGCTGCTAGTTCAGTCTTAAATGATCAATACATATGGACAGAAATTGCTATTTAGAAGTGACACCTACAATATCCCCCATCCAAATAATGATTGGTTGTCCATGTCTAAACTCATTTTAAGAGTTGATAAAACTTTACTGACTCCTAAAATGGTTTTAGTACATTTGGAAAAACGTTTTTGCAATTGCAAACTCTGATTCAGAGTATTTGTGACAGTAAAAACGTTTAGTTCATTGGGCCTATATTTCTGAGTTCAAACTACATCTCTACATAGAGCCAGCCATACCCTCATCTCTAGGCTACTATTCCATCATTCCAGAAAGACAATCAAACCGCAGATCCATCTGTAGGCTAATGTTCCAACATATTTACAAGCTCACCCAGTAGAGAATCTGATTTGTAGTTTAACAACGTTTCTCTCCATGGAGACAGCTAATACGATAACATTTCTTGGCTAATACATTGCTCAGAAGGGAAATCCAAAACGCAAACTCATCTGTACAGTAATACCGCATTGTTCTATGAAGACAACTAATACACAATCTCATCTGTACGTGAATGCCTCATCTCTCCTTAGAAAGACTAATAGACAGTTTCATCTGTAGGGTAATACCACAACTAGTGGCGGCTGCTGCAATACTAAAGTGGGGGGTGGCATGAGGAGGGAATAATAATTAAATAAAAAGACTTACCTGAGTACGCGGCGGACGCTTGCGTCCTCTTCTCCGGCTCTCCTTGAGTCCCAGCCTGCACTGGGGCACAGGCTCCCCACCCAATCCCGGAGCTGCTCTAATGCTATGAGAGCAGCCCCAGGATTGGTCTGAGCGGCGTGGTTTGCCATTCAGACAGTGCCTAGGTGCCTGTGACGTTTCTCCAAAGCAGCTGTGTAACACAGCTGCGTTGGAGAAACCTAAATGCGCATGTCTGGTTGGCCAGCCTAAGACAGCCGGCCAAACAGACATGCACACTTACAGGTTGCCTACCACTCCTCCCTGCTATGCAGGGCCCTGCCCCTCCCTACACTGCTGGCATGGCTCAATCAGTCAGCTGTCATTTTATTTTTCGCTAGACCGCTGACTGACTGACCAGTGGGGCAACGCTCCTCCGCCATTACGGAGGCGCCGGCCCTGACAACAACACTCCATAGAAAGAGCCGATCCACAAACCCATTTGCTAGGTAATTCCACTTATCTCAGCTGAGACAACAACCACTCACATTTATCTGTAAGCTAATATTGCATCAGTCCTGAGATACAACTAAACCACAAAGCCAATTGTAGGCTAATGCTACATCATTCAAAGGAGGTTACCAATCTGCAAACTAATCTGAAGTGAATACCACAACGCTCCATGAAGATCAATAATTCACAAACTCATCTGTAGGACACATTGCTTTGCTGAGACAGCCAATCTGCAAAGCTGTCTGTAAGCTAACACTATATTACTCCATAGAGAGTTAAGCAACATACACGTCTATAGGTTAATGTCCCATCACTTTGTGGAGAAAGTCAATGCACAGTCTCGTCTGTAGGCTAATACCACACCCATCCACTGAGACACTAAACCACACAGTTGCCTGCTGCAGATACTATACTACTACATGGAGATGAACAATACATGCACAAATCTGTTACTAATACTACATCATTTCACGTAGGCAACCAATACATAAGTTCTTCTTTAGATTAATATCACATTGCTACATGGAGAAAGCCAATATACAGATTCATCTGAAAGCTAATACCATATTGGTCCATTGAGGCAGCTAATCCTTAGACTCATTGACACTCTCACTAATAATACTTCACTGCAGTGAAATGACCAAACCACAAACTCATCTGTAGTCTAACAACATATCGCTCCCAGGAGAAATCAACTGCTAGTGATACTACATTGATCCATGGAAACCACCAATCCACATACTCACCTGTAAGCTAATACCACATCGTCCATGGAGACAACTGATGCACAATTTCATACAGGACTGCTCCACAAGGCTAATGCTACAAAATTCCATGGAGCACTCAGTTGCAGACTAATTTCACATGGCTCCACGCATAAGTCACCTGTAATACCAAATGGATATATGGAAACAACCTAACCATGAACCCATCAGTAGGGTAATGCTCCATTGCTCTGCAGAGATAATCAATTCATAGACTTATCTTTAAGCTAATACGTCTTCTTCCATGGAGACAACCAATACACAATCTCATAAAACATTGCTCGATGAAGACAACTAATCAACAAACTCAGCTGTTGTTAATATCACATGGCTTGATGGAGACGGCCGCACCGGCCCACCATTAATTATACTGCATCTGCCGGGAGGCGGGGCTTGGACCGACCCCGAAGGACTTCCAAGAGTACTGGTGCCCCCACCCTTATTGCCAGGGGGTCAAAAGCCGCTAATAATGAGAGCAGTGTGAACTATGGTGGAGGTTGCCTGCCGCAGTGTACTTGTCTCATGGCGGCAAGTGTAGACCATTGAGGAGCCAGGTACCGGAGGATATGTGGGCCTGACTGTTGCCTGGGGACTGTAGTGGCGCCTCGCTGGACTTGGGGATATAGAGAAGTGAGGACCCCACTCCCACCCCTTCTGCTGCAGCCTCTGGGACCTTCACGGACGAGAACACCAGCTGCTGTGCAAGCCAAGAACCAACTTACATGCATCGGCGTGGGCCCGAGTTGGAGGAGACCCTTTGCGGAGACTGTCTGGTCACTGAGTACTGCTAGAGACCTCGGCCTAAGGCCATGATGGACCAGGAGTTGGTGATCCTGGAGGAGCAGACAACATACGGAGCCCAACGGACCCGAGGTTAGGCAGGTACGGCGATGTGGGGGGTAGGGGCCTAGGTCGGGGCCAGGAGAGCCGGAGAGCATGGCTCCCTGAGAGATGGGCACCTGACCCGGGACCCTCTGCTATGAGGAGCTGCCTGGAGGTGCAGCGTGGAAAGTCGGGGACTAGGCCGGGGCCCGGGGTGCCATAGTTTTCCTTAAGAGCGGAACAATTGTCCCAGGGCCTGTGGTGATGCAGGGGCTCCCGGGGGTGCACGAGAACCCACACGAAGATGGAGCGGAACAACAGACTGGGACGAGTCACCATCCCTGGCCTCGAGGCCCGCAAGGAGGTGGCGATATCCTCTGCGTTGCAAACGCTGTGCTGGGCCCTATTTGGGGGCTGCGACTGCAACGGAGGGACAGGCATCTGAGATAGAGGGCCGCCTCTGTGGGCAGACAGTGCTCAGGGGGAGCTATCCTCCCACTCTAGACACATACAGATTATCACGATTGAACCAAGGAGAGGCTGGGAACCCTTGGGGGCATTTGAAGGAGGTCGGATGATGGTCTTGCGCCCTGAGGGATAGAATGGTGCCACTGTACTGCTGAGAGGGGACTAATATGTGGCAATTCATGTATGGTGAACAAAACCCCTTGATTGTCTGGAAACCCTAGGACTGGTGCATATGGTTACCCAGCTATGACAAAGCATAGAGTGTGCTAGATTGCATTATCCCCACAACAGGTGCTCTAAGATACTGGACTCGACCCTCTGGGGGTGGTTACATGGTGCAGCTTTGTGGTCCGTGAATACCTATAAACCACAGAGCAGACACGAAGACATGGGAAAACCTAGGAATAAACAGGTGACCACACAGCCAGAGACGAGGGAGCCATCACCTCTTCCCCTGAGAACATAGACAATAGAGACGCCTCTGAGGGCTCCATTCACTCACATGTGGATAAAGTATTGGCAGATATAGCTGATATCAAAATAACATTACAGCAAGACATAGGAGCAGTGTCAGTGGGTCTAGGCCTCCTCCATGCAGAACACCATAAACTAGTGGAGAGAGTCAAGGAAGTGGAACACCCAGTGAATACAGTGGTACCAGCACAGCAGGAGATGGCCTGCAATGTGGAGGCCCTCAACAGTAGGGTCAACATCCTAGAATGACATGCAGAAGACATGGAAGGATGTAACTGTCGCAATATCAGGGAGGTGGGCCTGCCTGAGGGATTTGAAGGACACAATAGGTTGTCATTATCCTTTCCCCCTCTTTTTCACCATTATAGGAAACATAAGGGTATTACACACTGAGGTAATGAAATAACATTGGAACCTCATTGACGCGTCTGTTAAGATGGATATATGACATCTCCTATCACTATAATGCGTTCTTATGCAATATATATTCTAAACTGAAATATCAAGCCTTTTGAAAGAAAGATCAACCTACATTTAAGTTTTATTGTGTATATTGTACTGCTTATGCTTGTATTAATGACAATAACCTATAAAACCAATAAAAATATATATTTTTTTAAATACATAGGCCCATGGAGGCTACCAAACCACAAACCCACCTGTAGTATAATGCTGAATGCTTCATGGAGAAAAATAATGCAGAATCTCTTATGTAGGCTAGTGCCACATCACTCTATGGAGATTACTACACATGTATCTGCTGCTAATACTTCCTCACTCCATGGAGTCATCACATGCACAAACTAATCTTTAGACTAATACCACATCTCTCCATGGTGGCAACCAGTGTATAAATACATCTATAGGCTAGCCACATTGCTTCATGGAGACAACTAACCCACAAATTCGCCTTTGCTAATAATATCTCAATTCATGGAGATGACCAATCCACAAACTCATCTGTAGCCTAATTCCATATCACTCCTGTCAAAATGTTAGTGACAATGACATGACAGAGGGAGGGTCACTACAGGAGCTTATATTTGTTACTTTACTGTGCTGCTGACCCATGCACACAAGGCTCTACACAATCAAGGACCCTCATACATTAATTACCGCCTGCACTTCCACCAACAGTCGAGAAGACTTTGCTCCGCCGGAGCAGAAGTGGAGGACGGTCCGTCTCCCACATCGCAGCAAAGACCTCCCCAAGCACCTCCAAAACATCACCTTACTTCTGGAATTCTGAACGGCCCTCAAGACCTGGCTGTTGGAATAGGCCACCAGGACCTGCAAGTGCCAGGATACGCTATTGGGTGATTACCCGCACTTTATAAATCCTGTTTGATTGATTGAGTGACAGTGTAGAATGTCATGGCATGCTAATATGGAGGTTTCCTTAGTCATTCTACACTTAAGACTTTGAGGTGATTCCTATACCTTCTTCACTTCCTCAGTTGAATAGATTTCATACATCTGAGAAAGAGAGAAAGTGCGATTGGGTATGGGACACAGCCATGGATCTGGACTCTCCCTGGACCCATAACAAGTGTACATGTACACTTTACAGAGACCTAAGTTAGATACCATTCCCCCAAGTAAAACTGTAGTCCTCTGATTAATGTATTTGAATGTATCTGCTCATATGAACCTTGGAGTCCTATCATAGTCCTGTTTCCTGAGATCCTCCCTGAGGAAGCCCCATTTACCTACTTTTCTCCATGCTTTGCTTAACCAATCCATCAGCTGATACTAGGGCTATATGGTCATAAGCCCTGCACTTGCCAATGCTGTTTACTTTCCTTGGACCACCTTGGGTTTCCCAAGCATGGCCGAGAGTCTTCTGCCATCCAGTATACTCCTTTATCTGCCAGAAGCATCCCACCCATCCCGCCAGGTAAGTGGCACTGAGGCATGACCTCTGGGCTGTCTGGCACCATGCTGGTGTGGTCTGGAGATGCCAAGTATGTTGAAAGTGGGAATAAGTGAGTAGTGGAGATTGGTATTGATAATACAAGATACGTGGCAGGTCATAGATGGTGACTGGAGACAGTAGAGGCCCAGCAGAGGCCACAGGAACTGTGTAATCAATAGTGGAGAGTGAGGGGGAAAAATGATAGAGAGAAGTCTACCTCATGGTGCCATGCCACTGCTCCATGGGTAGTCATCTGTAGGTTAATACCACCTGATTCCATGGAGACAATCAGTTCACAAAGCCATCTGTAGGGCGATGCTCCACTCTGTGGAGATGAACACTTTATCTCTCACTGATGCATATGATTGAGTATTTTGCTAAACGACAAGCATATCATCACTCCAGGTATTCCACTTCTCTAAAGGTGATGATCACTCCATCACACAGTTAACTGTAGGAGATTACACCTTAGAAAGAGTTATCTGGTGGCATACATTGGTGCAAGAGGAATTAAAATTCTCTCACTATCTGCCCCATCTATGTCACATCTAATTCTTTCAAGGTAACATCTTTGAGAAGGCTCTATTTCATAGGCACTGGTGCAGGAAAGCTAAGGTGATGAGACCTTAACCACCTGCTCCCTTCTCACAAAAAAATACAACATGTGTTTCCTGCTTCCTCTACAGAATTTCCATTGCAACCACCTTGGCAAGGAACATTCATTAAATCAACGAATCAGTGGGTCTTGTAGAGCGCAGCTTGTCACCCGGGGTGGTTGTGTGAGCTTCGTCGGAGAGGTGGTGGTCGAAAGGCCAGGTCTTGAGCTGTTTCCTGAAGTACTTCAGAGATGGGGAGGTGAGCAGATGGAGGGGTAGGTCGTTCCAGGACTTTGCGGTGACATAGGAGAAGGAACGACCTCCGCAGTGCATCATTTGTTCAATGCTCTGTCCCATGTCCTCTCCTAAACCATGAACCATTGTACCATGGGGTGGGCATCTTATCCCACTTTGTTCAAAAGTTATCTCAAGAGTGCAGAATGTCAAGGGGGCTGATGAGAAGGGAAGGGCACAGCCCATTGGGCAGTCTGTGGGTCCCAGCAAACCACACTGCCTCATTTAGGATCCTGCCTGCCTTTTCTTTGTTCCCTCACCACATTTAGGGTGTGGTGGAATGCTGCGATTTTCCCTGGTGGAGATGCTGCTGTTTTCGCCATCAGAAACACCCTTTCAACAGAGTAGACCCAGTAAAAGTACATTACATAGATAATCCAGTTAAAGTCAGCCGCTCTGATACCATTTTCATGCATGTGCGTTCTTTGGGGCTGCTATGTAAACTGTAGCGGTGCCAGACAACATTAGCTCCTGGGAAGCCCCCAAGGTCAGGGATTAACCTTTATGGATATATCTTCAGGATTAACATTTCTGACAATAAGCTAATATATTCCTCGATCTGGTATCCACCATGTGTGCTGTCTAAGTCACAATTTTGATTCGGAGGCCAACCAAGCAATCTCAAATCAGCCCCTCCATGTAGAAACAATTTCCAAAGATTCCACACATAGCTGCAGTTGACAAGGCTTGTTGAACTCTGTCGCAAAGTTGGGGAGATACAGAAATCTAAAGCCTCTTCAATGTAACCTCTCCTATTGTTTTTACTGTGCTTGCTCCTCCTTGACCTCACCTTTGGAAATCGGCCCATCACACGCCTTGTTTCATCTTGTTGTAAAAGGAAGTGGAAATACTGCCAATACAAACAACACGTTTCACAAATGTAGGTTTTTAAGAGTCAACTATGGTGATTTCAGCAAAGATTGTTAAGTGTCAAGAGATCTAGTGGACAGCTAGTATTTCTTGAAAGAGGTCTATCTATTGGTCCACTGAATCGAGGCACATGCTACTAATGGAGCCAGCCACAGGCGTGGCAGATTGTCCATGGGATGGCACCCTCTGCAACAGAAGAGGATCTCTCAATCACCTAGTGTCTTCACAGCCACGTGACAGCCTCGCCCTTGTACCAGGGCATCTCCATAATTCAAGCACCACTATATCCTTCACTTCGGTGGTCATGATTGGTGGTCTTTTTTCCCAGCTCTAAGGCTTTTGCATCTCATGTGGCATCCTCTTTGTTTTCTCTCCGCCCTTTCCTTTCATGATGGTCCTTCCAACCCTCAGCAGACTTTCTATGTCTCTGTTGACTTGCCATTGTGACTGGCCCTTTCAGGGCAGCCTAGTCATCGATCCTTGGCATCTTCATCGCTTGATTGCTTTTCCATTGCTCAGTAGCTTCTCCACCACTCCACCACTCCACTGCGTTACTGTTTTTGGTCGCGAGTCTTTCAGTCCACTGTCTCTCCTTAACTCTGTAGCTTTTCCATTGCTAAGTCTCAGAGGCCTTTCCTTTTCGTGATGGCCTCACCTATGCATGGCAGTGTCTCCTTTGCTTGTAGAGTATTTCATCGCTTTGCAGCTTCTGTATCATGCCGTGGGATCGCCATCATTTGACGGTGTCTCCATTACTTGTTGACGCCTCCGTCACTCGGTTGCTCTTATGTTCCGCAGTGGTCTTTCATTCACGCAGGTAGCAGTCTTTCCGTCATTCTTGGGCCTTTCTATGGCTCGGCAGCCTCTCCATCACTCAGCACAGCGGTCATTGCGTCACTCAACAGACCGTCGACAATCAACCATCACTTGATAGCCTTTCCTTTCCTTCTCTCCTTCATTCAGAGGCATCTCAATCTCTCATTGGTCTCTCACGACTCTGCGCCCTCTGCATCCCCAGTGGTCCTTTCTGTAGCAGGTCAGCCTTCCCATCGCTCTGTGGCCTTTACATTGTTTTGTGCTCTTTTCATTATGCAGTGCCGGCCTCCCTATCCAGTGGAGGCCTTTTCATCACCCTAAACTCTTCAACGTTCAGTGGCATTTCTATCACTCGATACTCTTTTATTCAGAAGCATATAGTGGGCTTTTCATCACTTGGTGGCCTTTTGCTCAGCCGTTCATCTCTCCCCGGCCCCTGCATCCCTCGATGGTCCCTTCCACGGCCCGGCAGCCTCTGCGTGGCGTCGCTCTGCAGCCTAATGCAAGCATCAGGTGGAGAGCACGTGCGTCCCCTGGCTCTCGAGGGGAGGGTCCCAGCCAGAAGCCGCATGCTGCTAGCTGACGCTGTCACAGAGCTCCCCAGCCGGAGCCCTCAGGTGTCTGGCCCAGACCCATGGCGGGGACGGTGTTGTTTCACACCGAGGCCCTCGGGAGCAGATTATCCGCTCAGGCTTCCGGTTCTCGTGGCGGGGCGCTGGGCCACTCTCAGTAGCTTGGCTGCCAGCTCTCGAAATCCTGAACTTAAAGAGAGGGAGTGTCTTTTACGCTAGAACGAAGCGGGGATTTATTATGTGTAAACGAAGAGACCCTTGGTGGGAGAGTCACTTACGTGACTAACACGTGGAGTCCCTGATGGTGAAGGGAAAATGTGAATATTTGAGTTTCGGAGGATGCCAAAGGCAATTAATCCCATTTCTGTTCCTTCATTTGTTTGATGCCTCTGAAAGAATGCCGCGCCGTTATCAGAAAGTAACCCATCCTAGTCTGATCGCGAGTTTGAAAGCTGTAGAGGTATCCAAAATTCAAAATATGACTTTTGCTTTTTCTGACTTTCTCCCTTTCATATTACACACTCATCCGTTTGTATATCAAACATGTATAATCTTTAGAAATCAGGGAGCGCAGTCATTGTCAGAAAGATCCAGTGCTACTGGTACTTTAACATAGGATAGGACTTTTCCATTTAAGTAACAAAAAGTCCATTTTATTTCAGATGATGATGTGTTCTTTGGCACAAGCAGATGGTGTCCGAAAAAAGAAAAACATTCACTTCACCAAAAGCCCTATAAGAACTATTTTTTCACATTTTACTGCTGTCTGCTGTGAACTAGGCCTTTGAGTAATTATAATGACGCTGGAATGTCAGAGTAATTTCTGTAATTTTGCATTACTCTTTGATGCAGAATTTCCATTAATTACGCGATTACTCCTGCTCGCATAATTAAGAGTAATTTAAGGGGAAATAGACACAGAAACAACACATTTTGTGAGTGGCTGCTCATGCTGCTGTTTGTGTTGCTTTGCATTTAGTACTATTTTCTTAGTGCAAAATGCCTGGAGTAAATTGGGGAGAAATTACACTGCTATTCTTGCTCCTTTGCATTTAGCTCTATATCTTAGCGCAAAATGCATTCTTGGGTCCATTTTGGATGAGTGGGGGCATTTATACACTAAAAAATTAGCACTAGGTGCCAAAATACTCTTCTCGCGTAATTACGCGGAATCTCATGTATTTTTGTGATAGTTCATGTAATTATGCTAAAGCAAATTATGCGAGTTACATCCACGCCTACTGTGAATTACTGCACTTGCTGATGTAGGTTGCAGTAAACTGGATAGACAGTCTGGAGGTGGCTGCAGAGGTTCCTGCCAGGGCGGTTCCATCTGTCCATGGAATACAGGTTCTACAATGGTGTCACAACGGAGTGAAACCAGAATGGACAAGGCATTGTTCCGATGCACCCACAGAAAAGTCTTCCCAGAAAAAGAAGTTGAGGGCACTCAGTTTTTTGCCCTCCGTGTTGTCCTGAGCCGAGCAAAGGTTTTTAGGTCTTGCATACCAGATGGCATAAGCTGCCTGGTTTACAAAAAGACCTTTTGTCAACTTAAAGTGGGCTTAGAGCCCCCAAATTGCTTAAAATTGGTTGACCTTATTGTCACTCTCGTTTGCTTGCTTTTTTAAAAAGAATTGTTAGCTTCTTTTTATTGTGTCTGTCTCTCCCCTGAAGCATAGTCTTAGTACTTGTGTCCTTCTACTGCTTACTTTTCAAGCAGTACTTTTTGTGGTCTGGCTTGACAGCACAGATGTCGCCAGACAATTATGTGAGCATCACCAGGAGAGTGGCTTTGGATCCACCCAGATGTTGGGAGTCAGGAGTACATGTTTTGATTGGGCAGAAGTTGTGTGCTTCCACAAAAAAAGTGCTTGCCCTTCACAGAGCTGTGATCAAATCAAATCAAAATAAACTTTATTCAGATTTGTTTGAATCCATAAAAGTGCAAAATAAAAAACATTCTTTTGTTTAAACTTTAAACGTAGTTTCATACATTACATCTCAAAGTTTCTAATTTTAAAACAATAGCTAAAAGCCATATCCATAAAAATCAAATAATAATATAAGCATACATTCCTTAGCAACCACTTCCTGATTTTCAATTACATTCTTCTTCATAAACCAATTTCTCCAAATGAGCAAAGGATTTCCTTCTTTTAATTGCCTGAAAGATATAACCTGCAACTGTTCGGCAGACAACATCATTTTCATGTTTACATATAAAATTAATTGCATCCTTATAAAAGATAAGTTTCTCAGTTAAAAAGAGAAGTCTTAAAAATACCCGTCTAATATCATCATAAAACCTACAAAAAAGCATAAAATGGACTGTGGACTGAATTGCTTTCTCATCACATGGGCACCTAGGGATGTTTTTCTTCCATATTTAATTTTTTAGGAATGCCACTATTTGGTGTAGGGTGGCCATCCGCAATCAAATCAGATAGAATCTTTCTTGTACCTTTTGTAACCTTTTTACATAATCTGGTAAACCTGGTTGGATTGATCTGGCCATGTATCTCAACACACTCGTTTTTTTACCGTCTCTACTTTTTCTGTCATAACCTTGTTTCTCTAAAAATAACATTTTCAATTATTTTTTTCCATACTGTAATATGCTAACAGGGTTCTTGACGGATAGATTGTCATCAAAGTCTCTAAGTAACCAAGCGATTTTATCATAATGCTTAAGGGCTAAACAATCCTCAATGATATCCCTGGTAAAATTTGTTCCCTTCTTACTCCAGATGTTGTACCAGGAGGTTATTGCCCCTATATGTATTATGTCTACAAGGTTGGTTACATTTGTTTCTCTGTGTGTAATGTATACAGATGCAAACCAGGGAACTACTAAAAGTATACAGAGAAAAGAGTTTTCATAAGATTGTAGTGGAGAGATATGAGCCATGCCACACACTGTTCTCCCGTAAGACATGGCCGAGATACACTTACTGTTATGCAATTTTAGCATGTCGCGTATGGGTTTATTTCCTATCTTCCTAGGAAATCTAAATATAGCCTCCACAGATCTAATAAACTTAAGTTATGACAATTCTATATGGGGGCCCCAATTGCCATTATAAGAAATAAATCCACCCAGAAATGTAAACCTTTGGACTTCTTCCAGCTTAAAGTCCCTCACAAAATGATTCTTTTTCTTGGCTTTCCCTCACCCACAGACCATCACAAAAGTTTTAGTCAAGTTTAGGTTTTAAATCCCTCTGCTCCATGTATGCAACAAAAGGACCGATCAGATGTTGTAGAGCGTTTGCAGTTCTAGATATTAGTACTGCATCGTCCGCATACAAAAGCTGAGGGGTTGGGCAGGAACCAGTTCTTGGGACATCAGCATTCACCTGCTGTAATGTTTTGTCTATCTCATTAATATACAGTGAAAAAAGAAAGGGAGCAAGGACACAGCCTTGTCTGATGCCCCTAGAAACCTCAAAATTTGAGGTACACCCCCTTCAATCAGAGATGAGTACAATTGCGACAAATGAGATATTATATCAGCAGGGGCACCCATTTCAATCATAGTTCCCCATAGTTTGGCATGATTGACAACATCAAAAGGCACAACTTAAATCTGCGAAGCAGAGATGAATGTGTTCCCTCTTAGCCAGTGCAATTTACCAATAAGATTTATGTTAATACACTGTCCACCGTCCCAATATCCCTCCTAAATCCATATTTTGAGTCTGTTAAAACATAGTTATACGCTGCCCACGTCCCCAGCCTATCTAATACAATTCTCCCCATTATCTTTAACGGATGAGTCCAGGAGGGATATAGGGTGGTAGCATTTAACATCCCCTGTCACCTTTTACAAAAATTGGGACGGTTATGCTATCCATCCTCGTACATGGGACACATCCTTGGGCAGCTGCATTACAGACCTGAGTTAAGATTGGGACCCAAAACATCATATATGCTTTATACGTATCTGCAGGGACCCCATTGGGTCCTGGGGCTTTACCAGATGAGGTTTTATTAATTGCAAGTGTAACCTCCTCTAAGCTAACCTGCTGCAGAGGGATACAGGCATTGAGGGTGGCTTCACCTTCAATTTTACTTACCACATTAAAGAGTCTTTCAAAATGTGTTCGCCAATCACTTGGAACAATTAATGTTTCTACCCTTGGATCTAAATCATCTTTCAGGAAAGGTGATTTTATCACCTTCCAGAATAGTAAGGGGTCCCTAGCATCCACTGCCTGATTCAGGTTAGCTATGTGATCATTTTGTTTATTTATCCAGCTGTCTGAGCTTGAATTTTCAGGGGCACGCACATGCCTTTGTAATGTTATTAAAATATCTTAGGTAACTAAATAATCTATGGTGTTTTTCTCTGGCCGCAGAACAGATGGGAGAAGGGCAGTCATTAAACTACAAGGATTTTTTGTCTGGTTTGACACTGCATCCATAACCCACACCTATTGGCATTTCCAATGCTTGTATTTTTTTTGGTTTTCATAGCTGTCTCCGCATGTGCTTTTCTCTCCCTTCCCCCTTCCTCCCTGTTGCTCTCTCTCTCACCTGCTTGCTTCTCCCAGCCCTCTGTGTTTAGCTCACCCTCGTAGGTTTCACCCCCATTTTGCTTACTTGCATACATCTTCCTCAAGTGCTGCTTCCCCTTTGCCCCACCGTGGTCTTTTTGTAAATTATTTTAAAAAAAATAATGTTGCGGGCCAGGCAGCAATTGCTGCCAACCCATCTGCCTTAATAGCGCTTATGCGCAATTTCTTTTTTTCTTTCTAATTTACTGATTCATCATGGATCTGTGAATAAAAAAAATGTCACCTGCATCATTTTGTCTGTGTGTATGAGTAATAGAGCATGGCGTACCTACAAAAGGGCATGGCCGTGTGAACGTCTCATGGCACCTTTTTCTTTTTACCGTTAACCATGCTGCACAGCGTCTTGCTGATGCTGCACAGCATGGCTAAAACGCACTGACATAGCCTGTAGGGTGCTAAAGGTGAGGACTTTTGGCTTTGCCAGTGCTTCTAGTCGATGTTGGGAAGACCAATTTACTTGTAACTCAAGTACTAGCATATTCAGCAAAAGTAAACATTTCTGTCCTTTGATATTTTGAGGAGAATTAAAAAATTCTCCATATTTAAAGAAAAACCTCATCTGAAATGCTGAAATGCAATAATGAGAATTTTAATAACAGATGCGCATAACTGCGTGAGGCCGAAGACGGCTGTTCTTCGAGCAGCTCATGAATGCTGCATGCTGATAATAGGCAAGATGTCCTTGCAACCGAGCTCACTGGATAAATAGGCTTCTTTCTGCCCTTAGTGAAAAACACGCTCCTTTTGTGGTACTCCTACAGGGTGAAACAAGCATTTGCAATGCAATAGGTCTCGCATTTATGAGAGTTTGAGCTATTGGCATTGTAAATGACAATGTCTTTTATTTATATGTTGTTTTTAAAACAGATAAGTAAAAGACAATGTCATTTACAATGCCAATAACTAAACTCTAGCAAAGCGAGACCTATAGCATTGCAAATGCGTTCGGCGCCCGTGCTATAAAGCTAAAAAAAAAAAGTGTTAGGAGAGAGTGTGTCCTGCCTGCAACAGCAGGCAGGACAAATCTATATAAGAAAATAGTGCTCAGAGGCTGTAATTAAAGCCTACCGAGTAACAACACATGTACAGGGGGTGTCTTTAAGGGAGGTTACAAAAAAAACAAGGAGGTACTTAGACGGGACTACTAAGCCTATTGACAAATGAAAAGCCACGGTTTACAGTGGACAATGGCACAAGCCAATGAAAAATATGGGTGGAGAGTGGGTGGAGCTTCAAGTCCATACCTGAATACAGGTATGGACTTGCACATGCACTGCCCAGGCTCAACCTAAAATCGCGGGAAGCTAGGTTTCTTAATTTCTCATAGGGCATAATTGGCCTACTAAACTTATACCATGTACATTATGCCTACGAGGCAGAGTTTGTCTGTTTGGACACACATAATGCATTGCACGTGAAAAATCAATATATAATAATCTTTTATCCAGCAGTTGAAAACATACTATCGTGAGCAGTGAAACTGTTTTATAAAATAAAAAAGATATCTCAAGTTACATGTAAATGTCCAGTATTTGTAAAGCGCAAACAATTACCCGAAGGTGTCAAGGCGCTGGGGGCCGTCGGGAAGATTAAGCGAGCTATTGCCCAGAGTCACATGGTGCTGGGCTGATCTGCCGCCGGCACTGGGGATCGAACCGGGAGCCCCCGGGTTCCGGAGTCAGTCACCCTGGCCGCTGCGCGACACCTCTTCCACATAGTAGGCCATGTGCTATAAATCACTACTAATGAGCCTAAGGCTGCATGTGACAAAACCACCAGATCTGTTTGTGAGGTGGTGTGAGGAAAGAACAGCAGAAACCCGAGGAGCTGAATGTGTCCAGGAAGTAACTATCTGATGTGTGTGTGTCTGTATGTGGTTGTTTCTAAGGGGGAGTCTCTGGACTGGCCGCATTGTGTATGCCAGAATGCACACTACCCTGCATGTTCTGTGTGTAGGTGGACTGTGCATCTTTACAACCTGCTGAGCTTAAACAGCGTGTGTATTTGTGTGTAGAAGCACTGTGTGCCAGCAACAACCTGCTGAGCTATGTGTGTGTGTGTGTAAAACAGGGTTCACCAATGAGTAAGCTGTGAGCTACTGGTAGCTCTCCTGTGTGCAGGCTAGCCTAATGAAGTAAAAGGTTTGCTTGGTTGAATTATTACATACATCCCAAAATTAAAGCATGTGTTTTCTGAAAAAATATGTGCATTTATTTTAGAATCTATAAGCTGATGTTTACAAAAAATGATTGGATTCCCAAAATATATTTAAAGCTGATATTTGAGTGATAAACCAAAAGGTCTTGGGGAGGCTTATTACCATGATTACTAACTGGTGCCAGAGGCATTGCAGTTATGACTGTCATGTACATTCAATGTTGATGCATTTTCCATTGATAACGCCTTTTTCACAATAATGCTGGCAACCCTGCCTGATGAACTGAGGTGAATGCTGCAGGTAATCTTGCATGAGGTGGCCATCTTGTCTGTTGTGGTCACTCGCACACTAGTAATATGTGTAGCTTGTTATGATTTTCATTGAACATAAGTAGCTCTTATTACAGAAAAGGTTGGAGACTACTGGTGTAGAAGAACTGTGTGCCAGCAGCAATGTGCTGAGGTGTGTGTATGCGTACATTATTTTTTTCTACAGCACAGCCCGCTGAATTGTGTCTGTATGTGAAATATGTCAACATCCTGCTGAGCTGTATATAGATGGGTTTTGTGTCAGGAACAATATGCTGTATGTGCTGTGTGCTAGCAATAACCTGCTAAGCTGTCTATCTGTGAATGGACTTAGTGGCAGCAACAACTTGCTGAGCAGTGAGTGAAAATTGATTGTGTATAAGAAATAACCCACTGATTTGTCTCTGTGTATGGATGCACTGTATGCCAGCAACAACCTGCTAAGGACTAGTGTCAAGATCACCTGGTCTGTATGTGCATGGAATAACAGCACAAACTGTTGAAGTGTGTGTGCGTTTGTGTGTTTAATAGGTTTGTGCATCAGCAACATCCTTTGGAGCTGTGTGCTTAGATGAAGAGTCATAAGTAACAACGGCGAGAAGTCATTGTATGTGGTTGGTAGAGATAAGGGGTAAGAAGAGAGACAGTGCCCTGATGCTGGGATAGCAAATTCTGATTGTATTGTATATAAGTATTACTCCCAAAAATAGGGTAGTCCTTTGGCAAAATATGTAGTATCGTGAGGTCTGTGTCAGAACCCAATGCTCACACATCGCTGCGTCCATCATAAGCAAAAGCCCTCCCCTCAATAGGAACCCTTCCTGGAGACTCCTTTGGAAAAGACAGGTCTGCATGCACAAACCAAAATAGCACGGGTAGCAAAACAGGGGCGATTAGCATTACTTTTAGACCATGATCTCAAAACTGTTGCTTTCCTTACTACTGTCTCTCCTTCAGGTGTAACCGCACAATGATACTACCAAGACAGAGCCAGAACTGTAAAGACACTAGAGTGCTCAACTGTGCTAGAAAAACACAGAGGTTCCGCAACATCTTGCAAGATTTGGTAGAACTAGCAAGGACTCGGAAAGCTTGGTAGCCATAAAAGGACCCGACCTTATAAATACTGCACCCTCCTGATTCTCGATGGCCGCCCATGGCGGTCTCTGCGGCGACCGCATTGAAGAGGGGAGGGGGGCGCTGGTGAAATTCGGCGTCAATTGCTTCCCTGCGACAGCCGCAATGATTGCCGCCCCCGAGATGGCAGATAAGAGCTGAAGGAGGCCGCCGCCCCCAAAACTCGTGCCGCCCAGAGCAGACCGCCCCCCACCACCACCCTTGCTATGCCACTGGGCCCGGGACAGCTAAGTGCATATTTGTCTTGTATCTTCCCATGCCATCCAATAGGAGCCTAACAGACTGGAACGGCCTCAGACTGTTTTAGTGAGGTTACCCCAAGGTTCAGAAATCTGGATTTTGGACCTTGAAAACCAAAGCTACACAAGGAGAGCTACAGAATTTCAGTATTGTGGAACTATGAATCTTCATACAAATGATTGTGTGGTTTAGTGTCTGCGTTTGGTGTGCTGTGCCAGTATTTTTGTGTATATTTTGTGACAAATCACTTCTGTTGATATTACGCCCTGCTTATGGTTTAAGCAGGTTTAAGTTTGATGACTGTTATCCTAAGTACCTAATCAAAGATTGACATTAGTATCATTATTACTGTCAAACTCACTTCTGGGTGAGTTGTACTCTATGCTATCTATCTCTAAGTTTCTGAGGTGATTCACAACCACGATGGAAGCTTAGGACATACATGTGACATTGAAGCCCCTTGGGATTTCTAGCCTACGCTAAACCAAGTTCATTGTGATTATAACCCTAAAGGCAGGAGAAAGAAGTGACTAAAGGATTATTGAAACCCAGACTAATTGTGCTCCTGTTTTCCCTCAAATCAGTCATATGCCAAGTTTAATTCAACTCCCATGAATCTATGCAACAGGACAGAATCAAGCATGACAAGTAGGCCTGGTTGAAATTTTAATTTCCCTTGTGGAATTGGAGAAATTTGGCAGCTCCGCATTAATCTTGTAACAAAGCGTTTCCCTCAAATTCCACCAATCGCTGGCTGGTGGATTTTTTTTCCTGTTTGAGCAACGCAATGACAACGGGAACAACGCAAGGCTCCAGAATGCAAGCTGGTGAGATACATTGAGATTTGCCATCAAATAGCCCGATTTCCGGTCTCTATGAGGACTTCCTGCGAGAATTTCAAATGTGGGCAGTCGCGAGTGGTCACGGTCAGAAGTCTGCTTCCGAGTAGATTTTGTACTTGAGCAGAAGCAAAATTAACTCAAATGGACGATACTACAATATTAGTGTATCTCAATATTCCTAGCCTCGATATGACATAGTACAGTCCTTGGCTGGGAGATAGGGTCAGGTTTGTAAGCACACCAGACCACAACAGAAACTAATCAACGTGCAGCAAAAATAGGAGACAAATAACAGGACAACATAAAACTCATGGTGGATAAAAAGAAATAGTCCCTCAAGAATCACATCAAAGGAATAACAGGAAAGGACTCGAGCCAGCAGAATACAGATCACACTTTATGATAGTGATAAAGGACTCAGTCCTGTTGTCTGTGAATCACTTCAGATGCCGGTTCAACAGCACGACACAAAGGAGAAACGTTAAACTGCATAATGATGTATGACAGGCTGGTTGACCATAACAATGAATTCAGTGACAATAAAACTGCTCTTCTAGATGGCTACATTTATAATTCTGCAAGCGAAGAACTGCAGTTTTATGTGCTGCAGGTATTGGTCGAGCTATTCTCCATGCCCTTCAGTGAAGGGTACAATTTAGCTCTGACTGGTCATTATGTTTTAACATTACTGGTTAAGTTAAAAAATATATCTAGCATTACAATAGACCAGAACAGTCAACACAACATACTCACTAACATTTGAAGAAAGGAAGTAAAGCTAGGGCCACATGTTTGTCCAGACTTTGCAAAACATATATTTGCCTAATTTGCTATTTAATTTAATTTATTTAGTAAAGTTGCCTATTTAACGCAGACATGGTCTCCAGAGCAATGGAGCTCCATGCCTTTACTCGAGAGTGGAACCCATGCAGCATTTTAAAGGCACATACTATGTCTCCTGCTCCATAGCAGGTGATGCTTTTTATGACAAGCACATGCAGCCAAAGTCAGACCCTACCTTCCAAAGGAGGACACTCGCCTGCGGGAAGAGCCCTGATCCGGTAACAACTGATTTTGATACCATGGATCATACCATCCTCCTAGGCTTGCTTGGGGAATTGGGAATTGATGGGGCTGTGGCAAAATGGTTAGCTTCCTCCCTGACCAATCAAACCCTAGGTTTGTTCCTCTCTGCGCACAGATCAGACAGTATGCTGGTTAAATGTGGAGTGCCACAAGGGTCTTCACTTCTCCCTCTACTTTTTAAAGTTGATGTGGCCCCCTTCCTCCTACTTATTAAACAACTCAGTTGGAAAGCAGTCAAGGATGCTGATGACACTCAGCTCCTTCTCCAATTGGACGAAGATGCTTCCCTTCATGTTTCTAACCGAAACTTGTGCTTGTTGCACACCCAAGCTTGGACAGATGAGAACGTCCTTAAGCTCAACAGCAACAAGAGTAATCAAGGGCCTAGGTACCATTGATGCAGCAGGTGCAGTGGCACCGAGGCCTACAGCCCTGCGGGCCCATTGAACCCTGACAATTCCTGTATTTTACCACCGCAATAACAGTCAAAAGGGCCATTTTCTTTGCATGTACCAGGGTACATGGCATCCTTGATATGCTATTGTTGGTAATCATAAACAATGATGTCATGCATCTATAGGGCCCCCTTCTTAGCCTCACCGCCCATTCCAGCTCTGAAGGCCGAATCCCCAGGGCACTGTATTGATCAGACACTTTTTCTAAATGAATAGATCCGTGCCATATTTTTCATCTGATTTTGTAATTATCCACATGCTAATGACAGCTCTTCCTTTCCTTCCCAAAGTCCTGCATGCTATAACAATATTGGCTTGTGTTCTACCAGGGCTTGACTTCAGTACTGATCTCTATTTACATCACCTAGAAGGGTCACTCAGCAGGCTCCAACAGAGTCAAAACGTTGCCATTTGAATTGTCATAGGGCATAGGAGATCTGACCTTGTCTCTGAAGCTAGGAAAAAGCTGCAATGCCTTAGGTGAAGCAAAGGATCCACTTCAAAACTTTGGGGCATATTTATAAGGAAATGGCGGAGAGCGGCGCTGCGGCGTTTCCAAAATGCAGGGATGCGCCGTATTTACAACAATACTGTGCACCCCTCCGTTTTCACTAGTGCAGGCGCTAAAAACAGCTGCCTAGCACCACCACAGACATGCTTGCACCATAGTGCAAGGATGCCTATGTTGCAGGGAATTATTGTTTATGTGCAGGAAGAAGACCCTTCCTGCAAATAAACATCAATAATGGTGATTTGTAACTTCTATGTGTGCTGCATTCTGCAGCACACATAGAAGTAGCAAATCGTCATTATTTAATTGTTTATATGCAAGAAGGGACACCTTCCTGCACATTAACAATAATTAAGGGCGTTTTGCTCTTTCTATGTGTGCTGTAGAATGTAGCACACACAGAAAAAGCAAAAAACGAGGAGAAATAAAAGTATTTTATTTCTGTTTTAGAAATGTCTGCATTCGTTCTAAAGGGTAATACAATTGTCTGTGTCATTATTCAATATGTCTTTTTACATGGTAAAATATTAAAAGCATAACATTTATTTGAAATGTGGGACAGTTAAATACTTAAATAGTGGTTTATCTGGGTACCACTCAGTAGCCAGAACAAGGACTTGTAATTGGGGACAGTTTCTCTGGAGGATGGGGCAATGCCCATCAGCCCTGATGTGAAAAACACAACTCGTGATGGAAGGAATGTTTTAATCAATTTGAACTACTGATATGTACTCACTCTTGATGATATTCCACTCTATCGTTTGTGTGTTCTGTTACAGAAAGTAATAACCATATGCAAATAAGCCTTGGCCACACCCCAACAAGCACAGTCCTGTGTAAACTGCCAGACCACTTTGGAAACTTATGCTAGCGACAACTAATCTAAATTTTCCCACCTTATTGAAAATGTCGGACTATAAGGCAATCCTCACAGAGCCTCCACCCTGCTGTATAGCATGGGAACTCAGAATATTCCCTTCACCAATCAGTCAATGGCTTCATGTTTGAATTAGAGCCACAAGTCCATGAGGAAAGGTCTATCTCACAGTTGAATAAATGCCAGATCACGGACATCTTTTCAATTTCTGTTTTTGCCCTTTGGCAACTTTGCTTGCTTCCTATGACGTCATTCTAAATATGTAGATGTATGATACCAGATCCTCTTTAATCTTGAGGCGTGAGCTCTTGTTTCATCCTTTGATCTTCAATCGACTTTAGCACTCATCTATGGCTGGAACAAAATGATCTTACAATCAGTCCATCTAAAACTGAGATTTTATTCACTCAAAATCAAACTAATAAATGGAATCAGATACATTGACCGAAACCAATGCCCCCCACCTATAAGATTTTCTCTTGTGAGAAACTTGGCACTCTGCTTTCTCCTGAGCTGTCACTAACCCAGCATGGGGCAGCTGTCACAGAGGCTTTTTTTTTCATCTACCTTCCTCAGATCTTTCTATTTGTGTCTTTCCTGCACCACACCGTATATATTAATGTCTTTGTCCAATTATCTATTGACTTTGGAACTTCAGTGTACATGGAGGTCCCCAAAGAATAGCCAGCAAATGCAATGCACTTAAAATGCAGCTGCACTCAAGACAAAAGATTAAGGGACATATGTTCAAGGAAGTGGGGGAGTGAGGCATTAGCTGTCATGGCTTAACGCCTCACTCCGCCACTTCAGAAACGCAAGGCTGCACCATATGTACAACGATATGGTGCAGCCTTGCGTTTCCCCCTGCGCTGGCGCTACATTTAGCAGTGTAGCGCCAATGCAGGCACCCTTGCACCATAGTGCAAGGGTGTCTGCGTGCAGGGGAAAGAATGTTTATGTACAGGAAGGCCGTCCTGTATATAAACAATCTTTAAATGCCATTTTGACACTTCTATGTGTGCTGCTTAATGCAGCACACATGGAAGTCACAAAATAGCGCTCTATCAAACAGTCCATACGCTAAATAGCGGGATGATTTTCTCTGCACTACATGCATTAATGGGAATAACTGTCAGTGGAAGGAAAATTATGTAGTGCAGAGACAATCATGCCGCTATTTAGCGTATGGACTGTTTGATAGAACGCTATTTTCTCCATGCCAGGTTTTGAATGTTCCCATTCTGCACTCTGTTCAGAGAACGTACCTGCATGTTTAAAAAGACCACGTGGGATGATTTAAAATACAGAGATTAGTCCCGTGATCAAGGCTCCTGAGAGAGCAGAAACGTTGGGAGAATGTGAGTCCCTCATGCTGGGGGTTCCATGGAATAAACACATTTTTTCACGACACAACCGGTGCCGGTGTACTTTCTTTTTGAAGCAAGAGGAGACTTGGTGGGATATATATATATATATATTATCTACTGGCGGTCGCCAGTAGATAGTTATAGTTAGGACCTATTATCCATAGGAAATCCGCGACATTCTATTTGAAATAACTCTTGCGCCGGTTGACGAATCTTCGCAAAGCTTCCAACTTGTTGGGCGCTCCGCTCCGCTCCTACCCTGAAAGTCTCGGGTTGATTCGTCAAGCGGGGGCCGAGAAAAAGGGGGTCCCAAAACGCATTTTCCCCATTCATTTTTCCATAGGAACCTTTAGTCGCAGCTACAGCCCGAACTGCTGAACGGAATTACACCAAATTTGGCAAAGAGGTAGCCCTTGGTTCAGTGTCGTGTCTTTCGCTTAAATGGTGTAAATCCGTTCAGTAGTTCCTGAGAAAATCAAAAGTAAAGTCACATATATATCTATGGGCGAGTAGGGTCCGCGTATCCTGAGCGCACCCTGCGCGCACCGTCCCGATCACGAGCTGCATGCTAATTGGCTGTCAAGTGGCTGTCAACACTCCAAATCAGGAAGTGTTGGCAGCCATTTTATCCCTCGGTAGAACCGAGGGACAGAAACAAGTGCGCAAAGCGCAAAAGGGGGCAGGGTAGAAACACCCTGACCCCTAGGTCTGCTCAGGGGTCCCACAAGGACCCCTGGGCAGAAAAGCTTTTTTTTTAAACGGTGGGATGCGCTTAGGGTGCGCGGATCCCGCCGATTAAAAAAAAAAAAAAAAAAAAAAAGCACAAGAAACAAGTGCGCAAAACGCACAAAGGGGGCAGGGTAGAAACACCCTGACCCCCTAGGTCTGCTCAGGGGTCCCACAAGGACCCCTGGGCAGAAAAGCATTTTTTTTTTCAAAATCGGCGGGATGCGCTTAGGGTGCGCGGATCCCACTGATTAAAAAAAAAAAACACAAGAAACAAGTGCGCAAAATGCACAAAGGGGGCAGGGTAGAAACACCCTGACCCCCTAGGTCTGCTCAGGGGGTCCCACAAGGACCCCTGGGCAGAAAAAGCACAAAAAAAGACCGGCATCGTGCTGAGGCCCCGCCCCTCCCTGCAGCAGTCTGCAAACGCGCCCCCTGGCGCGTTTTAAGAAGGAAGTAATTCCCCTTGAATACTGGGTGCCTGGGGGCCAACTAGCCCACCAGGAACCTCCGGTATGCGCCAGGGGCTGCGTTGCAGAGAGGTGTACAGAGGCCACGCCCCTTTTACACCTCTCTGCAACGCAGCTCTGTGGCGCTTTTGGAGGTACATGGTGGGCTAGTTGGACTCCAGGGACCCTCAGTATTCAAGGGACTTAATCCCCCAACTTAAAACGCGCCACGGGGCACGTTTGCACAGTGGTGAAGGGAGGGGCGGGCTTCAGGTGACATGTGTGCAAACAGGCCCCGTGGCGCATTTTAAGATGGGGAATGAAATCCCCTTCAATCCTGAGGGTCCCTGGGGCGAACTAGCCCACCAGGTACGTCCAGAAGCGCCACAGAGCTGCGTTGCAGAGAGGTGCAAAAGGGGCGTGGCCTCTGAACACCTCTCTGCAACGCAGCTCCTGGCGCATACTGGAGGTACAGGGTGGGCTAGTTGGACCCCAGGGACCCTCATGATTCAAGGGGACTTAATCCCCCAACTTAAAACGCGCCACGGGCGCGTTTGCACAGATGTCACCTCAGGCCCCGCCCCCTCCCTTCACCATTGTGCAAATATTCCTCTAAAATCAGCCGAACTACGAATTCCGATTTACTCACCTGTTATCAGGAGAGACCTCAGTCCTGCATCTTTCAGCCCAGTACTGATCCTGAAAAGTAATTTTAACCGTACTTACCAGTAACTTGAATTTCCTTCCATAGGATATCATTGACTGGTTTCACTTGGAAATTCTTCTAAGTGTGGAGTTTTGGAACTTTATAATATTCCTCTAAAATCAGCCGAAATACGAATTCCGATTTACTCACCTGTTATCAGGAGAGACCTCAGTGCTGCATCTTTTAGCCCAGTACTGATCCTGAAAAGTAATTTTAACCGTACTTACCAGTTACTTGAATTTCCTTCCATAGGATATCATTGCCTGCTTTTTGCTGAAAAAGTTTCTAAGTGTCGATTTTTGAAACATACAAATATTCCTCTAAAATCAGCCAAAATACGAATTCCGATTTACTCACCTGTTATCAGGAGAGACCTCAGTGCTGCATCTTTCAGCCCAGTACTGATCCTGAAAAGTAATTTTAACCGTACTTACCAGTAACTTATATTTCCTTCCGTAGGAATCCATTGTCTGGTTTTCAGCAGAAAAGTTTCAAAGTGTTGATTTTCACAAACTACAAATATTCCTTAAAAATCGCCTGTATGACTTAAACGCATTCTTTCAACTGTTTACAGGAGATGCACCAGTGCTGGATCCAGGATCCACCACTGAGTAAGAAAAAGTAACGATAACACTTCTTACCTGCTAAGTAAATTTCCTCCCATAGGATAACATTGGTGATTCTATGTGAAAAAGTTTCTAAGTGTCAACTTTTAAAATACAATAATATTCCTTAAAAATCACTACTGTAACCAAAACGCTTTTACTCAACTGTTTACAGGAGATGTCCCAGGACTGAATCTAGGATCCAGTCCTGTGGTTAGAAAAGTAATCCATAAAGTAACTAATTGCATTTAGCTAGAAATTCACATTGAGCTCAATGTTGCATTGTGTTTGAAATTGTGTTGCCCATTGCAACAACTGTAACTACTGTACTTAAAAGTCTATTGCCTATTTGCAAAGTATTTAAACTAAAGTAATTCATTCTGAGAAAGTATATTTTGTAATGTATAATGTAATTACAATGTAATTTAAAAATAAAATATCTAAAAATAAATAGTTTAAAAAAATGTAGTAAATCAGTATCAAAAAAAATAAATATAACAATTAATACATTTAAAAATCGTCATTTACAAAACCTTTGAAATTCACTGAAAAAACCATAGGTTTCAGGCTTGTTATAGTTAGGAATTAGCATTTTAAAAACCTTTGAAATTCACTGAAAAAACCATAGGTTTCAGGCCTGTTATAGTTAGGGTTTAGCATTTAAAAAACCTTTGAAATTCACTGAAAAAACCATAGGTTTTAGGGAAAGTTATAGTTAGTTGGACATTGCACTCATACAAAACCCGTGAAATTCTCCCGTTATAGTTAGTTCAGCTAACTATAACTCGCGCCCCCGCAATGCACTGCTGATGACGTCACATATTACATCACTCATGATATGGTCAGTCACATCACTGATGACATCTCAAATGACATCACTGATGACATCATCCATGTGAGAATTTAATGCATCTTCTCACACCCTAATATAACTTTTGATACACCCACTCTAAATTACAGACTGCCATTCTCAAAACCATACACACTCCAATACCAATAAGTACATACCCACTCACTGATTCTTAGGTCTACACACACACATCTACTCACTCACCCGTACAGTCACTCATACTTACAGTCACTCAGTACAGGACTATCATATGCACTCATACACCTATATAAACACTCACACAACGCAACTCATCCATAGAGGTACTCACACACCTAGTCAGTCATGCAAATAATTAATCACACTCCAATTTACTCACCTATACAGTTATACACACCAGCTCACTTATTCATAAAAATACTAACACATTCTTATGCTCCTATGCAATCAGTGATGCAAGCACACACTCATCCATATAGCCACTCTCACAATCACACACTCTCACTTATAGCCATTTATATACTCCAACACACATATATACTGCCTTTCACATATGTAGTTACTCACACATGTACCACTGAGATATACATTCAATCACTAACACACCCATACACACACTCACCCACCCATACAGTCCATCACAGACGCACTGTTGAAACCATCCACCCAGTGAATCACCCACTCACACATCTATGCACAGAGTCACACACACCCCACCCACACAAACACTGAGGCACCCATATAGATACTCAGAGAACCAATCCATAACCCATATAGACACTCATTTAGCTAGTCAGAAACCCATGCAGCTGCTTACACAACAACAGACAGACGGATACAGACATTCACACAGTTTAGTCACTCACCCATGCATCCAGTAAGATACATTTAATCACTCACTTATAGACTCAGTCACGCACCTACTAAATCATCCATTCAGACGCTTATACACCCACTCATTCTTCAATACGCCTTTCCCTATATATATTAAACATATTTAAACTTTACAGAAACACACAGTCACTGGATGATGTCAGTGATGTCATCAGTGATGTGACTGACCATGTCATGAGTGATGTAATATGTGACGTCATCAGCAGTGCATTGCGGGGCGCGAGTTATAGTTAGCTGAACTAACTATAACGGGGAATTTCACGGGTTTTGTACGAGTGCAATGTCCAACTAACTATAACTTTCCCTAAAACCTATGGTTTTTTCAGTGAATATATATATTATCTACTGGCGGTCGCCAGTAGATAGTTATAGTTACAACCTATTATCCATAGGAAATCCGCGACATTCTATTTGAAATAACTCTCTTGCCGGTTGACGTATCTTCGCAAAATTTTCAAACTTTGTGGGGCGCTCCGGTCCGCTCCTACCCTGAAAGTCTCGGGGGGGGATTCGTCAAGCGGGGGCCGAGAAAAAGGGGGTCCCAAAGCGTGTTTTCCCCATGCACTTTTCCATAGGAAACTTTAGACACGGCTACAGCCCGAACTGCTGAACGGAATTACACCAAATTTGGCAAAGAGGTAGTTCTTGGTTCAGAAAGAACCCTTTTGTTAAATGGTGTAAATCCGTTCAGTAGTTGCTGAGAAAATCAAAAGTAAAAGTACATATATATCTATGGCCGAGTAGGGTCCGCGTACCCTCAGCGCACCCTGCGCGCACCGTCCCGATCACGAGCTGCATGTTAATTGGCTGTCAGCTGGCTGTCAACATTCCGATTCAGGAAATGTTGGCAGCCATTTTGTCCCTCGGTAGAACCGAGGGACAGAAACTAAGTGCGCAAAGCGCACAAAGGGAGCAGGGTAGAAACACCCTGACCCCTAGGTTTGCTCAGGGGTCCCACAAGGACCCTCTGGGCAAAAAAAAAAAAAAAAATTTTTAAAAATCGGCAGGATGCGCTCAGGGTGCCCGAATCCTGCCGAAAAAAAAAATCGAGCGCGGTCTCCCGCGCTCGATTGCATTTGCCCGGGTGGCCCAAGTCCCGGGGGCATGGTGAGGTGGGTATATTGTTTGTATGGGGGCCTCAAAGGGCCCCCAAGCCCGGGGACCGCCACCCCGGGGCTTTATAAAAAATGGTGCGGGAGGGCTCTCCTGCCCTCCCGCAGCCCCGGGGACCGCCACCCCCGGGGCTTCTTTTTAAATAAATAAGGTGTGGGGGGGCTCCAGCCCCCACACGCCCGAGACCACCACCTCCCGGGGCACTTACAAAATAAATGTGGGGTCCATTACGGACCCCCAGAGCCCGAGGGACCACCACCTCCCCGGGGCTGTGCAGTTAAGGGAGGGGGCCGCGCGGCCCCCTCCTGGAGCCCTTGATGGCCCTGGGGACCGCCACCCCCAGGGCCGGCTCCTGCAGTGTCCCGGGGTGCCTACCCCCGGGACACTGTAGTTTGCTATGGCAGGGCGGGAGCCTCGCGGCTCCCGTCCTGCCATAGCAAACTGCTTGGATATTGGAAGCGAGAGCAGGAAGCCTGCTCTCGCTAATATCCAAAGACAATTGCTTTCCACATGGGGAGCAGCATGTTAGCTGCTCCCCATGTGGAAAGCTAATGCCGGCTCGCGCAGGAGGCGGGGAGCCGGCTGGGACTGTGGGGGATTGGGGACCCCCACAGTCCCCAACCAGAGGCCAGGCCCCGGGGATGGAAGCCCCGGGGCCATAAGTGGCCAGGGAGGGGGACCACGCAGCCCCCCTCCCCAAATTAGTAAAAAATTAAAAAAATTAAAAAAAGTGCAAGGCCGGCCCCGGGGGATGGGGTCCCCGGGGCCAAAAGTGGGCAAGGGAAAAGGGGCCACGCAGCCCCCCTCCCTTTAAAAAAAAAAAAAAAAAAACGACCGGCATCGTGCCGGAGGCCCGCCCCCTCCCTGCAGTACTCTGCAAAGCGCGCCCCCTGGCGCGTTTTAAGAAGGAGGTAATTCCCCTTGAATACTGGGGGTCCTGGGGGCCAACTAGCCCACCAGGAACCTCCAGTATGCGCCAGGAGGCTGCGTTGCAGAGAGGTGTACAGAGGCCACGCCCCTTTTACACCTCTCTGCAACGCAGCTCTGTGGCGCTTTTAGAAGTATATGGTGGCCTAGTTGGACTCCAGGGACCCTCAGGATTCAAGGGGACTTAATCCCCCAACTTAAAACGCGCCACGGGGCGCGTTTGCACAGTGGTGAAGGGAGGGTGCGGGGCTTCAGGTGACATGTGTGCAAACAGGCCCCGTGGCGCGTTTTAAGATGGGGAATTAAATCCCCTTCAATCCTGAGGGTCCCTGGGGGCCAACTAGCCCAACAGGTACATCCAGAAAGCGCCACAGAGCTGCGTTGCAGAGAGGTGTAAAGGGGTGTGGCCTCTGTACACCTCTCTGCAACGCAGCCCCTAGCACATACTGGAGGTTCCTGGTGGGCTAGTTGGCCCCTAGGGACCCTCATGATTCAAGGGACTTAATCCCCCAAATTAAAACGCGCCACGGGGCGCGTTTGCATAGATGTCACCTCAGGCCCCGCCCCTCCCTTCACCATTGTGCAAATATTCCTCTAAAATCTGCCGAACTACGAATTCCGATTTACTCACCTGTTATCAGGAGAGACCTCAGTGCTGCATCTTTCAGCCCAGTACTAATCCTGAAAAGTAATTTTAACCGTACTTACCAGTAACTTGAATTTCCTTGCATAGGATATCATTGCCTGCTTTTTGCTGAAAAAGTTTCTAAGTGTTGATTTTTGAAACATACAAATATTCCTCTAAAATCAGCCGAAATACGAATTCCGATTTACTCACCTGTTATAAGGAGAGACCTCAGTGCTGTATCTTTCAGCCCAGTACTGGTCCGGAAAAGTAATTTTAACCGTCCTTACCAGTAACTTGAATTTCCTTCCATAGGCTAACATTGACTGGTTTCACTTGGAAATTCTTCTAAGTGTGGAGTTTTGGAACTTTAAAATATTCCTCTAAAATCAGCCGAAATACCAATTCCGATTTACTCACCTGTTATCAGGAGAGACCTCAGTGCTGCATCTTTCAGCCCAGTACTGATCCTCAAAAGTAATTTTAACCGTACTTACCAGTAACTTGAATTTCCGTCCATAGGATATCATTGTCTGCTTTTTGCTGAAAAAGTTTCTAAGTGTTGATTTTTGAAACATACAAATATTCCTCTAAAATCAGCCGAACTCCGAATTCTGATTTACTCACCTGTTATCAGGAGAGACCTCAGTGCTGCATCTTTCAGCCCAGTACTGGTCCAGAAAAGTAATTTTAACCGTACTTACCGGTAACTTGAATTTCCTTCATAGGCTAACATTGACTGGTTTCACTTGGAAATTCTTTAGTGTGGAGTTTTGGAACTTTATAATATTCCTCTAAAATCAACCAAAGTACGAATTCCAATTTACTCGCCTGTTATCAGGAGAGAACCCAGTGCTGCATCTTTTAGCCCAGCACTGACCCTGAAAAGTAATTTTAACCGTACTTACCAGTAACTTATATTTTCTTCCATAGGAATCCATTGTCTGGTTTTCAGCAGAAAAGTTTCAAAGTGTCGATTTTCACAAACTACAAATATTCCTTAAAAATCGCCTGTATGACTTAAACGCATTCTTTCAACTGTTTACAGGAGATGCACCAGTGCTGGATCCAGGATCCAACACTGAGTAAGAAAAAGTAACGATAACAGTTTTTACCTGCTAAGTGAATTTCCTTCCATAGGATAACATTGGTGATTCTATGTGAAAAAGTTTCTAAGTGTCAACTTTTAAAATACAATAATATTCCTTAAAAATCACTACTGTAACCAAAACGCTTTTACTCAACTGTTTACAGGAGATGTCCCAGGACTGAATCTAGGATCCAGTTCTGTGATTAGAAAAAGTAATCCATAAAGTAACTAATTGCATTTAACTAGAAATTCACATTGAGCTGAATGTTGCATTGTGTTTGAAAATGTGTTGCCCATTGCAACAACTGTAACTACTGTACTTAAAAGTCTATTGCCTATGTGCAAAGTATTTAAACTAAAGTAATTCATTCTCATAAAGTATTTTTTGTAATGTAATGTATAATGTAATTACAATGTAATTTAAAAAATAAAATATGTAAAAAAAAATTGTTTCTAAAAATGTAGTAAATCAGTATGACAAAAATTAATATAAAAATTAATACATTTAAAAATTGTCATTTACAAAACCTTTGAAATTCACTGAAAAAAACGTAGGTTTCAGACATGTTATAGTTAGGAATTAGCATTTAAAAAACCTTTGAAATTCACTGAAAAAACCATAGGTTTCAGGCACGTTATAATTAGAAATTAGCATTTAAAAAACCTTTGAAATTCACTGAAAAAACCATAGGTTTCAGACACGTTATAGTTAGAAATTAGCATTTAAAAAACCTTTGAAATTCACTGAAAAAACCATAGGTTTTAGGGACAGTTATAGTTAGTTGGACATTTCACTCGTACAAAACCCGTGAAATTCCCCGTTATAGTTAGTTCAGCTAACTATAACTCGCGCCTCGCAATGCACTGCTGATGACGTCACATATTACATCACTCATGACATGGTCAGTGACATCACTGATGACATCACTGATGACATCTCAAATGACATCACTGATGACATCATCCACGTGATAATCTGATGCACCTCCTCACACCCTAATATAACCTTTGATACACCCACTCTAAATTACACACTGCCATTCGCAAAACCATACACACTCCAACACCAATAACTACATACCCACTCACTGATTCTTAGGTCTACGCACACATCCACTCACTCACCCGTACAGTCACTCATACTTACGGTCACTCAGTACAGGACTATCATATGCACTCATACTCCTATATACACACTCAAACACCGCCACTCATCCATAGAGGTACTCACACACCTAGTCAGTCATGCAAATAATTAAACACACTGCCATTTACTCACCTATACAGTTATACACACACCAGCTCACTTACTCATACAAATACTAGCACATTCTTACGCTCTTATACAATCACTGATACAAGCACACACTCATCCATACAGCCACTATCACAATCACTCACTCTAGCTTATAGCTATTTATATACTCCAACACACATATATACTGCCTTTCACATATGTAGTTACTCACACATGTACCACTGAGATATACATTCAATCACTAACACACCCATACACACACTCACCCACCCAAGCAGTCCATCACAGATGCACTCTTGAAATCATGCACCCAGTGAATCACCCACTCACACATCTATGTATAGAGTCACACACACCCCACCCACACAAACACTCAGGCAGCCATACAGATACTCAGAGAACCAATCAATAACCCATATAGACACTCATGTAGCTATTCGCAAATCCATGCATCCACTTACACACCAACAAAGACGGATACAGACATTCACACAGTTTAGTCACTAACCCATGCATTCAGTAAGATACGTTTAATCACTCACTTGTAGAGTCAGTCACTCACGTACTAAATCATCCATTCAGACACTTATACACCCACTCATTCTTCAATACGCCTTTCCCTATATATATTAAACATATTTAAACTTTACAGAAACACACAGTCACTGGATGATGTCATCAGTGATGTCATTTGAGATGTCATCAGTGATGTCATCAGTGATGTCACTGACCATGTCATGAGTGATGTAATATGTGACGTCATCAGCAGTGCATTGCGGGGCGCGAGTTATAGTTAGCTGAACTAACTATAACGGGGAATTTCACGGGTTTTGTACGAGTGAAATGTCCAACTAACTATAACTGTCCCTAAAACCTATGGGTTTTTCAGTGAATTTCAAAGGTTTTTAAATGCTAATTTCTAACTATAACGTGTCTGAAACCTATGGTTTTTCAGTGAATATATATATATATATATATATATATATATATATGACAATGTGAAATGATAACACAAAAACATCTTAAATAAAGCATTTGTATTCAAGTTTCTCATTAACATGCATGTAAGTCTTTTTCACATTCCTCAGGCTACAAAATTGAATCCTAAGACCAACCGCAAGGAGTCCCCACACTCAAACTGAAGAGCATACATCTCCAGCTTGAGTGTTTTATAAAAAATATAAGACAAGGTAAGCTCTCCTGGGGGTCATGTATCCAAAGCCCCAGGAGAGTTACTATGAGTTTTTTTTAATGTTCTTAGGGAGCTGCTCTGCTCCCTGCAGCCACTCAACAACATTAAAAAAAATATTTCGTGGTGCCCCTGCCCCTTCTTCGGGCATCACAAGGAACAAACAACAAACATAAAAAGCCCTTGCAGGGCATTATGTGGTGCTCCCAGCTGGAGCAGTGAATATGAAATTAGCAGCCACACTCCTCATTTCATATTCCTACTTCCCAGTTTTATTTTTAGTTTTTTATCATGGTGCCCAGTCCCACCCGGGGCACCCACATTATTTTCAAACATTGGGGGCCACAGGGGAAGGCCCATGGTCCCTGGGACCCACCCATCAAGGGTGTGGCAGGAGCCAGCTTGAAAGGTTTGCTCTCGCCCGACGGGGGCAGCTTTTCTTTCTGCTTCAGCCCTGAGGGAGCAATTCTGTGTTTTTCTGCCCGCAAGAGCACGGGCAGGGAGAAATATTTGTGCTCCCACCTTTATGCTCCTGCTGGGTGGAAGGACTGAAGTCTTACCTGCCCTTGCTCTTGGTGGCAGGGAGCAGGCTCCCAGGGAATGGGGTCCCCGGGACACCCACACTGAATTGGCCCCAGTGTATGGGGTGCCAGGCACCATAGAATGGCTCAAGGAGGAGGCCCCACACCCCCTCCCCAAATATAATGTAGCAACCCTCAGGTGTGGGGTCCTGGGGCCATAGAATGACTCAAGGAGCAGTGGCCCATTCCTCCTCTGCAAATAAATGCAGCAGACCCCGGGAATGGAATCCACAGGGCCATGTAGTGGCTCAGAGAGGGGGGCTGTGAGACCCCCTCCTCTTAAAATAAAATGATGTGGCAACCCGCCGGGCACTAGCATACTGTTGAAATGAAAATGTTTTCTTTATTTTGCCTGTGCATTGTTCTATGTAAGTTAGCATTCGTGGCACCATTTTATGTTTAGCCGCCATTTTGAACCATGCTCGAAACTGCTGCTTGCCTCTTCGAGAAAATGGGTTGTTGAAAGTTTTTGTTTCTCCAAGGTTGGGCCTTGCTTTGCTATTGAATGCACTGTTCTTATTAGCGTATACCTTTCCAACTAGATAGAGGCCTTCTCCCACTAGTCTAGTGGTGGGCACGGACAGAACGACCTTGAGTAGGAGATAATGTGTGCCCGGCCTCTGAATCGAAACCTATCCTTCTGTACTCCATTGTTTAGCTGCATCTGCTTGGAAAATTCCATTAAGGGCGTGCCTTCATTGGTTCTGAAATGTACATAATATATTGTTATGCTTTCTGATGTCAGTCCCTCTCTGCAGCTCTCCTAATAGACTGGGCAGACCGGGCTCCGCTCGAGCGTATCTGAATAAACATATGGAAGGCTGAGAGGTGATCGTGAGTGACCCTAATCAGGTCACTTCCTTCAGTTGGCGCTAGGCCTGGGCGGTAAATTCCGCTCCGCTTGCGGAATTTGCGGAATTTTGGCAATTCCGCGTTTTGCGGAGAACGCGGAATTGCCGAAAATTCCGCGATCTACGGCGTAGCGGAATTTTTTTCCTTGTTCGCGCTTTCAAAATGCGTGTTCGCGCGCGCGGGAGCGACTTACCGGGATCCCTGCGTTCGCCGACGAGTTTTCCTATCCGTTCGCGTGCGACACAAGATTTTGGTATCCGGCCGCACGATCCCGCGAGAGTGTGCGATCGCGAACACGTCATTCGGATGTGCCATCGGACATCCGCGTTCGCGAACAGGAAACACGCATCGCGAGCGGGCGGGACAAGTGAAACAAGATGGCCGCGCCAATTGGCGACCGCATGGGCAAGTTCGCGAGATATTTCCCCCCGAGCACGCAAACAGCGTCCCCAAACAGGAAAAACACACCGCGAACGGGCGGAACAAGCAATTCCGCGTTCTCGCGGAATTCTGCGGAGCTCGGGGAGATTTTTTACTGTTTCGCTGAACTTTTCGTAACGCGACTACGCAAATTCCGCCCACCCTTAGTTGGCGCCCGAACAGGGACCCCTTCGGGTGAGTGGCCCTTCCCCTCCCCCGGACGGGTGGGGAGGTCGGGGCTATCATCGGGTCGGACGGACGGATCAGGGATCCCTGCATGAGAGAGTTCCTGTAACTGGCAGCTGCCCCTTCTGTACAGCCGGACGGTGCCTCGCCCAGTGGTCATCCTGACTGGGGTGCTGAACAGCGAAACCCTTGGATCTGACCATTTGGTCTGAAGAGTTGGCAGTGGAGAATAACTTTGTTTCGACCTGCATGCATCAGGTGAGTTTGTTTTGGTTCTTTGTGGATATGGTACCATTTTGGTTTCTATTTGGTACGGTCTAAGGGCCTTCATTTGGATAAAACGTTTGCAAATGTTTTACCAGGCATAGAATAGTGAATTTGTTTTCTTTGAAAATGCCTGGAATAAGTAAATTGGTTTCTTTGTGCTGTCACTGTTGTTCTGCAGGTGCTAGATTGGAAGGAGCTCAGCCGGCGCCTCCGGAAGGTACTCCTAATTTTGATATGTGTGTGAAACATGGTCTTGGCCCTATTATGTTTAGTACATTATGGCACAAATATACGAGGGAAAATGCCGAATTGCAGTGGCCATTGACTGGCACTTTTGATGAACAAAAAATTGGGTTTTTACAGGAAAGATTGTTTGCGTAGTGAAGCAGGCAGTCTATGTTTGATTCTCTTCGAACGTGGCAAAAGGAGGCTAAACAGAGACGAATAAAGATGGAAAAGGAGGCGCGAAAAGGGAGAATGCAAACATTGACTCGGAAAGCTGTAGCTCATGATAGGGAGAAACAAGAAATAGGAATTGAACGTGAAAATAGGAGGTTTCGATTACAGGTTGATAAATCTTATGTAGCCCAAGAAGAAAATGATACTTTTGTGGAGGAATTATTAGATAGTCGACCCCCACCTCCGTACGCCCCACAAAGGATATATCCCACTGTTCCCTTGCCCTCACAGCCGCCTGTTACTGTCGCTTCTACTGTCTCTGTTCCTGTATCTACTGCTGCTTTTTCGACAGCCGTGGCATCGACTCCTTCTCCTCTTTCCCATCCTCCTGCTTCCTTACCGTCCGCAGCCACTGTGACTGTTAGCACCCCCCTCACGCCCATTGTTTCAACATCCTTCTCACCAGCTTTTTACCCTGCGACGCAGCCCTCAGCATCACTGATACCTGTCACTCCAGTTGCCTCTCCTTCTCTGGTTTTTCATCCCCCGGATTCCTTGAGTGATGGGACGCCAGTGTGCCGGTTTGGAGACGGAAATTGGACGAAGTTTAAAGAGCGCATGGGTCCGTTTGTGCGATCTGAAGTGGGAGATGCAAAGAAAAAGGTAGTGGCTAACCAGGCTGCACAGTGGGCCCGAAACCCCATTTACAGTGTGGAATATGTGTGGAATGTGATGGAAGATTATGAGCCTTTTGTACAGCAGCATGCCCTTAAGCATATGTCTGCTACTCTGATTGGTCTTTGGGAGCAGTGTTTCAAAGATGCGGCACCACAGATTTTGTATGATATTAAAGATCGTGTATATGTCAGTAATATGGGCCTGATCAAGTTTTTGGTAGTATTACGACGTTGATTGCTTACTGGGGTAGGCTACTTGAGAAAAGCCCCACTCCAGTATCTCAGTTCCCGATGCGGGAGGTTCATCCTATATATCACCCCGAAATACCAGAGCTAACAGATCAGCGCAGTATTGTCACTAGACCAGGTGTGGCGGCCCGTTTTCAAGAACAATGGGTTTATACTCCCTGGAAAAGGAGTGAAGTTTTGTCTCTTAAGAAAGACTCAGTTACCTGATCCTAGGAAAAATCCTACTGCATATTATAAAGAATTGACTGAAGCGGCCTCTTCAACAGTAATGACGCTTGCGGACATTGAAATGTTCTTTGGTCTACTGGTTCCGATTGATATTTGGAGGCAGGTACACACACAAGATCATGTAGCGGAATTGGGAGTTACATGGCATCAAATTAAAGTATGAGATCAGGAGAGAAAGCCCGGTGATAAGCCTAAGGCGGAGATACTTTCCTTGACAGGCCTCATCACGTATATACATTCTCTTATTCCACCGAGAAAAGTTGATTGGGACAAGTTAACGTCTTGTCGCCAGAAGAAAGATGAGAGTGTGTCTGATTTTTTCACTCGGTTTGAAGATGTGTTTTTGGATTATAGTGGGCAGGATTTGTCTATTGAGGGAGGTGTCCGGTTGTTTGTTAATCGATTTGTTTCCGATTTGCTTCCCGAGATTGCGACTCAATTACAGGCTTCCGAAAGCACTTGGTGCACCTCTTTCCCTTCTGTTATTTTGAATATGGCGAAGTATTATGAGCATAGGGGAAATGAGGATAAGGAGAGAACAGTGAAGAAGCACAAGGATTTGAAGACAAAGGTGTTGTTGCAGCAGGTTTCTAGAGGGAATGGTAGAGGACATGGTGGTTTGGTCCGACAGCTTCCACGCACTAGCAGACAGCCGACTACTACGCCTTTAGGGCCGAATCAGTGTGCGTATTGTAAGGGGGAAGGACACTGGCGTAGCGAGTGTCCTGTGTTGTTGCAGAAGGTGGCAGTCCCTGGAGGACGAGGTTCTCATGGACGGGGTCAGGGAGCTGGTGGGGCAGGCAGGGCTTCAAATGCTGCGGCTTCACAGGGTCGTTCTGATAATAATTACTTTGATGACCCTCGGGGCGGACAGTATTATCATGATGATTATGATACAGATGAGGTGACAGGAATGTCTTACAGCTAGGACAGCCAGGGACAGAGTGAGTGACCAGTTTCGATACCTGTAGACCAACGCGGTTTATGTTACTGCAGATTTGAATGGCTCGGCTAAGGAATTTTTGGTGGATACAGTTGCAACGAACAGTTCTATTTCTCGTTCTTTGGTCCCTGGGGCAGCTCTGTCTGGGCATAATAATGTTTCGGTAGGTTTTTCTGGTGTACCGGTTGTGAGCCCCATTTCAAGACCTCTTGCATTGACCATTGGTCCTTTCACCGTGAATTCGCCATTCTTACTGACATCTAATTGTGGAGAGAATTTGATGGGTTTGGATTTGTTGAAGAAATTGCATGCTACGATCTATTGCTCCCCGGCAGGTGTTTACATGACAATCGGTCCGGATGTGTCACGCGCTAAACAGTGTCTGTCCAAAGATGCGCCCCTTCCAGCTGAGTTTAAAGATGTGCCGTCCACTTTGTGGGCCACAGGCGAAACAGATGTGGGACTGTTACAGATACTGCCGGTTTCGATCACAGTTAAAGAGAATGCTATTTTGCCTCGTATCCCTCAGTATAAAATACCGCAGGCAGGTGAGCGAGCTTTATTGCAAATTGTGCAGGATTTGATTGAGAAAGGAGTGGTTGAGGAGACGACTGCTAATATTTGTAATAGCCCTATTCTCCCCATTCAAAAACAGACACCTTCGGGTTCCTCTGATGATCATGCAGAGGTTTATCATTTTGTGATTGATTTGCGCGAAGTTAATAAAATAGTAGTTCCCCAGTTTCCGGTGGTCCCCAACATTACTACTCTTTCAACAATGATTCCTTTTACTGCCAAATTCTTCTCTGTCATCGATTTGAAAAATGCATTCTTCAGTGTTCCTATCCATCCAGACAGCAGCTATTTGTTCGGTTTTACACTAGCTGGCAGACATTTTAGATTCTGTCAAGCTCCTCAGGGCTATACTGAGAGTCCAAGTATCTATAGTCAAGCCTTAAAGAGCCAATTGGATTCTCTTTTGCTTCCTACAGGTAATGTATTGGTTCAGTACGTTGACGATCTCCTCATCGCTTCTGACACAGAACAAGGTTGTAGGGATAGTACGGTTAAACTGTTGTTGCATTAGGCACAGCACGGACATAAAGTGTCCCTTTCCAAATTTCAGTATTGTCGACAGGAGGTCACCTATTTGGGTCACCTACTGTCGAAGGAGGGTAGGAGATTGACTCCTGAGCACACCAGTACCATTGTTAAAATGCCCATCCCACAGACTCAGAAAGATGTGCGTGCTTTTATAGGTATCACTTCCTATTGTCGGCAGTGGATACCTAGCTACTCGTTACTAATAAAACCCCTGCTCGCCCTAACACTAAAAGATGTGCATGAGCCTCTGCCTTGGATGCCTGACTGTCAGCAGTCTTTTGAGCAATTGAAAACTGCGCTTTGTTCGGCTCCAGTACTCGGCACTCCAGATTATACTGAACCATTTGTGTTGTATGTTCATGAGATGGCTGGCAGCACGCTTTCTGTTTTAACACAAAAATCTGGAGATAAGCAATGGCCGTGTGCTTATTTCTCTGCTGTTCTTGACCCTGTCGCACGAGCCCTCCCGAGCTGTCTAAGAGCGGTCGTGGCTGTGGCTGTCTCTATAAGACAATTGGCTGGACTCGTACTTGATACTGACCTCACAGTCGTGGTAGCCCATGCTGTGGATACGCTTTTGAATAAGACAAAGACACAGCACCTCACCAGTGCACGTCAAAACTGGCTATGAATTGACCTTGTTCGCCAAACATATTACGATTAAAAGATGTGCCACTCTGAACCCAGCCACGTTACTATCCCTCCTTTCTGAAATTGATGAAAATGAGAAACATGATTGTATCTTCCGGGCGGAAGAAGAGTAGAAAGGACGGGTAGACTTGACTGATGTTCCCTTATCTGACCCACAAGGGGAACTATATGTTGATGGCTCTTGTTTCAAATTACCAGATGGCACTACAACTGCTGCTTATGCTATCACTACATTGCGTTCAGTCGTAGAGACATCACGAGTCCCTTATCAGTCAGCCCAAGCAGCTGAGTTAGCCGCCCTTATTCGAGCTTGTGAATTGAGCGAGGGACTGGTTGTCAATATTTATACTGACAGCCAGTATGCCTTCGGGGTTGCACACAATTGCGGGCGACTCTGGGCTGAGAGAGGGTTCCTTACTTCCCATGGTACAAAGATCCAACATGGTCACCTTATATTAAGGCTTTTGTCTGCTTTGATACTCCCTAAGAAGTTGGGAATAGTGAAGTGTTGCGACCATAGGAAAATTACTGAAAAAGTAGGGAGGAGGAATGCTTTTGCTGATCAGACAGCTAAGGAAACGGCACGGACTAAAATGAAGAGAATGTTTGTGGTAGGACCTGCTAGGTGGGTACCTGAAGTTACCATGTTTGAGGATACGCTTGAGAATGTGAAAGAAATACAGAGCGAGGCCACAATTCTGACAACAAGAATTAGCAATGTGGCAAGAAAGTACAGCACAATTGAACGATGAGGGATGTTTGATTGATAAGTCATGAAAGCAGAGATGGATGTTGCCAGATGCATATGTTCTCCCTGTAGTCACCATGGCCCATGGCCCAGCCCATATCAGCGCTAAAGGTATTTGCAAGTTGTTAGACCCTGTATGGCAGAATGACAACATCCCAAAAAACAGCTGCACATTTAGTGAAATACTGTATGGTGTGTATGATGCACAATCCTGGAAAGGGTACCCCTACACCACCCGGTAACTTTGCACCACCTACTTTCACCTTTGAGGTCCTTCAGATGGACTACATCGAGCTAGATAGGTGTAATAATTTGAAATATGTGTTGGTGGTTGTTTGTGCATTTAGTAAATGGGTTGAGGCTTACCCCACTAAAGACAATACAGCTGTTATGACCGCAAAGGTACTCCTGAAGGAGTTCTTTCCTCGTTTCGGTTTGCCCGGTTTGCCCCGTTTGACTTGGAGTGATAACGGAAGTCATTTTAATGCCAAGGTCATTCAGTTAATTTGCGATGGTTTGCACATATAACAGAAGTTTCATGCTGCAAATCACCCACAGTCAGCTGGATTGGTTGAAAAGTACAACGGTACTCTCAAACTGAAATTGGCAAAGATTCAGGAGACAACAGGGTTACAATGGCCAGATGCTCTGCCATTAGCTCTTTTGTCGACAAGAACAACAGCACATTCTGGAACAGGATTGTCACCATACGAGGTCGTGTTTGGACGCCCGGCAAATGTCTGGGGCGTCCCGCAACCCCGTCGGTTTTCTTATATTGAGTATCCTTTGTTAATTGACTATCTGTACCAGTTAACTGAAAATTTGCATTCTATTCACCAACAGGTCCGCAAGTCCTTACCCGCTACACCAGAGGGACCCGGACACAACATTCGGCCTGGAGATTTTATACTAATCAGAAACTTCCAGTGAAAGAAGAGTTTGGAGCCTCGTTGGAAGGGCCCAGAACAAGTCCTCCTGGCCACTCGAACTGCTGTGAAGGTCGCCGGCCGAAAGAACTGGATCCACGCCACTCACTGCCGCAGGATACCCTTGCCCTTGCCCTATGATCAATGGGTGAAGGACGGCATAGGGGACTCTGAGTGCGAGAAGGTGCCTCAGTTTGTCCCCTTCAGTTATGCAAAGCTAAATTGGACCCAAACGGATTTGGAAAATGATGAAGTGCTAAATGCAGCGGTCCCCTCAGAAATACAAGCTATTAAGGAGCCGCTGTTTGTTGATCCAACGGTGCCTGGGGCTGCCAGGTACCATTTGTGTCCTCGGTTGAGGGACGGTGCACAGAAGGAGAAGTCAGATTAGATAGGGATGGACTGTGTAAGTCAGGTGTACTTTGTGATAGTACCAACGGAATTAGTTTAGGGTGATGTGAGTCTTGTGCACTGTTTGTCTTCGAACTTTGGACAGGATAGCTCAAAAGGTATCCCTTTGGGGGTACCTTATCCTGATCGACGTGGGATACATCACGAGCTTAGGACTGAGCAAGCTCCACCGCCGGTGCTCAAGAGCGCCATTGTATTGATGAACAATAGGAGCCTGTACCAGTGAGGCTCTGACGGACACTGGGACAAGGGACTCTAGGCACATTGTCCTCAAAGTCATGTTTGAATACATATCGTAAAGTAAAGGATAATGCCTGGTTTCGAACGGAAATGGCTGATTTCCAACGGTTTAACACATCTGAGTACTTTTAATCCTTCCAAGGTTGCAATATTACCAAAGATAAGCCTATACCTGTGTCAGTAGTTAATACGACAGCTAGTTTTTGTGTCCAGGGGACTGGGGGGAGAAAGGTGGGGGACAGTAAATGTAATTTTACCTACAGATTGAATACGACTAATAGTTCGCCTTTGATTCTAGCCCATAATGTTTATTTTGTCTGTGGATCACAAGCTCACGTCTGGCTCCCGAAGGGTTGGTTTGGTACATGTTATCTCTCATTTCTTCTTCCCCCTGTATATGTTACCCTGTCTAACTATCACAAAACTCACCGACTGCAACGTAGAAGTCCATTCCTGTCCTGAGTCAAGAGGGTTGTTGATACGAAAGATATAGATCAGACTGACACCACCGCACAGCAATTGGGGATGCTGTGAAAGCACTACTACCTTTTTGGGGCCCAATGGCTAATAACCTTCAAATTTGTCAGCTGACAAGAGTTGTTGAGGTGGTTGGCAATAAGACTGCTGGGATAATGACAAATATCACTGCTGAGCTCCAGGCTACGAGATTAGTCACTTTGCAGAACAGGATGGTGCTAGATGTTATACTTGCAGATAGGGGAGGGGCCTGTCGCGTCATAGGCAGCAGATGTTATGTTTACATACCTGACAACGCTCCCAATGTTTATTCAGCTGGGGTTGGAAGATCCTCACTTTCTTGGCCGTAGTTGTCGGTATCTTCTTCACATGTTGCCTCTGCATACAATGTCTCCCGGCTTGTTGTTCCTATTGTATTAATATCCTCACTCCCAAACAGAAATTGTCAATTCATGATACTAATAATGCAGTTATGTTACAAAAGGATATTGATGATTTGAAGCAGATTGATAAAGGTATTTTTGAGACTACATCTTTCCTTGCAGCCTCCATCTCTGATACTGAATCTATGACTAGCTCCTAATACTAATGTTCTTTTGTCCTCGAACATGTTATATTTTCTTTGATCATTTCCTAAAATGGTTAGCTCATGCTAAAAGGAGGGTCTGTTGAAATGAAAATGTTTTCGTTATTTTGCCTGTGCATTGTTCTATGTAAGTTAGCATTCGCGTCACCATTTTATGTTTAGCCGCCATTTTGAACCATGCTCGAAACTGCTTCTTGCCTCTTCGAGAAAATGGGTTGGGGAAAGTTTTCGTTTGTCCAAGGTTGGGCCTTGCTTTGCTAATGAATACACTGTTCTTATTAGCGCATACCTTTCCCACTAGGCAGAGGCCTTCTCCCACTAGTCTAGTGGCGGGCACGGACAGAACGACCTTGGGTAGGAGATAATGTGTGCCCGGCCTCTGAATCAAAACCTATCCTTCTGTACTCCATTGTTTAGCTGCGTCTGCTTGGCAAATTGCATTATGGGCGTGCCTTCATTGATTCTGAAATGTACATAATATATCGTTATGCTTGCTGATGTCAGTCCCTCTCTGCAGCACTCCTAAGAGACTGGGCAGACCGGGCTCCGTTTGAGCGTATCTGAATAAACAGATATTGGTTTGTATTCTCTACTGTCTGACCGACTCTTCATTTGTATGGAAGGCTGAGAGGTGGTCGTGAGTGACCCGGGTGACCCTAATCGGGTCACTTCCTTCAATACCCTGGGGGAAATTCAAATAGAATCCTCTGGTTTTAGCCCCAGGGGTCCCTCTGGGGCCCCCCAATCAGGCATAGGCTGTCAGGATATCCCCACCATGAACTCCTATGTGTTTTTAAAATCTTTTTCAGGCCAGGGGACGGAGTCCCTGAGTCCTAAAGTGGGTGCTGCAACATCTTTGTAAAAATCTATCAGTCAAATTTGGTGCAATTCTGTTCATAATTTCTGAATCGCTGCACATGGGGAAACGCATTTTGGGACCCCCCATTTTCTTAACCCCCATTTGACTGATCACCTTCAAACTTTCCAGGACGGAGCTGATGTTCATGAGAATTTTTTTAAAAAACATTGTGAAGATTCCTCACGCGATGCCAGAGTCATAAGCAAGCCAAAAAATCAGTTTCCTATGGAAACATGGTCCTAACTATAACTACTCATTGGCGAACGACACTTGGTAATGTACTCTTCTAAAATCGCAGTGTTATGCACATTTTCTGTTTAAAGCTTCAACAATATCAGGGACTTTTTGGGTCTCGCCACCATGCAGCGCATGTTGTTTGGTTGTGGGAGACATGTTGTGCAATCACCGAGCAATATATTGAGGTAACAGCCAGCCCATTGTTTACCGTTGGTTGGCTTTATTATCTCCCTTATTTGCTTGCTTCTTATTTAATATCTTTCCTTGCCTAGGGTAACCAGATAACTCAATGTCACCAGGCAGCACTTCCCAACCCTAGAGTTTACACATCATTGTCATCAGGTGTGTTATCCAATGGGCTGAACTGAAATAAACCAAGACTATAATTTCCAGAATGCACTGATATGCAAAAGCAAAGTCCAGGAATTGAAAGTGCTGTCCTGGTGACATGTAACCATCTGGTTACGATATTCTTGTCCAATCCTATTCATCTTGTATTTGTCCCTCCCCTGGAGTATATCCTCTATACTATCCTTTTGCTTGGCTGACATATCGTTTCACTGCTTAGTTTTAGGCAACTCCTTTTTCCTTTTTGGTCAAGCACTCTATGAGCGTGCATGTGTTTTCCAGCTCACTCAAATATGGTTCCACCCTCCCACCCGCCACACACCCTGCTCCTCAAATTCAGTGTTGCTTTCACCCTTGTGTGCCTCTCCTCCTCCTCCCAGAAGATACCTCCTGGATGGTCCTTGTTGCTCTCTCCTTCTTGTGTTTTCCCTGGTTCTCCCTAGTGTGCATCCTCCCCACAACTCCCTGCCAGTCGCCGCCGGCATGACTCACGGGTCGCAGGGGTGGGTGGGAGGCGGGCCGGGTTTACTTTCCCGGGTCCTGCGCCGCCTCAGCTCCTGGCCGGGTCTGGCGTTTTCCTGCTGCTCTCCTGAACAGGAAGCAGCCACAGGCAGCCTCCCTCCCCTCTTGTAAGCAAATCACAACGCTGCAATGGCAGCGTTATGATTTGTGGGGAACGGCGCCCAGCCGGGCGCCTAGGGGGAGGCCATTTTCTCTATGTAGGCTGCATGCAGCCTACATAGAGAAAAGGGATAGTGCGCATGACTGGTTTGGTCGGCCCCAGAGGGCCAACCAAACAGTCAGGGCCCACAGCATTGGGTAAGCCACTCCTCCCCTGCTTTCGAGCAGACGCCCCCAACCAAACCCTTCTGCTGAAACATAAAATGGTAGTTTTACCATTTTATGTTTCTGCTTCTCGCACTGCGAGAAAACAGTGGGGTGACGCTCCTCCACCCTTATGAAGGAGCCGCCCCTGCTCCCTGCCCACGCTTGGGATTTGTGTTGCTTTCTCCATCAGGTGCTTTCCCCTCCCCCCAGGAAAATAGTCCTCTCCCTGGGCTTTGTGGTTCTTTCTCTCTTGTGTGCTTTCCCACAAGCCGCCCTCAGCCACCACCCCTCCAAACAGAATTGACAAAGCCAACATCTTCAAGGTGCAAGACTATTGGACTTGCTAACGCTTGTTTCAGTGACCATCTATACGGCGTTCAGCTTATCATTCACTAATGTTTAGTAATGTTCAGTCAGAGTAAGAAAAACAGAAAGTCCCACTGACCTCAACTATAGAAACAGAAGATTTGTCACAGTTGCCATGTAAACCTTTTTAGCAAGAATGTCGTATCCCCCACCGCCATGCATCCATGAGAATCTCTCCCAGCTCTGAGAAGATTGCCTGAGGCTGCAGTGGTGTCACCATCCCGGAAGGGGAGCCTTTTTCACATCATAGCTCTCCTCGCGGTGAAATATCCATTCCTGCGCCCGAAGAGTGATTAAACGCCTGTCCTTGCAGCATCAATTGCTACCCATATGTTCTAGCAAATGTTTTGACACTGAGCAGGCCCCCCGTTGAATTATGGCAGGGTTAATTTATTAAATTAAACAATTTAATCAGATCTCCTCCCAGCCTCTTTTTTTTAAAAACAAACAAACAAACAAAGCCAACGTGTTGATTCGCCTATTATAACTCACTAATCACATTGCCCTAATTAATCCGCCATCCATCTTTGAACCTTTTCCAGTTCACTAATTAATGCTGTCAAATACGGTGCCCCAAATTAAACACTTATGCGTCATTTCGATCTATTTAAGCAGTATGCCAGGTCGAACGGGTTCGTGGCTTCCACACCCTTGGCCGAGGGCCAACTGTCACATTGAGAGGTCCCCACTTACCGTGCAGGGAACATTTTGCATTCAGCGGAACCGCTGGTGCGGTATACGCCCTTAAGGCAGATCTTAATGACAGGGAGGGAGCCATATTTTTTCCACATTTTATGTTTCACGAATTAGACAACGAACTTTATGCGCAGGTGTGCTGATTCTCTTGTCAGCCCAGAAATGCCATGCTTAGCGTGGCGCACCGGGCAGGGAAAGCCAGCAATGGACCCCCCACCCTAAAGAGGGTAGTGCTATCGCCACTATGTCCCATGAGTCCTGTGGTGAATGGACCATCAGGTCACTGGTGGCCTCAGGAGGATCAGGCTGAGGCTCTGTCAGAAACCCTCCAGCTGCCCTACCTCTAAATGTAGTGGAAGAACGAATGGCTGGTGGAAGGTCATATGCCATTTTTTGGCAAAGGCCCACCACTCTACAGCTGGGCATTTTGCATAGTGCTTAAATACCTTTTTGTACTCGGCTTTCCATATTCACCTTTTCTCAACACTGAGGCCCTAATTACGATACCGGTCGGACGAGTGTCCGACTGGCATCGTTGCGGCAAAGAAACTGGCCGACAGGTAGTCAGCAGTCTCGACCACCTAATTAGGATCCGATCGCTGTGGAGGCGGTCAGAAACACGCCTCTATGGCATTGAGGCTTGTGCTGCGGCCCGGAAAAGGGCGCAGCTTAAGCCACAATGCCAAAAGGCATGTTTTTAAACATCCCTGCACCCTGTGGCAGGCCCCTCATGGTGCCTGCATATGGGGCATAGATTTTTGTGGGTCCTCATGTGGTGCCCCCCTGGCCTTATAGCGGAGGCTGTGGAGGGATGGGGGCCCAGCTAGGGGCCCGCAAAGTCCATTTCTGACAGCCTCTCAAGAGGCCGTCGGAAAGGGCCATTGTAATCCCTATGGCGGTGCTTGAGCAGGCACCACCCTCATTGTAGGGATTACATTCCGACCACAGGGCCGACGGGCTCCTTGAGCCCGCCGGAACCACAGCGGTTGGTCCCTCACACATGCGCTCAGACCGACCGCATTGTAATGCTGCGGTCTGACCGCTGCTTCAGATGTCGGTGGGACTGACACCGACGCACCGTCGGTGTCGGTCCCACCAACATCATAATGAGCCCCTGTGTTTTTAACTGAGGAAACAACATTCATACAAGAAGTGCAACAGTAAAAAACCATTACCGTTAAGCAACGGCAAAATAACCATACAGTAATTCCCTAAATAAATGAAGTTGAAAAGAGAGTTAAGGCTGCTAAATGTGTTAAAAGAGGCTCCTCCATAAAAAGTCATGAAATTCATGAGTTAAAGTGCTAACTTCGCCTCGTGCCACAAACCCATCATACCAAGTCAACCTAAACTCCCAATACTGTTAGTACTTGAGAGAGCTTTCTTCTTCTATGAAAGAATCTTGAATTATGGTTCCGATTATGTTTGTAAAACGATGTGTGGAGAAGTGACCAACTTCCTGAAGTGATAATCTAAAGTATTGGTAAATGGTGACTTTTTGGATGCATGATAGTCAATGCATTGCCACATGATGGTAAATGTTTGAGTGTATGATGGTAGTAGGTGTTTTGAGGTATGATGGAGGCTGTGTAGGTGTCTGAGAGTGGCTTTGTGAAAATTGATGGTGGGTGTTTGGACATAGCTGGCGTGTGTGGCTGTATTACTGTGACTGTTTCGTTATCTGAAATAGCATATTTATTTATGCAATTATTTATTTATTTAATTTATGGTAGCATATTTATACCAGGCACTTTAACAGAAATGAATAAGAATGCTCCCTCATAATGCAAACAAGGCAATAGATACAACATGGTTACCAATGATCAGCAGTTTTCGAGAAATGGTCCTTCGGTAACTTCCTGAAGACATAGATAGCTGGCTCAGAGCAAATAGAAGGCCGGAGTTCATTCCACAGATGAGGAGCAAGTAGGGTTAAAAAAATAAAAAGCAAGAAGAAAACACCGTGGCTGAAAAACACAAAGAAATTGAGAGCCAGAGCGGAGAGAGTAAATTATAAGGCACAAAGAAACCATAGAATTTAAAGTGAAGACACTTAAAAATGATGCAGAGTTACCGAAATCTCAAATGGTATGCCAGTGGTATCCAATGAAGTGAGCTATGTCTGAAAAGACATGAGTATGATCATTAGGAGAATAGAGACGATGACAGAAGAGTTTGGGATTGTTTGGAGTGAGGACAGTAGGTATTTAGGAATGCCAATATATAAAGAGGAGCAATTGTTAATATGCGACAAGCCAAACAATGAAGAAGCAGTTTAAGAGAAGAAAAGTGTAGATTCAGTTTGATTTTCTGGATATTCTGAAACTGCTGACAGCAAGACTTGAAGCCGGAAGAAAGTGGTTCTAAGAAGCTAAAAGGTGATCACAAATAAAATGCAGATTTCTAGTTTTTTTTTTTTTATTGAGCAGAGCAATAAGAACATGATATACATATTATAATTTAAACAATCATAAAAAACCTTTTTTTTTTTTTTTACACAAATACGATCGCTTCTTCTTTCCATGACAAAATTTAAAAGAATATAGCTGTAGCAGTTAATACAACAATAATTATAAAATAGCAATGTGCAAAACATGTAATAAAATATAATGGCAAGGAAAGTGGCAGTGCAATGGCAAAAAAGTGCTAGTGCTTTCTATCACACAAAGACTGCTACTACTTCTACATCAGTAACAAGTATTAATATCCCTCCTTCAACTTCTCTAAATTGCTAAAAAACGTCCAATTTTTTTCAAATTTTCTAATGGCTCCCACCCGTCTCGCATAGGCTTCTTCAAAATTTCGTGTCCTTTTCATTTTATTAAACCACTTCAGATAAGAGGGAATAACCCTAGATTTCCAATTTTGAAGAATTAAAGAGCGGGCTACAGTACAAGAAATAAATAGGAAAACTTTTTCGGCCTCTGTTAACATCATTCTATCACTGCATAATTCAAACAAAACAGCCTGAGCCTCAAACGCAACTCTCTTCCCGATTACCTGCTCTAAATCTGAAAAAATTGCCTCCCAAAAGAGTCTCAGCCGTGGACATGCAAAAAAAATATGGTGCCAGCCCCCCTCTCCATCAGCCTGGCAACGGAAGCATTTATTTTCAGCATCCGAATATCTCTTTTCGAGTGCTTCCGGGGTTAAGTAAGCGAGCCATCGTGATAGGAAGGCCATCCTTTTGAAATTAGCTGCGCGCAGGGATTTACTTCCTAGATGGCATAAGGCTTCCCATTCCTTAAGGGAAAAAATACATTGTGTCTCACGGCCTATTCTTGCCAGATGGCTCTCTATCAAGGGTACTTGACCCTGATAATGTAGCAACCGATACCAATTCCCTACACCACTGACTTTAGCCCCATAGAGAGCTACCACAAGTTTATTAGGAGCCTCAAAAATGCCATTAATATTTTTTTTAAAATGGACAACTTGTAAATATTCAAAAAAGGCAGGTCTCCTCATACCCTCAGCCCTTGCCATTACCTCTTGCCAAGAAATCACCCTATCTTGAATAACAAAATGTCGTAACCCCCGTAGCCCGCAGCCTTCCCAGATATTCATATGGCTTACTCGAATCTGGAGGCCGAGACTAGTACATTCTCTCAATCTCAAGTACTGCAGACCTGAAGAGCCCGTTTTTTTAACAAGGGACTGAAGTCTAAAAGAATAATCCTTTAAGGTCTTATATCTAGTTTTTTTTGGAAGTTTGGAGGTTTTTAGAAAAACTTGAGTTTGAGATCCTATTTCTTGTGCCATTTTGTCAATAAAGAAGCTATCTCTAATGCCCTTAGATCCCATCAAGCCCGCTACTAAATTTAGAAATGCGGCCTCGTAGTAGGTTCTTAAATGTGGCAAAGCCAAACCCCCTGTGCGATCGGTAATTGTACCACAGTCAGTTTAACCCTTGACACTTTCTTCCCCCAGACGAATTCTCTAAACAGAGTTTCTATTTCTTTAAAAAGGACACATTTATTTTTATTGGGACATTAGTAAAAGAAATATAAGTAGCGGAAGTATAGACATTTTAATTAATGAAACTCTTCCCACCACCGATAAAGGGAGTAAAAGCCACTGTTCAAAAAGTCTCTTGATTTTTTCTTTCGTCCTCAGATAATTCAATTTATATAACTGTTGGTATTGATTGGACACGAATATCCCCAGATATCTAATTGGATCTGACTTTGCGGCTTGTGCCCTCAAACAGGATGGAGAGAAACTTAAGTCTGTATTGAGGGCGAGAACTTCGGTTTTGTTAGAATTTATTTTGTAGCCGCCAATTAACTCAAAATTCCTAAATTCCCTTAATACCATTTCTAGATTATCTTTATTGGGCATCAAGTATAAAATGATATCGTCCACAAAAAGTTTCAACTTTGCAATGCCAGAGATTGGAGGTTGAATAGCAGCATTATTTCGCATTTTAATTACCAAAGGCTCTATAAAAAAGTAAAAAGCAATGGCGAGCGGACAGCCTTGTCTTGTCCCCGGTTTATTTTTATGGTACCTGCACGTTTCAAATTTATTACTACCGAAGCCCCCTGATAGATGTTACGTAGCATGGAAATGACCTGGAAAGGAAAGCCAAATTGACCGAGGGCAAAAAACAGAGTTCTCCAGTTAACCAAGTCAAATGCTTTCTCAGCATCAACCATCATAATACATGCCGGAATAAAATTGGTATTAAAATAATCCAAGGCCTGTATTAAAAACTCAGTATTGGCCGCCATAGATCTGCCTGCTATAAAACCAGTCTGGTCTCTATGAATTATCTCTTGGGCAGCGAATGAAAAACGCTCAGCCCAAACTTTCATTAAAATCTTGTAATCCGAATTCAAGAGACTAATAGGCCTATAGGAATTAACATCCATAGGATTTTTATCTTTTTTAACAAAGGACACAATTATCGCCTCTTTAAAAGATGCAGGTACCAGACCACCCTTTTTAATATAGTTAAATAATTCTTTCAAATGTACAGTTAATTCTTTTGAAAAAGTTTTATAAAATTCGATGGGGAAGCCATCCTGACCACACGCTTTGGCCCCGGCTGTGGCTTTAATGGATGCCAAAATCTCGGCGGATTCCACATCAGATCCTAATTGGTTAATCCGGCTATCTGAGAGTCTAGGAATATTCACATTCGTGAAATAATCCTGGATTGACTCCTCCCCACCGAATATTCTGTAGAGTAAAGTTGCTGGAAATATTTTAAAAGATCTGTGGAATCTCGTCACCATTAACAACTTCTTGACCAGTCCTAGGGTCAAGCAATTTTGATATTATAGCTGCTTCTTGTTTTTTCTTGTCAAATTAGCCAAGAGTTTACCAACTAGCTGGCTATCTTCGTAGACCCTTTGTTGATATAGTTGAGAGCTACAAATCTCTTCTAAAACAAAAAAGTCCCTCAGAGCTGTTCTTGCCTGCTCAAGTTGGTTAGGGTGCAGCTGAATCTGAAGGGCATACTCCTTTTCGACCGCTGTTTGCAATTCAGCTATTTTAAGCTTCTGAGCATTCGACTGGGCAGCCGAATGGGCAATTATTTGCCCACGAGCTGCCGCCTTGAACCCGCCCCACACAGAGAAAGATTCTGCGGTGTTGTCATTGATCTTGAAGTATTCGGAAATCCATTCTCTGAAGCTTTTAACCCAATCCTGGTCTTGGAGGAGGAGGCGGTCCAGCTGCCACCTGGGCCGCTCTCTGCTCCCCCCCTCCCAAGTACAAGTTCGAGCCCAATATATGCGTGATCCGAAGAGGGATTACCCCCGATATCTGTCTTTAAGACCTGAAGAGATCTGGATGTAAGAAAAAAATCAATTCGGGACGCAGTTTGAAAACGGTGCGAGTAGCAAGTAAAAGAATTTTTATCGGGATTTATATTTCGCCAGGGATCTATTAATTGATATTCTTGTTTAATGGCCTCCACCATTTTTTAGTATTGGGTTTAAGTTGCTTTTTATTTTTATTTGAAGTGTCCTTTCTTAAATCCTGTATAAAGTTAAAATCGCCTCCTACAATAATCTGTCCAGGGGCTCCCTCAGAAGCTCATTAATTTTAACCAGCCCTGAGATGTCATCCGAAAAGGGCCATAATAATTTATGAAATTCAAGGTCTTCCCTGGAGCCTTGTTACCACCCATATCCACCTCCCCTGTGGATCCCTGTGAACTTGTGTGAATTCCCAGGGTAGTTTTTGGAGAAATAGATGGCAACCCCTCTCATCGCAAGAGCCTGCGGATGCAAAAAAGGCATTAGAAAAACCCTGGGTAGAAATAATTTAGGGGAATTAGATTTTAGATGTGTCTCCTGAAAAAACAAAACTTGGGGGTTAAATGATATCAGCCATCTAATAAGAGCGCCATATTTTCGTTTATTTAAAATTCCATTAGCATTGACTGATAGGATCTTACATTTACTGATTTCTATTTGTATTTCTATTGTTAAAGTTAGAGTAAACTCCTGGTTTACTCAGTAACGAATTTCTAGATTTCTTGCTATCTGTTCCTACTGCTCCTGCTCTTTTTCCTGCTATGAACCCCTCCCTACCCCCCCACTTCCCGCCCCAAAAAAGAAACCACCCATCGAAATGTGGAAAAACCCCCACTAGCCACATTTCGCCCCACCCATCTAACCTCCTGGGTGTCATGTACCTACACCCTGGGTGACCCCACTGTCCCCAGCAAAGAGAGAGAAAAAAAATAGAGAAAAAAAAAAATAGAAGAAAGAAAGAGAAAGCAATAATCTTAATTAACAAATACCCCTAGCGCCAGGGGTGGGGGGAGCCCCTTTTTCAAGAATGGCGGAATCAAGATTTCTTAATTAACGAATACACCTAGTACTAAGGGTGGGCGGAACCCCTTTTTTTTTAGTATGACAGATTAGAATATTCTAAACTAATTCCTTAAGCTCAGGATCCACGCGAGATCTCTTTTAATAATGCCTGAGCTTCATCCAAATCAGAGAACATGAAAAACTTCCCTTAACTAAAACCCGCAGTTTCGATTGTTGGGCAATTGATGCTTGAGCACCATGGGCTTTGAACAAGTGGAGAATCCTGACAAATTCTTTTCTTCTACGCGCAGCAGCGGCAGTCATATCAGAGAATATGCAACACTTGGTGGTTTCATTTACTACAAACTGCTTCTGCTGAATCGCCTTTGTTAGGATTCTCTCTTTTATTCAAAAGTCTGCAAAGTTCAACAAAATTGTGCGTGGCATCGTAGAATTGGGGAAGGGATGGGCTGGAACTCGATGTGCCCTAGTAATAGTAAGATCTCCTTCGAATTCCGGAAGAACTTTCTGCTTAATGAAGGAGTCAGCCCATTGCAAAGTTTGAGAACCCTTGATACCTTCTGGGACCCCAACTATGCGGAGGTTTGACCTCCGAGAGTGGTTCTCAAGATCCTCCAATTTGTTCTCTAGATAGCTTTTATTTTTTGCAGCCTCTTTCGCTTCCCCAATAACCGTGTTCATTTGATCTTCTAATATTGAAATCCTGGCTTCTGCTTCCTGGAGTTTAATAGGGAAGCATGTCATTGCTTCTTCGATCTTCCCTAGTCGTAGGTGCAGAGAAGCAATTTCCAATTTTTGAGTTTCTTTCATTTCTTGAACCTCATCCAATATTAGATTAAGCATGTCTCTAATGTCAAGTTGATAAGTTCCTGATGTCTCCATACTTTGGCTGAGATTACTTTGCAGTTCCGTAATGCCAGGATTCAAATTCCCAACCATAGTGCCTTCCTGGACCAGCAAGCCCTCTGATTGAGACAGCGATTGAGATTGAGGCTGAGATTTAGATTGGGATAGCATCGGATTCAAGGAGACATTTATTGGTATCTTATTGCCTTCATCTAAAGTTCCAGGTGGCTTAGAGTGGATTGGACTTAGACAGTCATTTCTGCTAAGCGTGACGAGGCCTCCTGGTCTTGGCCTTGACCTTGATCTGACTCCAGAACTGCCAAATGATCAGATTCTGGGTGGCATTGTGGTCTCTCCTGACCTTTTGAAGCGTGATCTTCTAATACTGCCGGTAGCACTGGTATAGCTGATGGGCCTTTTGATATTTTTGTGGTTGGGCTTAAAGAGGGGGGCTGTAGAGTTGCTTTCTTAAAAAACAAGGGAAATTCCTTTGCCCCTTTTAACCCTTTTTTAAGGCCGTCAAGTACAGAGTTGTCCTGGTTTAATTTAGACGACAAAGCTACTGCTTCTATCGGGTTTAATGTGGCGTTTGTCTGGTCTGTCACCGGTGCCTCACGTTCCGGAGAGGGGGTGGGGGACACCTCCTCCTCCGAGCTCTCGGGTGCTATCGAGGCCATAGGAGTTGGTGGTGTTCTCCTTATTGGTCAGTCGTGCGGCTTCTTTTGCCAGAGCTAAGCGTGTTTTGGCCTTGAGGCGGGCCGCAGAGTCGACTTTGGCAACTGCGTTTGTTTGCTTCAAAGGTTTGCCCATTTTTTTTTTTTTTTAACCTTTTTGTTTTCTAATATCCCCCTTCTCCTTCTGGTATCCCTCTTATCTCTCAATACCGCCCTTTAATTCTCCGTACCTTAAATTGTACAGTCTCTTTACAGTCCTTCAGCAAGCTTTTCACAATGCTCCAAGTCTCCGTCCTTCTGCTGTCCCCCATGCAGATTTCTAGTTGACGAAGAAAAAGGGATGACATAGTGGAAAAAGACTAAAAGGAAATGGAAGGGTCTTAGTAACCTTGGAGGCTGGAAAAATAATTATCTCCAACAATGTGGTTTGTGTGCTGCTATATGATGGTGGTTGTGTTGAGATATGATGGTGTGTGTGTGTGTGTGGGAGTATCAAGTTGTTTGTGTGGCTGTAGGAAGATGGGTGCATTGGCGAATGATAGTGGGTGTGTTGTCGGTTGTGTGGACATCAAATGGTGGTTGTTTTGATGTATCACAGTGGTTGGTTGATCTCTGGATGGTGGGTTTGTTCCCCACCTTCATGCAGTCCCTCTTTGTGCCATAATGCCCCCCCTTGCTGCCTCTCTCTGTGCCCCCATCTCATCCCTACAACCACTCTATGTGGGTCCACCCTCCTACAGACCCTTTGTGTGTCCCCTAAACCCATGCTATTTTGACTGGCATTGGACAAGATATTAGCATCCTCAGGAGCATATAAAATTTCACTGGAATAACTAATTTGGGTGAATGATGTTCAAAAAATTCTTTATGCAAATAATATGTTTCTTTTGTTTTCCGGTCCAGAAAACCTTTTGACAGGTATGTTGCAGCTATCAAATGCGTATTGGAAACCTTTAGAGTATTAGATGGCAAGATAATCATATTACCTATCTGAGCATAAGCATAAAGAGGAACGCTCCTAAATTAATGTGACAAACTGCAAACAGATGTTGGTAATGGTTAACAAAGACTAAAAGGTGGCTACTCTTACATTTTAGATTATGCCACGCTTAACATAGTAAGGTGTGCATTTTACCAAAGATGCTTCAAATATTTTTTTGTGTTTTTTGTGTGCATAAGTTACAGGGTTTTAAAATCAGCTCCTAAGACATTAGGTGATTGTCTGTGGAGCTTGGGCTAAATAGGCTCTCTTGAATAATAAGTACATCAGATTTAGAAAGCTTTGGCTTACCAGGCATTTTCTCTTACCAAGAAGACACTAAGGGCCTGATTACGATGTAGGTTGGAAGGCCTCCGACCGCTCGTCGGAGGCTTTCCGACCTGCATGGTAGGTTTACCTTTTGACCGCCCAATCATGATGTCGGCGGTCGGAGTGTAACTCTGTCGGGGAAACCGACTGGGTTCAGACCGGCTCAAGGAGCTCGTCGGCCAGTCGGGAAGGCCACATAATCCCTTTAGGAAGGCGTTTCCGCCTTCTGGATTATGATGACACTTTCCGATATCAGTTCCATGTCGGCCTTTCCAACATGGAACTGCTGTCGGAAAGTGTTTTCCCCTGGCCCTTTGGTCGAAGCCCTGGTGCCCCCCTTCACATCCCTGCACTGTGTGGCAGGCACCATGAGGTGCCTGCCACACGGTGCAGTGATGTGTAAAACTCCCATTTCTGAATGGGAGCTTACTACCGCACCATGTACGGCCGCATTGTGAGAAGGTGTGCGGAACTGCCGAACTATGGTCGGGCGGTTCTCACACCCAGACGGTGTCCGCCCGACATCGTAATAGGCCCCTATGGGTCTCATGAACAAAATGTTTTAACTGCCCTAAACCCTCCGATTTGCTAAATCAGATGGCTTGAGAACATAAAAACCATTTTTGTACTTACTGAACACATTTGTTGATTCGCAAAAAAGGTTTCTGAATCGGTAAATCAGTTTAGAAATGGATTACAGATCGCAATTTGAAGCAGTATGTTGTGGGTGTCTCTTCCAAATTGTGATTTGTGCACTGATGTATTAATGGTTTGCAACCATTTTCTGGTCGCAAACCACTGATCAGTTACTGAGTCCAAAGTTGTGGTGGTGACTCATTAAAAAGAGGAAAAAGATCCCTTTTTCATCCCCCTTCCCTTTGTGAATGTTGAAAAAAGTTTCAGGAGATTAGGCAATAGTCCTGTGAAACTTTATTTTAAACATAGCCATGTTTCCTTTAAGGAAAATAGGCTGCATTTTCTTATTTTTTATTTAAACAAAGTCACAGACATGGTGGTCTACTGACCCTTGTGGGCCACCATCCCTGTGATTGTGGACAGTCATAGGGAAAAGCAAATTGTGACCTGCTTAATGAATATTCTATGACCCTTCTCTGATTCAGTATTTTTTAACCAACCTATTTCTACATAGATTGGTTCGCAAAATTACAATGAGTTCGCAAAAGTCGGTGGGCAATTTGCAACCACTTTTTGCAAACGTGATCTTTGTACTTCAGTCCCCTAAGTGTCATTAAACAATGCTATAGTTGAATTCGTTTTCAAAATATCAGCAAGTGTGAATGTATATGAGTGAGAACAAAATTGCTTTTTTAATAACCCCAGGTTTCGACCATGAACACGATATGTGAATAACATCCACTAAGTCACATAGTGTAACATAAAACCTCATGAGAAGGTACTTTGTTGGAAATAATGTGTCTAGCAGTATATTTTATTTCAGTGGCAAAAGAAGTCCCAGGCATCCTTTGAACTGTATGGAATGGCTATACATATGCGATCTAGGTGCGGAAGAGGAGGAGTATATTGAGAGAAATACCTGTTAAGCTTTAGCTTCTAATATAGCATTCAAAAACAGAGTTTTTCATTTTTTTAAAGTTAAGATGCTGTACATTCTTAGATATAAGGGCGTCCTGCTCTGTCGTGTCAGTTAAGGCTGTGTGAAATTATAATTTTGCAAACACAAAGAGATGATGGACGGAGTGCTGACACTTTTCAGACACTCACCCCCAGTCACAGATCTGGGTTGAATCCATGATCGTTCTTTAGCTCACTTCACCACCCCAGTTTTGACCCAGCCATACGCAAAATCAGTCTTGACCCTGTGCCCACTTTGCCACTGGATTCAAGCTAGCCTGGCTGATGAGGGGTGTTACCCCAAAACTGGTCCCAGGATGCTTGTTTCCGGTCCAGGGAAGACCTGGCTTGGCAGTTCAGGCTGGACTGTTCCCATAAGGAACAAGGTAAAGACTGATTTGCATATAGCTGGGTCTGAACTGGGGTGGCGAATTGAGCTAAAGAACAATGATGGATTCAACCCAGATCTGTGACTGGGGGCGAGTGTCTGAAAAGTTTCAGCGCTCTGTCCATCATCTCCTTGTGTTTGCTTTGTTTGCCCTAAAATGGCAGGGTATGCCCAGACGTGGGTCCCTGGCTCACTTGTCCACTGGATTCAAGCTAGCCTGGCTATTGAAGGGTATTACCCCGAACCCAGATCTGTGTCTGAAAAGTTTCAGCGCTCTGTCCATCATCTCCTTGTGCTTGTTTTGTTCGTCCTAAGTTGGCAGGGTATGCCCAGACGTGGGTCCCTTGCTCACTGCCACTGGATTCAAGCTAGCCTGGCTGATGAGGGGTATTACCCCAAAACTGGTCCCAGGATGCTTGTTTCTGGTCCAGGGAAGACCTGGGTTGGCAGTTCGGGCTGGACTGTTTCCATAAGGAACAGGGTCAAGACTGATTTGCATATAGCTGGGTCTGAACCGTGATGGCAAAGTGAGCTAAAGAACGACGATGGATTCAACCCAGATCTGTGACTGGGGGCGAGTGTCTGAAAAGTTTCAGCGCTCTGTCCATCATCTCCTTGTGTTTGCCCTAAAATGGCAGGGTATGCCCAGACGTGGGTCCCTGGCTCACTTGTCCACTGGATTCAAGCTAGCCTGGCTATTGAAGGGTATTACCCCGAAACCGGTCCTAGGATGCTTGTTTCCAGTCCAGTGAAGAACTGGCTTGGCAGTTCGGGCTGGACTGTTCCCATGAGGAACAGGGTGAAGACTGATTTGCATATAGCTGGGTCTGAACTAGGGTGGCGAAGTGAGCTAAAGAACGATGATGGATTCAACCCAGATCTATGACTAGGGGTGAGTTTCTGAAAAGTTTCAGCGCTCCGTCCATCTTTTCCTTGAGTTTGCCAAATTATAATTTTGCCACCATACTTGGGTAAAATTCATAACTCTTCAATGTAACAAAACTGTGATTTTTTTTACTTATTTGTTCAATTATACCTCTAACTAACATTTTCTGTTTTGGTAGGAAAATCATATTGCAAACAAAACCAATTTGCATTTTTATTGGCACAGTATTTTTCCGTAAGCGCAGCGGAAACTCCCAAAAATCTTAATTTGCGGCATCTTTTCTAGCAAAACATGTTGCTGCAAAACAAACCTGCAGAAAATCAGTTCGTGAATTTCTGCTCTTGCAAAACATGCTATAACAAACCTGTTCTGGGCCATTACAAAACTTCATAAACTCGGGGAAATTTTAGGACATTTACAAACCTTTATACATAATTTCACGACGTTTGCAGAAGTGAGGTTCTGCAATTTCACACACCCTTAGTTTCAATCCTTAGTTGTGTGACGTCGCAAAGAAGACACCTACAAAAAGTCATACATTTTATGGGCTGCTTGTAATAAGGGGCCTTCCATACATATATTTTGCTCCAGAGAGTAATGCATAACCCCACCTGTGCAACGTCATCAATCTCTCCTTCGAGACCGCGACCTTCCCAGAGAGCTGGAAACACGCAGAGATCAACGCCCTACTCAAAAAACCCAAGGCGGACCCGAGAGACCTCAAGAACTTCCGGCCCATCTCCCTGCTTCCGTTCCCAGCCAAGGTCATCGAGAAGATCGTCAACAAACAGCTAACCCGATACCTCGAAGAAAACAGCATCCTGGACCCATCCCAATCGGGGTTCCGCAGCAACCACAGCACTGAGACTGCCCTCATCGCCGCCACCGACGACATCAGGATCCTGCTGGACAATGGTGAGACCGCAGCCCTCATCCTGCTGGACCTCTCCACCGCCTTCGACACTGTCTGCCACCGCACTCTACGCACACGCCTCCACGACGCAGGGATCCGAGACAAGGCCCTGGAATGGGCCACCTCCTTCCTCGCCGGCAGAACCCAGAGAGTCCGCCTCCCACCATTCCGATCCGAAGCCTCCGAGATCATCTGCGGCGTACCCCAGGGATCGTCCCTCAGCCCAACACTGTTCAACATCTATATGACCCCGCTCGCACGCATCGCCAGACAACACGACCTCAACATAATCTCCTACGCCGACGACACTCAACTGATCCTCTCCCTCACCAAGGACCCCCTCGCCGCCAAATCCAACCTCCATGAAGGAATGAAGGCCGTCGCCGATTGGATGAAGATCAGCCGACTAAAACTGAACACGGAGAAGACAGAGGTCCTCATCCTCGGCTCCAATCCCTCAGCCTGGGACGACTCCTGGTGGCCAACGACGCTGGGAGCAGCCCCGACACCCACCGACCACGCACGCAACCTGGGAGTCATCCTCGACTCAACGCTCTCCATGGACAAGCAAGTCAACGCAGTCTCATCCTCCTGCTTCAACACCCTCCGCATGCTTCGCAAGATCTACAGGTGGATCCCGACAGACACAAGAAGAACAGTCACCCAGGCCCTCGTCAGTAGCAGACTTGACTATGGGAACGCCCTCTACGCGGGAGCCCCGGCCAAGCTCATCAAGCGGCTGCAACGCATACAAAACGCCTCTGCACGCCTGATCCTCGATGTACCACGCAGCCACATCACCCCCCACCTGAGGAACCTGCACTGGCTCCCCGTCGACAGGAGGATCACCTTCAAACTCCTCATCCACGCACACAAGGCACTCCACAAGACTGGCCCAGCCTACCTCAACAGACGACTCTTCTTCTACGTCCCCAACCGCCAACTCCGCTCCGCCGACCTCTCCCTCGCCACCGTCCCTCGCATTCGAAGAACTACCACCGGCGGCAGATCCTTCTCCCACCTCGCCGCCAAGACCTGGAACACCCTTCCACTAAGCCTACGACAGACCCAAGACCTGCTGACCTTCAGGAGGCTACTCAAGACCTGGTTGTTCGACCAGTAGCAGCACCCACCCCCCCCCCTTTTTTCTTTTTTCCCTAGCGCCTTGAGACCCTCACGGGTAAGTAGTGCGCTTTACAAATTCTGTGATTGATTGATTGATAACTGAAAATATCCTTGTAAGAGTGACGTTAAACTTAAAAATAACGCAACTGCTCTGATCCTTAAAGTTACTTGGTAATTCCACCTCATCACAGTCACCATATGTTGCAGTTGGGTACATTCATTTATCAATCAATTGCATTTGGCAATATGTAGTCCTGGGTTGTGCTTAATTTGTAAAAGAATATGTACCGCAGCCCAAAGTATTACTCAGAATCCCAGGACTGTTGCAACCGAATTTCATGGTCATCTCAATTGAATCAACTGGATTAAAGTTTCGACTTTGGAGATTTGCAAAATAAATACCTGTGGTGGCATAGGCTATCTCTGTTGACATGGAGTTGTCTCCTGAATCTAGTTTTCTTATAAAAACCACATTTTAAGTTCAGCCATAATAATTCCTATTTGGTTGGTAACAGGAGTAAAGTAGTTACGCTGCGTGCCTTTTTCTATACTCAAACTCGGGGAAATGTGTGGGAAGTAACAGACAGAAAAGGGTGAAAAGGAGTAACAGACAGAAAAGGGTGCAAAAAGCGGAAGTCGGTGTGGAAACCATGATACATTTCTGTAATTCCCATTTCTCAGGGGCAATCAGGTAATTGCCCAGTATTCCAGCAGCCTAGAAGTACTGATGTAAGAAATTCATCCTCTCTGCCCTGATCACCCCCATTTTTTGACTGATACAGGTGGTTACTGACTCTGAACGTGCCCTGGGCTCTGCTAACCAAACCCAGGGCCAGTGCTCTGCCCTTAAAAGGTATATGGCAACTGGTGTTATTACAATTGTTTCAGACAATCTACCTGCAAGTCCCTAGTATATGGTAGGGCATGCAGGTTTAGAGACCCCAGTGGATTTAATGCACTTAAGTGTGCACTGCTGTGGTGTCTGGTGTCATTTTAAAGACAGCACTGCCTTGCAGGCTGGTTTTAAAATACAACTATGCCCAAATTTGACTTTGGATTTAAAAGTACTTCCAAAGTCCCAAACTACCTTTTTATTCCATATAAGTCATCCCTAAAGTCTGCCCTAGGTACCCCAATGGTAGTGTGCCTACTTATAAAAAGAAGGGACATTATACTATATTTTTTATATGACCTAGTGAGCGAACAACAGCCAAAGCGTTTTCCCCCATTGTAGTGCTGCTAGCTCCATAGGCTAACATAGAAAGGCTTTATTAAACTATAATAAAGTCTAACTTTTGACAGGAGTGAGGTCGCAACATAATTCGAAGTATCAAAATAATAGTTACAAAAAATCCAATAACTTGCCATGGTCAGATTTATTACAGCTATTGCAGGAAAGTAGTTTTAGAACTTACTTTCCTGAAGTTACATAAAACAACCCTGCTGCAGCCTCTTCTGATAGGCCAGCCACTGATAGCCTGAGCCTAGCTGCTCCCTGATTCGGTGTGAAGAGGCCTGAGGATGAAGCAATGCAGCCATTTGGTGGGAGGAGATTTTCTTCCTAGAGAAGCCAGGGAGAGAAAGGGGGTTGGGGAGATAAACTAGGCTTCAATGGTAGAAGCACAGATGTCACAGGACCCAGGCCTGTCCCCACTTCCTTAATCCCCAGCCAGATGGGAGTCCCTCTAATTATATTAGGAGAGGGGTTGGAAAGGGATTGTAGGGAAAAGTTAGCCACACCCCTGGGTTGGGTGAGCCAGATCTGAACTCCAAAGAGATATTTTCTCTAATTTGATTTTTGAAGAGATGTGCATTCTGGGGCAAAAAAATGCCACACTCCCCGGGAAGTTGTCATGGCAAAGGGTAGAAACCTGAACCCCATTGGTTGGGGTGTCCCCCCTCTTGCTAGCCCAGAATGGGGAATAAATATGGGAGAGCTGCAAGAGCACCTCAGACCCCTGTCTGAAAAATCTGGAGAAGAAGGACTGCCCTGCTCGACCCTGGGACTACACAAGAGAGGACTGTACTCAGAAGTACTGCGCCTGCTGCACTTTAAAGGCTCCACTAAAGAAGGACTTTGCCTGTCTTAGAGAATAAGAAGTGGACTCCCTGAGCAGCAACAGGTAGAAAAGTGCTGGACAAAGCCACCTGCAAGATCCACTAAGAGGACAACTCCAGCTGACCAGCTTTACCTGGATTTTCCTGGATTGACCAGGTGCATTGTCGGAGTTGGAGTCCCAGACCTCCAAGAGGCAAACCAGAGCTACTAAACCCTTGGCTGCTGTTGCTGACCCTTTCTGACCCTCCAGGAACATTTCAGAACAAGATCTAAAAGTTTGGGAACTTTTTGCTAACTTTCGTGAAAAAGCTCCAGAAGAAGACCGGCATCGACGACGAGAACCAAGCTGGCGACGTCGAACCACGACTTGGCCTGACCGCGCAGGTTTGCCCCGCTGAAAGCTCCGAAGCTCCTCACTGTCGACTATGAAGACAAAGAACTCCAGAGCTCACCGAGGCATCGCACTGCAGCAGGACGTCGTTGTCGAATCGAAATTCGGATCGGAGGACTGTAAAGCTCGACGTCGAGAGAAAAAGCTCCAAAAAAGTGACTAAGTAAGAAAATAAAAACTTGAGTGGGCCCAACCACTCACCAACCACTCATCGTATTGGACCCACACTCCATCACGGTCGGCCTGAAACTTTGACTTTGTCCCGCTCCAGCGTGACCAGATAGCCGCGGATGGCGCGTTACACTTTTAGGTGCTAGAAGGCACATTTTCTAATTTAAACTTTAAAAATGTATATCTCCGGTTCCCTACATTGGATTTTTGTCATTTAGGTGTCATGTTAAAGATAACAATATACTCTATTTTTATAAAGTGGTGTTAGATTTTTATTGTGTTGTGTCTTTTACATATTTACTGTTTTGTTGGTATTAAATGCTTTACATACCTGTCTCCTAAGGTTAGCCTGACTGCTCGTCAGCCAAGCCACCAAGGGTTGAGCAAGGATTAATATATTGAGGCTTGACTGGACATTATTTGTGATGTGGTGTTATTACCAGCTGTATGTACCTACCTACATCTTCAAACAACTGACACCTGTGGTGTCTGTAATGCAGGAATACCCAGGCAACATTTCTGCATTACTCTTAAAGGAGACGTAAGTATAGAGGAAAATGCTTACCACTCGCACACTATCACAAAGTGTGTTAGAAAAACACAGATTGGAGGAAAACTGCAACCTAATTCAGTTAGACAAACCAAAAGCAAAAACTGTTTATTTTTGCTAATGAAATGCATAAGTCTGTTTTCTTCCCAGAAGATCTATCGCCACAGCTGATGCCTTCTTCCGCGTCATGTCCCCAGGCCTTTTTCGAATAGCGCATGCTGAAAGCTTTGAATATTGTTAGTGATTACCACAGAGCGGCCACTGAGGGTTCTTTGTATGCTGGGCTTTAATTGAGTTTATCAATTCCACAACCTTCTTATATTTTGGTAACAGAGAGTCCTGCCACCAATCGTTTATTATTAGATGTCTATCCTCTTTTGACCTGTCTGATTTAGCAGCAGTGGTGGAGTGACTTACTAAAAAATGCAGAGGTTTTAGGACAAATTTGCATTCTAGAAATACACTGAAGCTGAGAAAAAGACAGATGCGTGTGGAATGTTCGAGAAAGCCCAGGGCCTCTGGAAGTCCAGTAGAGCTGGGTAAAATCAGTCAAATGCAGTGCTCCCAGGAGTGCTGATCTGACCCATCTAATGGAGACTCAAGAAAGGAGTCCTGTGACACACGCCATGAAAACCCTGCACTTGAAGACAGATTGCAATAAAATATTTGTGCCTCACTGATCATTGGTCGATCTGCAGGGTATCCATCCAAAGTTCTTTGGCCCTACTAACAAGCAGAAACCTATCGTTCTCCTCCTGAAACCAGCTTTCTAGTTTCTACCCCCTAATGATACAAAGACTTTGGGGGCACCTCTAATAATGCCAAGGGCTTATCACTCGGGAACAGAAACCTGGCACATTGCATTTTACTGTATTCTTGTAGTACTACGCCTGATGAGGCATTAAAGAGCTTTATATCAGGCCGCACGCTGCTCCGAAACTCAAGGTTAGTGTTTTTTTCAATGGATAGTGTTGGTTACTGGGATTAGTCTTGTGCTCTAAACAAAACATTCCATTTATTTACTTCGGTTTCTATGTGGTAAATTAAATTAACAAGGGTTAGGCATGATCTTTAAGGGGAGTGGGCATATGAGTGCATGCAAATGGTTGGCAGTATTAATTGATGAGCTACAGAAGTTTAGGTGTTCTCAGGTTGCAGGGGCAGGACTTTTAAAGGAAAGGTTGTGATCTTTGAAATGAGGTGTGGACAATTTGCAGAAATAGAGTAACAGAGGTTAAAGCAAACATACATGTAATTTAGAGTAATCTGTGCTGCGAAAGAGGAGACATGAAGAAGATGGAAAGTAAGGCAAGGTTAATTTGAAAGAAAAAGAGAGATGACAACTGGAAGTTTCAAACCAAGGTACATTTTCATGGAAATACAGAGGAGGCTTTTTTTGCGACTGCGTGCATTTTGAGGATGCAAAGCTGTAGAAAGCAACATTGTTTGCATCAGAGAGAGAGAGTTCTATGTTAGGTACTTTTGATAAGCACTAGAATCAAGTGAACAGTCCATCCTCTGAAAGGCTACTGCTAGACCAGCTGAACAAGACCATCTGGTGATCTCAAGGGCTGGAGGCGTAAAGTAATGTTTGGTCCCATGTATAAGGAAATACCGAGAGTTTAGGCTGTGTGCAAAGGCAGCAGTAACCTCATGATCATAGCAACGTGAGTGTGTATAATGTATATATAATGCAAACATAAAAAAAGAGATTCTGTAAATGCTGGAGCGAATGTTCGCATGTTCTTCAGAGGGAATTCAGATGAAGGCACCAAAGGAGTCATGAAGGAGGAGGCGCATGGTATCTCCCTGCTGCCTTGACAAAACATCAGTGATGGATTGCCCTGGAAACTTTCATAGCAAACAAACTGCAGTCATTTTCTTGGCCTTCAGTGGCTTTGCAACACAGAGAAATGCAGCGCATGAGGACGGCAAAGAGGGAGTAGGCCTTCTAAACACCTTACAATGGCAGACCGCCTCCGCGATGAAAAAACTGAAACCAAGAAAAGCAAACCTCAAGTTAGAAATTGTAATACAGACTGAGAAGGTGCTTCAGGACTATGAACACACAGGGTGGCAGGCAAAGACAAGCAAGACCTTATAGGCAGTGCTTAATTTGTAAAAAAAAAAAAAAGTGCCAGGGCTCTTGTCAGGCGGCCACTGCAGCTTGCACCACACATTGCCCCTGCCATGCTGCCAATGATAGTAACAACACAACTACTAACCATCACACTCCTACAAGTGTGACAGTTCGGACTATTACAGACCCGCAAAGCTATACGAATGGCTTTGGCTGCAGGTAATAGTCGTTTTTAATGACTATAGCATTAATAATTAACTGTTGCTGTGGTCATCTCTAAATTAGCTAGTCAGCGCCACCTTGTGGCAGGCTGTCACTAGCTCCGGTGCTGAAAATCAAGTGCCGGTGCCGAGCACCGGAAACCACCGGCTCAAAGTAAGCACTGGTTATAGGAAAGGATACAAAGATGACCCGATTTTGGAGGGTCTAGGGAAACAGACACAAGTGACTTTTATTATCTTTTTCATTCAGCACTTTCCAAATTCACCAGTTCGTAGAGTTTTCATAAATAACCTCACCTTTATCTGTCTGGCCGTTTAGCATGCCATATGAAGTTATTAGTCCCAAAATCACAATTTCCCTATTTTGATCATTCAAAACACATCAGTTAAATACCTTCCAAATTAAACTTCAGGATGGACCAACAATGTAATATAAAAGGACCGGTTAGACGGTTAGAAACTGTGCAAGTCTGACATGAGAAGGTATAGTGTGCGCAATGCCACTGAGTTTGTTTGGAAATGTGAGAAGAAATGCGTACAGGCCACCTTAGATCAGTGGCGTACTGCAAAATGATGTCCCCAACCCCCCGCATAATGTGAAGAAGGGCCCCTGAGTCTTCCATACCTCACAGCTATGCATTGACCTTAAGGCGCCCTAGAAGGGTTGGGGGCCCCTTGGAGTCTTGGGGGCCTGCTGCGCCGCAGGAGCTGCACAAAACTGTGATACGCTCCTGCCTCAGAATATAGTAAACAGGATTCAAAAACATGTCACTGATATTTGATAACATAGCGAGAATAATGGCGGACAAAAAGAATCGGACTTCTACTTCAGACATCCTAAATTGGGAGAGTGGTCTCTGACGAGTGCCCACATTCGCTTTTTTAAATGCCCAATAAGAAAAAAAAAATTCAGAGCGAGAATTAGTAAAGGCCCCTGTGATATGACACAGGAGAGGACATTTCGAGAACATTTACGTAATTGCGGCAGGCAATCCCACATGTGCTGCCGCTAGGAGACTGACCCACCCTTCCTCGTCCCACAACTCACCGCGCGGTTTCCACTTCCAGGTTGTAGGACGCTGGCTGAGAAGGCGCGGCGAGGTAGGGCTGCATGGAGCAGTCAAGTAGAATAAGGGCACAAGTCCTAAAAAAAGAAGTAGGGGGGACTAACCTAATTAATCAGTATGCAAGTGGCATCACGGCGCGTGACATCGCGGGGCGTGAGGCGCGTGACATCACAGGAAGTGGCATCACAGGAAGTGACATCAGATCTTAAGCCCTCACATATATGTTTAGCAGGTCTATCATGAGTACATTTGAGCACATTTCAGTATACAGGGAAACTATACTGATTTAGGCAGAAGATTAACACTTTTGTAAGTTACACATAAAAAATGTTGCCTTATGTCACCGTGAACTTCCTCTACCCATAGTGCTTTAAAAGAAAAAATAGTGATATTTACATTATTACAACACCTCCTCAGGGGTGGTATGCGCTTATATAAATGCTATTTATTTTGTACAAATACTGGGAAAGATCAACACATCTGACGTTCTTACAATGCATGCATATCTCCTAAAAAGCCTGAACAAAGTGAAAAGTTGCCTCTCTTAAGTACGTGTGAAGTGCTAACCAGGTGTGAGCCTTTGTTTCCCCTCCGCTGCATTTGCTTCTAGGTGTGAGGCTCCTGACTGCTGCCAGCCAGGAGACTCGAACAAAAGGAGGCCTGATGACCCCTCAAATTCGGCCTTTGTTATGGGCCCAGCGGGTATCTAAAATAAGAAAGCCCCGTCCCAGCCTGCACGTTGGTGCAGATCGAAAGCAGATAACAACGTGCAGGCGCTGCTGAAAGTGTCCCGGTGTTTGGAAATTACACCGGGACGAATTCAGCATCTTTTTCAGTGAGGCCCAACTTCTTGTCAGGAGTCCACCCTGTAAAAAAAGTGGGTGGACACCGTCCACCCGCGTGTACCCCCGACTCGTGCCCTGAGTAGAATGGAGCACACAACGCACGCTGAAGGAGCGGTAAACGCGCAGCAGATAATGACCGGGTCAGCGGCAGTGAAGCCAGAAGTTTCCTCAATGTTACAGCTGGACTCCTAGCTCCAGGTTCCTGAATTGGAGACTGATGGGGAGTAGAGTCTTTCTCGCCCGCCCTCCCTCCTCTTCTCCCCTCAGTAGACTGGAGCAGCCTCCCAGGAAGGAGCATCGGGACACGCATTTTTTAACAACAGAGTGGACTGCAGGAGTGAGTTGCAGGACCACTTTTTTCTGCCTTCTTCTGGATTTTTTGAGCAAGAAAGAAGATACCAGAGGCTGCACGGGGGGCACCAGGTTTCACACCAGGGGGTAAGTACCTAAGAGAATGTTGATGTATTTGTAAGGTACTCTGGTTGTGGGTCACTGGGTGGCCTCTCATCCCTAAACTAAGGCTGAAACTAGGGAGCTCTAATAAAATGTGCAAGCATCTAAAAATGGCCAATTTGATCGGGAATCTGGATACTGCAGTGGCCCTCAAAGCTAAAACGCGAACTGCCCAAATAAAGAATGCAGCGGCAGCAAGAGGAGACCCCAGCCTAAAAATATGCAAAGGCTCTGCGAAAGTATCTTTGAGCTTGGGAGAAGGCATTTTAGATAATGGTGTAGAGGCCGGATCTGTGGAGGCTGCCCTGGGTACTGCCTTACAAGTGCTGCGGGCATTAGAAGGTTCAGGGGTGGAAACCCCCATTGTATATCTTGTTGATGAGAATAACCGGGAAGCAATGACTGCAGAGAAGCGAGAAAGTAAAATGGACAGCGAGGGGAAAAAATTTCACAGATTAATATTAACGAAGCAAACACCAGTTCGCCCATCAGGCAAGCCAAAAGACTACCCACTTTTTGTCAAAGGGAAAACACCATCAAAGGTATCTCAGGGAACCTTCGTGATTAATGAATTAGGGTTTCCAGTAAAAACATAACCTTTCGTTCAGAGTCCAAAACAGACAGCCCAGCAAGACGAAGCTATCCAGTTGCCCTTTGTTAACCAGAGAAAATTTTTGATGACAACACATGCAGCCTCGGATATGCAAGATCAGCAAGATCAGATGCTTCCAGAACTAGGGGGACCCCAAGAGAGGCAACTTGAAAAACAACAGCAAGGCGAGGAGACTACTGTGCAGTGGGGTATAAGGACTATGCTGAACCGCATCCTCGAGGAAATTAGGGAATTAAAAGCTACATAAGCAAGTGAAATAGCATCTCTGCATCAGCGACTGTCTAAAATTGAAGAAGAAGTAGGCTGAGTCAAGGATCTCGCAGTTGGAGGACCAGATGAATGTCATGCAGCAACAAGTCACCCTAGCAAGGAAGGAAAAATCTTCACTAGAAATTAAAATGGAGGAGTTGGAAAACCATTCACGCCGTTCCAATCTATGCTTGGTAGGGGTCTCGGAATGTTGTGAGGGGGTGCAAGTCCTTCAGTGGGTCGAGATATTCATAAAGAAAAATGTATTGTCAGAGCATTCAGGAGATCTTACAATTACACGGGCACATAGGGTCCCGACTCAGCCATACCCAAATTCAAAACTTCTACGGAAAATCTTGGTAAATTTTATGGACTATCGCATAAAGGAACAGATTTTAATCAGAGCTGTTCAGAAGAAGCACTTCACTACTGCAGAAGTACCCTGCTTCTGTATCTTTTCGGTTATGTCAGCAGCAGCAGCGCGTCACAGAAAGGAATTCATAAAGGTATTATATCTGTTTAAAGCACAGGGCGCACAGACAGTAATTGCCCAACAGTCTAAATTAAGGGTGTTGGTAAAAGGCAAATTTCATATATTCACTCATTTGGATGAAGTCCAGGAAATGCTACAAAAGATCTCAAACTAAATATTCATTGTCCTGGCGAGGGAGGAAGATGTGAGAGGAGGGTAAAAGGGATAAGGAGATAGAATGGGTGGCAGAGATCAATGGTCATGATAGATATTTTTTTTTTCTGACGACTGGGATGAGGGGATGGGCAGTCAATCCGGATGCAATACCATGGCACCCAGAAGGGGTGTTTATCACCATGAGAGGGGTATGGGCTATTCCTCTCTCAAATGGGATTGTGGTGGTGTGGGTCTTGGGGGGTGTTTTGGGTGTTGGGGAGTACAGGGAGAAAAAAAAAGCAGAGTCATAGGAGGTAATGTAATTGAGAGAAGAATGGGGATAAAAAGAAGGTTCTTATGAAAAATAGTTACAGAGGTGATGGGTCTTAAAATTCAAATATTATCATGTAATGTTAATGGAGTATCCAACAAACAAAAGTATAGGGACTTAATTAGGTGGCTAACTTCTTTTTCTCCACAAGTTTTATTGCTTCAGGAGACCCATCTTAAAACCAATACACCAAAGCTTTTTATTGCTAAATACTTTTACAAACATATTTTGCTTCAGCTGGGTTGGCGGTGAGAGGTGTAGCGGTGTATCTTGGACAAAGGGTTGACTGGGAGGATAAACAAGTTTGTAGGGATCCTAACGGTAGATGGATCTGGATTACAGCCCTGCTAAATGGGAATCCGTTTACCCTAGTGAAATATTATGCCCCGATAGTGGATGACCCCAAAGCAATCATGCAGATTAACGAGGCAGCCATGGGAGCAGAGGGCCCTATAATCATGGGAGGTGATTTTAATTTTATCCAGGATTTAACAAGGGATACTTCAAATAAAACTAAAAAATAGTTAAAGTAGTGTACTAAGAAAGTAATAGATATAATGAAATAGGTGTATCAATTGGTAGACCCATGGCGGAGAACTCCTCCAGAGTTCTCGCAATATACTTGCTTTTCCCAGCAATTTAAATCAGCTTCTTGTATAGACTTTTTTTTAATCTCCCGCTGTTTTGACTGTGTTGGTTCTGAAATTTGGGCTAACGCTTTTTCTGATCACTCACTGGTTAGCATTGAGCTGGATGTTGAAACAAGGAAGAGGGAGAGGTCCAGGTGGCAGATGGATTACCGCCTTCTTTCCAATCTGGAATTGACTGCAAGTATGAGGAAACGCATAAAGGATTTTTTTCAGATAAACAAGAGCACAGCATCATTTTTTTCAGTTTGGGGAGCCGGTAAGGCAACAATCTGGGGACAGATGGTGGCATTTATGGCTTCACAAGCTAAAAGTCGAGCGATACGTATAGCTGAACTCCAATCTGCAGTCAATATCGCTTTACGGAAAAAGACTAGCCGGCTGAGGACACACATTTCAGTAGATATACAGATGACTAAAGTGAAGCAAGAGTTAAGAGAATTCTTTATTTTAGAGGAAATACAGCGCTCACGGGTGTATCAGCAGCAGGTGTATGAGGGAAGCCAGATCATGGGGAATCTACTGGCTTGGTCAATCAGGGTTATGCAGGAAAGTTGTAAGGATTACAGAACTAGAGGAACTGGGGACAGGGGCTATAGTTTTTGATAAGGTTAAGATATATTAAATGTTTTTGCAGCATTATAACAACTTATACGCAACTAAGTATGTAGCCTCAAATGAAACTATATATCATTATTTCAGTCTATAAAACTGCCACAACTGACAAGCATACAATCGGGAGGAGTAGAAGTGGATATTACAGCATTAAAAATCCAACTGGCCCTGGCCGCAATGCCTTATGGTAAGGCCTGTGGCAACGATGGCCTTCCTATAGAATTTTATTAAAAAAATTCTAAAGAATTGCTTCCTTTTTTGGGGGATCTTTTTAATTCTATGAAAAAGGGGGAGAGATTCCATCAATTATTAAGGAATCAACAATTTTAAGCTTTGTCAAGAAGGGGAGGAACCCAAGAGACGTAAATTCATATAGGCCGATTAGCTTATTAGATGCCGATTATAAAATTTTGATGAAAATTTGGGCTAATCGTATCACCCCGATAGCTCAGAAGATAATTCATATGGATCAGACTGGGTTTGTGGCTGGCAGGTGTTTTTTAGTTCAAGCACTAGTCTAAGCTTAAACTATTTGCGGATGACATAATACTTTCTCAGGCCAGAAGAACAAAATATTAAAACAATATTGTCAGAATTTGAGCAGTTCCAAGCAACTGGGGGATATAAATTCAACCATAATAAAACAGAATTGCTATTACTAAATACCCCTCTTAGCACTCTTCCTTTTAAGTTTCAGCAAAAGGCTTCCAATCACAACCCAATTCGGTACCTGAGGATAAAAGTAACCAATCAATATACAGAACTTTATAAATTAAACTATGAAGAGATGATGAAAAAGATCAAAGACCTGCTGGATAGATGGTCACTTCTTCCTCTAACGTTAATAAGGCGTGTTGCACTGATAAAAATGTCTATTTTACCCTTGTTGATTTTTCTTTTTACTAATATCCCGCTTAAAATTAATATTGCGTTTTTTAAGGAATTAGAAACACTTTTTAGATGCTTTATCTGGAACAAAAAGGTTTTGAGAGCCAAAATTCCAGTGCTTCAGTTAGATACTAACCTGGGGGATTGGCACTACCTCAGATGCGTATATATTATGAAGCCTCTCTTGTTGATATATTAGTTTGGTTCATAAATGCCAAGGGATCTCAGGATAGTTTTTATTGAGAGGATGGTGCAAGAGGCCGGATCCCAGCTTCCGGTATTTATTAAGACTACCAAACTTCCAAAAAGACAAGGTATAAAACGTTTCAGGAGTATTTTTGGAGACTCCAAGCATTCTGCTCCTCAAATGCTCAGTCTGCAGGGTATAGCTATTTGCAGCTTGAGGAATGTAAAGTGCTGAGCCTCCAAATAGCCATGTGAGATATTGGAATACAAATGGATTTAAAGAACTGGGACATTTTTTGGTTGGTGGAATTGCATAACTTGGCAGGATATATAAGCTAGGTGCCGAGAATGGTGCAAGCTTTTCTATTTTGGATACCAGCAGATTACACACTTACTAAAAAAAAATTGTATTTAACCAAATCTAGCCTCCTCCCCTATAACAATTGCTCTGTTTAGAACAAAGATGAGGGGGGTTGGAAACTGGTATAGATTATTACAGAGTCAAGGGGAGTGCCACTTGGTGAAAAGGTTCTTAGAAAAGATCACACTGACAACGCAATGCACTTTTTCGGAGGTTGAATGGCAGGTAATCTAGAAATTAGAAAACAAGGCCTTAAAAGTGGCTAACTTTAAGAGAATGTCTTTTTTAGCCCATTTGATGGCTTATTATACTCCTAAAGCCCTCCATAAAATGTATCCAGAGTCGGAGGATGGCTGCTTTCATTGTAAGCAGCTGGCGGGAGGGGTGATTGACTACATACTTTTTGTACTTGTTCAATGGTGTTGCGGGTCTGTGAAGAAGTATTTAATGCTTTTAGTCGAGAATTACACAGGTGGATCGAACCAGAGGCAGGGGTGGCACTCTTTGGTTTTTTTTTAGGCAGAGGCAAAACCAGGCACTAAAAAAAAGGGGCTGATATATTCATTGCTATTGATTCTTTAGTTGCTCGATCTCTGATCTAGCAGAATTGGAAGACAACTAGAGTGCCAACGTATCAGGAGTGGTATAACAAGATGAGTCGAACTAAGAAGTTTGAGGAGGCATACACAAAAAGGGTTGGGGGTACCAAAAGATTCAATGCTTCTTGGCAATTCATGGAAGGGATCGAAAATGAAGCAGAGTAAGATCTTGTAAACAAGCACTAGATATCTTTTTTAACCATGGAGAAACATAGTATACAGAAATAATAAAATGTCCATATTTTAGGCACAATGGCAAAAACATATCAATGTATGGAAGGTCTACTTTTAAATAAGATGGTTTTATGACGAGATCGAGAGGGAAACTCGATGAGATTCACTTTGAATTGTAATGGTTTGCTGCTAAATCTCGCACAGTTGGAACTTTATTGAAAGTATATCAAAGTACTTGTTAAACACTATGACGGTATGATTACATTTCTATGTTTTTCTAGGCACATCTGCACTTTGTTGGAAAAATCAACGACCTATTGTGACGATAAAATGACGATTATATTGTTGTCTATTATGGATTGACCAATGTATTGGTGAAAAACATTTCAACGAATGTATGGAAGCCTTACTTTTAAATAAGATGGTTTCATGAAGGGATCGAGACGGAAACTCGGTGAGTTGTACTTTGAATAGTAATGGTGTGCTGCTAAGCTAAGCACTGTTGATGAAATTGAATGAAATTTGTACTTGTAAAGCGCACCCATACCCCCAAAGGGGTGTCCAGGCGCTGTACGCATACCGCTGTGGAACCCTTCCTGGCTTTTCCCTGTGAAATGTCCACTCCTGGGCACCCCCAGGGTGAAGCCAGGCATCCCAGCGCTGTTGGGGCCGTTGTGGAGATTAAGCAAGCTATTGCCCAGAGTTGCACCCATGATTAGAATAGGCACCGAGGCGAGAATTATCAGGTCCGAGGAAATTGAGCCCAAGACCCGCCGAGGCGGGAATTGAACCCTGGTCCCGGGCCAGATCTCTGCATCAGGGTCTGCCGCTCTAACCATTGAGCCACACTTCTCCACTGTTGCACTTTATTGAAAGTATACCGGATTATTTGTTGAATAATATGGCGGAATGATTATATCTTTTTGTTGAAAAAAAAGGGGATCTTTTGAAATGATGAAATGACAATAAGTAATATTGTGTCTTATGGACTGCCCCGTGTATCTGCTTAATAAAAAGAAATATTTAAAAGAAAGAGAACATTTACGTATTCAGTGAGCTGTTGCTTGCAGTTGATAAGGCAGGTGGCAGCAGGCACGTCAAACAGGACAGGACGTCAGCAGAAGGCTGTGCATTATTAAAGAAGGTGTTGGGGCGTCTACAGAAAACCTGCAGTACAGCTCACAGAAGACCCATGGGCACTGCACACTCTGCAATGTTACCCTTCTGCACTTGGCAGAATTGCCATCTTTCCGTATTTACCCATATTTAGATTCAGAAAGGGCACAAGAAAACAAGCCCTCCACCCATCCTGGGGTCAGCATTTCAGCCCCACAGATACTTACACTAGCAGCACTCCTAAAATGTCCCTGGCGTACTCCAACACAGGGATGAGTCACAAAGAGTCATAAGCACCAGGCGCATCCTTTAAAATATGAAAGAATAAAGCTTTCCTGTTGCACTTTGCCAAGCCTGCATCTGTGTGGGTCTTCGAACAACTAAGTGAGCACAGGGCCTAAAGGGGATTTACAGTTTTCTTAGGACTGCTGTACATTCGTCAGCATTTTTCATCAGCTGTGACAGCAGTAAACCTGTTTTTTTTCTGAGACTGTCACTACTGTCACTTCATTATGCTAATTCATTGGTGTCCAATTAGGCCTGGACGGAGTTTGAAGACTTCCGCTAAGGGAACTCCGCGAAGTGACCAAAAAACTCTGCCCACGCTACGCAGAGTTCCACAAGCGGCGGAGTGCATTAGGTTGTGCCATTTGCGCTGATTTCTTTGCGTCGGGTGTTTGTCCCGTGCTGGAAAATCAACACGAACGGCACCATGCGCAGTGCAAGAGGGCACTGCTTCTTTCTGCTGCTCTAGTAGATTTTCTAATTGAGCGCCAGCTGCCTCAACGCGAACGGATGGTTTCTTAATGCCAGAAGTTGTGACCACCCGCAAGTGACAGCGTTGAGAAATCTAGCCGGGAGGTGGTCTAGCGTTCGATTTTCCTTGCTTGCACTTGCCAACTTAACGTTAGTGAGTGTGGAAAAATCTACAGTCCGTGAGTTTTTGGGAACTCCGCGTGCTCCGCGGAGTGCGGAAAACTCTGCAAACTCTGCAAACGAGCGGAGTACACCGCCCAGGCCTAGTGTCCATACTGTGATAATGAATTGTAGAGAACAAGCACTGCTCAGGCTTTCCACACATGCTGCTTCTTCACCCTTCTTGAGCCCAGTGTCTTGTAGGGGCCGGTGGATGTTCATATTCCATTACTGTGCCCATGGATCCTAACAACCCCTCTGGCTCCTTGTTCATGCTCTTCATCATCACACATAAAGCTGTCAACAGTCAGTCTTTTACTATCCTTCGCTCTGCAGCACTCTGTTCATTTTCTCTCTCTGGGAAACACATTCACCTCTAAATTTCAATGTCAGAATTGCCTACCGCCAGCCTTTGAACTGCTTCATAGTTTACCCACCTTTTCTCGTATTTTAATTCTATGTATAGTGATGTTATGTGTAATTTTTGTCATATTTATGTGTGTATGTATTGGTTTTTATAGACATATGACTATGTATATGTTTTCCACAGACCTATGATTATATGTCAGTATGTTGTATATATGAATTATTGATGATCAAGAACATCAATATAAACAAATGTACATAAAATTACATATTTGATATACCTTAACTTTAAAAAAAAAAAAAGATTTTCTTTACCAATGAGAAACCTTGAATAAAAATATTCTCTTTTCAAAAAAAGATATAGATTGTCTGGTCATGTGTATATGTCTGTTAAAGTGCACTCCATTGTGTTTTTTGAAAAATAATATATGGAAATATATAGCCTGAAATGCTTTACTTGATTTTATAACTTGTACCTAGCCTTTGTCTTTACCCCATATAGAATTGCCAAGGTAGCCCACAAACTAAATTGTGCTCCAGCACATAAACACTTTCCATATACCTCATTTCAGGCTGCTATTCGAGACTCACGTTTCTCCCCGAACTCCTGACTTTTAGGCCATCAAACCAAAACTCAAGACCTACCTGTTGCCCCACCCCATTCTCGTTTAGAATGCACCAGTAGTAACGGAATACAGATGTCGACTTAAAAGACTGTGAGCCATTCCAAAATATATACGTTTTAAAAATGTTCAAATAATATTTCAGTGGCAAAAGTAAAATTCAAAGTTACCCGAGACAATAATAATTTCAGTTCAGAAAGGGAATGGACTGAATTGAACACTTTAAGAAAGAACACTTTAAGAAAAAACCAAGAACACTTTATAATAAACAGAATGGAATAAATAGCCAGGTAGTCATTTCTTTTCTACAAAAAGACATTCTATCTAAAGACATAGACCGTTATAGAATCAAAGAAAAGTGTATTCATTTTGCTTACTGTGATGGTAAAAGTCAGGCCTCACTGCAAAATAGACATTGTAAAGAGAGCCATTGGATTTGTGTGTTCCTGAACGAAGATGTAATTCATGAAACAGAGTAGGATTTTAGTTAGGCTGTGTAGCATACTCTATGCAGGCGTAGTCCATGCACCTCAGTGAATGAAACTATAACTGCTGTGAGGACAATGTGAGAAGTTAGCACTATTTGGGTAATTAGAGGGGTTCACTGCTGGTCTATCCAGTTTGAGCTGTTGGCCCTGTTGAGCAGTGGGAGGAATTTACAGTGAAGTAAATATTTTAAGGCCATGGTGCTCTCAATCCTGCATATCACATGTACACTAAACATTGACAACAAATCCATGAGCAGAAAAGACTGTTTTCCTAAGCCCCCATGCCCTGCTCGCATGCGAGAAACTTTGGAATCATCATAGACAACAAATTGGACACAACTACCCAAGTCAACATAGTGGTCTCGTCCAGCTTCATCACCCTAGGAATGCTGAAGAAAATCTTCAAGTGACTACCAGACAACACCAGGAAAACAGCGCCCAGGCCTTCATCACTGGCAAATTAGACTATGGAAACAACCCATATATAAAGATTACAAACCAGATCTCAGAAAGACTGCAGCCCATCCAAAATGCAGTAGCCAGACTAGTCTTTAATCTTCACTGCTGAGGCAACCTCACACCACACTTTAGGGACCTCCCCTGGCTCCCAATACACAAGCATGCAACCTTCAAACTCCTCACCCACACCTACAAAGCTCGCCATGACACTGACCCAATCTACCTGAACAGCTGCATGCACTTCCATCAACCTGCCAGACACCTCTTCTCTGATGGTCTCTCACTAGCACACACACCACACATACACAAAAGCAGAGCAGGGGGCTCTGCCTTCTCGTACCTGGCCCTAAAAGCCTAGAACGACATCCCAAAACACATCAGAGTCTCCTCCTCTCTTCTTGACTTTCCCAAGAAGCTGAAGACCTGGCTATTTGAAGAAGGTCCCAGAGCTGAGCCTCACACACCTGTTACAGAGAGAATGGATATCCTCAAGGGTGTTTAGGGCACTATAAAAACACATAACAACATAACGTAAGATTGTGTTTCCCTTTAACTTTTTTTTTCCATGAATCTCATTTGCTAATTGTTTATATGGATTTCAATTTCAAATGTTCTTTCTCTCTTTTATGTGGTCTTATTTTCTTTCTGGTACTCTTCCTCACCTTTTCCCTTCTTTCTCTTTCGCCAAGGCTCTTTTTCATATTTTCAGTCTCCTTGAGGGTTCCCAGTGTTTCAGGAGTTCTTCGACCCTTGTGCTCACCTGGGCTCTTTCACACCCTCTCGTTATTGGGATCGTTCTTCTCTTTCTCTTTTTCTGGCATTGGCTTGTTCATTCTCATTCTGGGCTTTATAAGAATTTAGGGGAAAGCGTTGATGGGTTATAAGCTCAAATTAAGCAAGACCACCATCTCTTTTTGCCCACCATGCCACTCTAGGCAGAGACTAGACGTATACATACCAGCTTTGTTCCTACTCCAATAGGAACTCTCCAGCCAAAACTACCAGGCCAGATCATTTCAGATGGGAAAACAAGCAACCCCAGACCACTTATGTATTAACCGGGAGGTATAGATTGAGTGCTATGGCACAGTGAGCTTGAAACCCACAGTTGGGCACACCCGTCGTACTTGGGGTGTTGCACAGGTGAGAAAAAGGTGGTGTGTGGAATACTTAAATTAATCTCAGTCACCGGTAATTTACTCAAGGCCACTTTCCAGTCCATCCTGACAGAGACTAGCCATATGTAAATCAGCCATGGTATTGATCCAATAGGAACAGTACAGCCTGAACTGCCAAGCCAGATCCCCTCCAAATGGGAACTCAGGGAACCCCAGATCTTGTTCACTATTTCTCTATCAGGGTATGCTTTTACCCTTGCTTCCTCTTTGGAGTCCTCCCACTATTTCTCTCTGGAGCCTGCTTCACTCCTCGCTGCAGAGGCTTTTATTCATGCTGTCTATCTAGGTCTATGCTAGGGACTTTCTTTCACCCTTTCTTAGGTGTTCTAACACTACAATTGTTTCCCTCTCTGGAGCACCATTTCACTCAGGATCTAGTATCTCTGGCTTCTGTCTTTTTCTATGAAGGGCTTATGTTGACTATTTTCTGCTCAACGAAGTCTAATGGTGTATCAGTGTTCTACCTAATACTCATTTTGCTCCTTCACTCTCTCTTGTGGAGCTTATTTGCTCTTTCTCCCTTACTTTCTTTCGCCTGTGTCTGTTATTGTGTGTCTCTTTCACTCTTTATGTCACTCTCTGGTTTGGTCTCTGGAGATTCATTTCACCTTTTCTCTTTGTGCCATCTTTCACCCTTTCCTGTATTACTGTTTCATTCTCTGTTTCTTTGTGGAGTTTGCTTTCTCTATGAAATCATACACTTTCTCTGGCTCTAAACGATCTCTCTCACACACAACAATTTTTTGCTCCCTGGAAATATTTTCTCTCTTTCTCTATCGCTCTCTCTTTCTGCATTTAAAGGCTTCGCGTTTCCTTGATTTTGAGGTCTCATACTCTCACTGTCTGCAATCTCACATCACTCTCTATTGCACTCTAGGATTCTCCACTAATTCTTCTTCACCTTTTGATATCTATTATCATAATATGTTGTTTACATAGTGATTCATACTGCACTTCTGCTGTTTTCAAGATGTTACTATTACCCATTTTTATGGCACTCAAGTTACTGACCATAGAATTGTGGGAGGCTGTTGACCTTGCTGGGATTCAAATTTGCATGCCACAGTACATCTTTTGGTCTCACATCCACTTTACCTTCTCTCTCTGTCAGTTTTGTACTATCTTTCTCTCTGCATCTCTCTTTTCATCTTCTCCCTCTGTGAATTACATTCACTTCTTGTTTCTTCTCTTCTCTCGTTCTCTGTCTCTCTCTCAAAAACCTCACAGCCACACAGGCTTCTCATCCCTCCTCCTTTTGCACTAAATCTTGTTCTGTCTCTTTGTCTCCTCTCATTCTCCAGCTTCTCCCTGTATTTCCCTTCTCCATTTGCCTCCTCCTCTCATTCTTTTCCCTTCATAATCTACCTCTTTCTGCCTTCTTTTTCACAACCCCTTCTTTCTCTAACATCTCACATACTTACCCCTCACTTTCTTGCACTTGCTAGCCAACGTTTTCCTTTACAGTCTCTTTTTCCTACCCTTATTGACGGTCAATCATTTATTTAGTCTTCCACTCTGTCTCTTTCATTTCAGTATTCAGACTCTTTCATGTACACCGGTCTCACTTTTCACCCAAGAATGAAACACTGAGAATAACACCACTCTATACAGTCAGTTTATAATACCTAACATGATAAGCTGTAATATTACTTTAGTATACGTATACCGTCACAATTTAGAACCCTTTTAATATAAAAAAAACATACAAATTTCAAACACCATAATATCAGTTGAGGAAAACAAAAACTGCTGCAATCGCAGCACACATTTGACAACTGATACCATTTTATAATGGCATTAACAGATGACGAAACGTGTGGAAATGTGGTTCTGTTTCTTAAAGCCGCAGTTGCTCCAGGAGGTCGATGCTTTTAGATTAATTTTAGTAGAGTGATGAATTTGCACCAGTGTTTGTTTTAAATTTTGTTCTGTTTACCTCAGCCTGTTTTATTTAGATTGTTGGTCATTAATGTCACCAAACTTGATTTCATATATCCTATTTGCATGCTTTTAATAATTTGTACGTATTTCATTGCTATTTTGCACATATCTTGCATGCTTTATGGCTGTTCACAGCCGAATAAAGAGAATTCTGATTCTGACAACTGAATTTTTGGCTCCCCCCCCCCACATAAGCATTAGCCAGAACTTTGTCTGTAAGGGGTGTGGCCATGGCCTATCATGTGGCTGTCTTGCTCGATCAGGGTGCAGGCACGGAACGTACACATTGCCATGGGGTTACCGTGAGACATGTGAGAGCACTGATGGTGAGGGTACCTTTCTCCAGCACAAATGCTCCCCGAGATTAACTACCACAAACCACCAAGCAGGTGCATACATTTCTAGCATTTGTTTTACTGACACTTGGCCTCTTCAACAAAACTGGACAAGAGTCTGCACCCCAGTAGTGGGTGTGTATACAAAAAAATGTACGTTAACACTAATACTAAAATTTTACGCCGTGTTTGCGTCACAAAAGAGACCCAAATCGGTGCAAAATCTTTTTTTTCCGATTTACTTACCAGCGCTAAACTTGTTTAGCGCTGGAAATAACGTGAAATTATTGCAAAGCAGCGCATAGCGCAGCTTTGCATTACTTAGTGCCAAGGGGGCGTACCATGGGTGTTCCCATGCAACCACCCAAGGTTTCTGATGCTAAACCCTATTTACTAAATAAAGTAGATAGGGTTTAGCGTCAGAAAACTGTGCCCTTTTGAAGTAGGTGCAAGGAAGTAGAAATGCTTCCATTTCTTCTTAATTTCCGACTTTGTACGTGTGGTGCACTTTACAGCACACATACATAGAAGGAAAAGGGCTAAAGTTAGTCTAAGCATGGTATTTTGTACAGGAAGGGTACCCTTCCAGTACAAAACCTATGCCAGACTCACGGAGACACCCTTGCACCATGGCACAAAGGTGTCTCTGTGGTGCACAGCAGCTGATTTCAGTGCCGGCACTAGGGAAAGGGGAGGAGAGTGCCATATTTTAGTAAATTTAGCGCTCTCCTGCTCTCTCCTGCTCATGCAGCGCAGCATTTGCTGCTGCTGCACTGTGCTGTGTGAACTAATGGTAAATCTGCCCCTAAAAACAGAAGACTTCACCTCAGCTCATCCTGGATAAATCACTTTGTGTACATTTTTATGTGTCCATTAAAAGGATACACTCCAGACTTCAGCTGGTAACACCTTCTCATTACTTCTCAAAAAGATTAAGCCTTTGCCAACAAGTGGCTCTATCAATTAAACCCAATACTAAATCTTAAGCAGCCTTTACATTTGCTGACCAACCAATTGCACATATGACCAGAGTACCACACCGCCTCGGAGGGACACAGCGGTAGGACTAGGGACCACTGTGGTCTCTCGCAATGCTCTGGCTTTTGGGTTGGGAGGGGGTATTTCACCTCCAGGATTCTTCCTGTTGTCTCTCTTGAGAGATGCAGGAGGGGCAACAGGAATCAGAAGGGTGCCGCGTGTGTTGACTGTCACTTCTATCCTCTGCTGCCTCAATGGCCAGGGGTATTTAGACCGTCCAGCCCCTGGCCTCCACCTTTTCCATCCAGATCATGGTGAAGGCAGGCTGCCAGTGCGCTGAGGAAATTAGGACTACTCCTCAGACATGCAGATGGTTCCACCTGTGTGGTCCTTAGGGGATGAAGGATTGACAAAGACCTTGGTGTTGGAGCATTCACATCGGGGACTAGTGTATATAATTTGTATGCTAGTCTTAGATTTTAGAACATGTACTCATTTCACTTAGTGGGTGTTAGTCTAGATTTTGACAGATGTATTTCAACACTTGCTGTATGGTGTTTATCCCACTCGACCCTTACGATGTACATGTTATGTTGTGTTCTTCTCATGCCTGTAATATACATCACCTTTACCCAAAAACAGTTGCTTGTCTTGTCAATGTCTCGTTTAAGTTTGGGGGATGTGCTGCCGAGACGGTGGGTCTCCAGGTTCTATTTACATTTCTTTCAGGTAGCAGGCACCTGGAGAGAAGGCTTGTTTATTTATTTTGCTCTATGTCCCTATCTTGGATCCACAGCACAGGAGACTCTCTCCCTTTCTCTTTCTGACGCGGCATTTCAACTATCAGCATTATCCTTGGGATGGTTGTGTTTTTTACCAAAAAGTAGGGGAACTGTGCTTGTGAAATACAAAAATTATGGGCATGCCATTCCCCACAGATTCCGCCCACTTCAGCCTCTGCTGGAGGCTGAGACATTTTGTGATTGGATGACTAACACTGTGGTCACCCAATTAAAAAGCACCTCAACTCCTGGCAAGATCTTGTAAACTAACCTAAAAAGCAAACACTGCTACTCTTAGCTGCCTGCCTGGGGCCAGTCTGTTGCTTTTCTACATGTCCCAACCCCTCACTTTCCCTCTAAATGAGTAAACACTGAGAGATTCAACCCAGACCGACACCAGCAAAAATTAATTCATTTGAGCAGGCTGCTAGCAAAAATATGGGCCACTGCACCACCGATAGATAAGCTCCTGAGGAAATTTTTTAATGAATGACACAGGATGAGCAATCAAGAAAGTTTATCTTTAAGTTCTCTCTTGACTATATTATTAATGTAGCCTTGGACCAGCGTACTCCTCTCATTCATAAGGTCAAATTTACATGAGACAGGTCTGCATACTGAGAAGATTAATTCCCTTGAGCATGAGAACCATAAAATAATCATATTGACACACGTTACAGTCATGTGTTTCTCTTGTCTCGCGGCCTTACACAGCCAGAGGACGTGAACAGTGGTCAAAATGGGAGGGATCTGATGGGCAGGACGTGCCCATACTTTTTTTAATTTAAGAAAAACAGTTCCCCTACTTTTTGTGAAAAGACAACTATCCTGGGACAGTTAATTCCGACAGATGAAAAGCTTCAGCTGAAGTGTAAGGTAGGAGTCTCATTTGCTGCAAAACCGAGGGAGGGGCAGATAGCTAAACGAGTCTTTTTACCAGGGCGTCTGCATGCCTAAAAGAACTGTAACTTCTTGAGGTGGCAGAATTCGTCAAAATGAATCAAGATTTAGGAAAACAAGCAGTGGTCATTTTACTCGACCTCTTGGGCGTGGTCGACACTGTCTCTCATGAGATTCTGCTGGACCGGCTGAGAGCCGCTGATATTACTAACATGGCCAATAAGTGGCTAAAATCCGTCTTATCAGATAGGGAGCAAGCTGTACATCTTCATCCGTTCACATTGGACTTTAAGAAAATGCATTGTAGGTTACCATTGGGTCCGCTTTCAGCCCCACTTTATTCAATACTTATCTTGCACCTTTGGGCAAGTAAGTGGAGAACTGGAGTTTTCATATTGTGTCCTGTGCTGATGACACACAGCTGAAGCTTTCCTTTCAACAAATGGATAGCGCTGTGGTGGAAAACGCACAGAGCTGCTTGACCGCCATAGTGAACTGGGGGAAAGGAAGTTATCTAAAGCTAAACTCAGATAAATCTGAAATTCTGTTCTTTGGAGCGTCAGGCTCACCTGCAGCCACATTACTGTGGCCAGATGACTTGGGTCCTCCTCTGATTCCCAAAGTTGAGATAAGAACTTAGGTGTGATATTTGATAACAAACTATCTTTTAAACCTCAGGTGATAAACATCACAGCAGCTTGCTTTATCCTTTAAAAATCTTTAAAGAAGACCATACTATTTCTACCGGACCATTCTCGCAAGATGGTGATTCATGCTATGATCACAGCGAAGTTGGACTATGTAAATTCACTGTATCTAGGACTACCAGGACTTCTCAATAAATTACAATGATTCTAAAATGCCGCTGCCCGTCTTCTCTTCAAATCTCCCAGAAGACAATCCACCAGGCAGAACTTGAAGATTCTACATTGTTTCCCCATTAAATAGAAGGTAATGTTTAAATCCCTGACCATTACTTATGGGGCCTTACATCAAACCGGCCTCTCTAGCAACAAAGGAAATTTAAACAGTATGTCCCTAGTAGAACCTTATGCTCTTCCAACCAGGGTTTAATGTGATACATAAGAACAAGCTGGGGGATGTTCATTTGCCCATTTGACAGGAAAGAGCTGGAACTTGCTTCCCAAAGCGCTCAGAGATTCAGATCCAGAAAAGGCTTTCAAGGCTTCATTGAAAACTAATCTTTTCATGGAGCTTAAAAGTACTTTCTCTTCTTACATGATTTTTAGCACCAGCAAGCTTCTTGTGAAGCAGCTGTGTGCTTTACAAATGACATTCATTCATTCATTCAATGTGCACAACTGGTTAATCTGCAAATGTAAAGGGTGCTTGGAAGCCGGTATTGGAATCAGTTTAAGCTTCCTAATGACACAGATTTATTCTTTTTAAGTGGTGTTGCAAAGGAGTTCCCAGCTGAACTGTGTAGTATGTGCTATAAAGAACAATTAATAAAAAAAATTGCTGTGCATACAGTCTGAGTATCACAAAAATCTATATTTTTGTAGAACTTTTTTTATGTTAAACCAGTTTTTGCTAGTTTTGTAGCAGCCAATCTTATACTGTGTGTATGCAAGTTTAAAATACCGACTCACATATTCATAGTGCTTTCTGTCGCAGACTAGGACCGTGTAGCGCTAAACATACACAAGTCACTATTCTCCTCAGCACCAACCAGGATTCAATTCTGTGGCCCTCTGGTTACATGACAGACCTCTACAGTAGAATAAGTAATAGAGGTGTCGTGATGCACAATAGTGCATTTCGCACTGATTAACTTAACTTGCATTTATTTTTCATTTAAGCTGCGTGTTATATTATATATAGTTACCTGAAGGTAAAAGACTGAAACAAGGTTACAGAATATTGTGGTTTTTTTTTTTAGCCATACCTTTGACCGCCACCTCCATTACTCGCAGCATCACAGTTCCCATACTTTTTTTCATGCACTTCGATCGCTGGGCGTCAGGCCATTTATCATTCCTTGTTCTAGCAAAAAGATTCGTAGACCAGTTTTCCTAATACAGCTGAGATGCTTTAGTTCATTTGTCTTGCACTGAAAAGTCATTACATTTGGGTGCTCAAAGACCTTGCCCTATTGCCCCAATGCAATTCGTGGATTGCCGTTGTTCGGGGCGATTCGTAGCCAATTCTATACAACCAATTTCTAAAAACAAAGAAAACAAAAAATTAAAACGAACATAGAAAAGTACCTGGCTACTTTGTTCATTTGTCTGCTAAAGATAAGCTTACAAGATTAATCATGCACCCAAGCACGTGAAATAGTTGAGACTTTCTAGTCTAAACTATTTCGACTTTAATAATTGTCCGAAAATGTATGGCTACCCCAAGGGAGGTGATAGAAAAGGCAAGTGGAAACACACAGACCCAGGCAAGTTCTGACATCGGGGAAAAATGAGTTATAATAATGCCCCAGAACCGATCCAATTATAGAATAACCAGCAAATGGGATAACAGCAAAGCTTTTTTTAGCAATCTGAGCATTGAGAAGAGTACAACCAGTGTTCGTCCTGCATTTGTATTTTTCTACCAGCTTTTTTATCACCATTGACTAGGAAGTCTAAACCATGTCCTATGGTTCAGAGTATGATTAATATTATTAACATATGCTTAGTAGATAAATAAACAATGTGATCAGGTTCTTCTCTATTTCCATTTTTTCTTTTGTTTGTTTTCAGAAATAGCTGCACATACTTGGACACTAATCGCCCCGTGAAGAAGGACAATCCACGAAAAGCACTGATGAAATGTCTGTAAGCACTGAGATGCAAGGACTTTTCAGTGCAAGACAAATTAAATAAAGGATTTCTGTAGGATTAAGAAAACTGGAGTACCAATCTTTATACCACAACAAGGAATGCATGTAAGGTTGCGTGACAGGAGATACAGCTTAAGTGTGTAATGTGTGAGTCAATATACTTAAGTCTTCACTTGTACAAGGCACTGTTCGTGCCTCCTGTCCATAGGTTTAGTTTACATGCTCAAGAGACCCTGAAGTGATTACAAACTTGAAGCAGAAGGAAACGGAATTATATTTTCATCCATTCTTCCTCTGAGCGGCACACGCCTGCAAAATCGGGCCCTACTTGTCTTTGCTCGTCTGCAAACCAGAAATTCCAACTCGCAACATTTGCTGCTCGGAGTTGACTCGGCTTCTTACCGGTAATCTTCATTACTTCGAGTCATAGCCTTCCTCGTCACAGTCCTGGCCTTGGAGCACTATGTGTTCAGGGCACAGCATTTACCCATAGAAAAAAATCCCCACCCACAATGGTGATCTGACAGGAAGTTCCTGCCACCTGACCGAAAAGGGCGGGGCCGACCCAAACCACATCCTGTATTACCCAGCAAATCATAAAGACCAAAAAAGCAAATCTCTTGAGAAACCCAAATGAGACCCAACCACTGGGCCACAGGCATACACACTGTTTTTACCATTTGTTTGTCCTCTAACTCCCAGGGTGGGAGGAAGGGATACAGAACTGTGATGAGGAAGACTATGACTTGGAGTAATGAAGATTACCTGTAAGTAACCGAGTCATTAGCTTCCTCCTCCATCTTCCTCGTCACAGTCCTGACCTTGGAGCATATACCAAAGCACATGACGAAACAAAAGGAAAACACCACAAAGATGCCAATAAACTTTATTTTGGTCAAATACAATCAGTGAACTATAGCAAGAACAGCTTAAGCAAACCTCTCCTATCCTCAATTTATAATGGGAGATAAAGGTATGAGGGGAAGACCATGTAGCTGATGTGCATATGTCCCTCAACGAAGCACCATTAAAAGATGTCCATGAGGAAGCAACCCCCCTGGTCAAGTGCCCCTGAACCACGGGAGGAAGGGAAACCCCTGAGTGAAGATAGGCAAAGTAAACCGCAGACCTGGCCCAATGAAAAAGAGTCTCAGTAGTAGGGTGATGACCCCGCCTTGCCACCTCAAAAGTGACAAAAAGGAAATCTACCTGACGAACAGCGGCAGTCCTCTCTAGATAAATCACAAGAGCCCTTGTAAGATCAAGAGAATGTAACCCCACCACCTCACCCATAGACGCGGAAGGAAACAAGGCAAAGAGTACAATATCCTGAGCCAAATGGAAAGGAGAAGGAACCTTGGGAAGGAATGCCGGGTCAGGGCAAAGAATCACCTAAACAGGAAAAAATCTTAAATAGAGCAGGTGAGAAAGTAATGCCCCTATTTCCCCCAAATGCCTAACAGAGGTGATTGCCACCAGGAAACAAACCATCAGTGTCAAAAATTCCATAGACACCGTAGGCAGAGGTTCAAATGGAGATCTATGCAATGCATTAAGGACCAGAAGCAGATCTCAAATGGGAACAGGGGAAAACACCAATGGTCTCTTGAGGTAGAAACTACGAAGTAGGCTAGAAGCCAAGGATTCAAAGAGGAGAAGAGAGAAATCTCTGATAGCCTTGATAGCAGCCCACTGGCTACATAGAGTAGAAACAAAGAGCCCCAACAAGAACCCATCCTGCAAGAATTCCACAACAGAACTACCCTCACAAGTGTCTGGGAGAAACCCCCTTGAAGAACACCAGACAGAAAAAGTCTTTCAGTGCCGTTCATACACATGAAGAGTGCTGACCTTCCAAGAATTTTGTACTGAAACAGCTATGTCTGAGGAGCAACCCAAAGTGACTAGCCTCCTCCTTTCACTGCCTGATTGAACTGTGGGACAGATGGAGAAGCCTGAGTGGGGAAGGGGACACCCAAAACCTCCATGGAGGAGCAATGGCCAGACTGTGCAGCAGGGGGAACCACGACTGCAGTCTCCAAAATGGGATTACCAACAGTACCATCACCCTTTCCCTCCTGATTTTGCCAGAACCCTGCCGAGAAGGGGAAAGGCAAAAAGCAGACCCTCTGGCCCGGAGAAACTCATTGCGTCCACCCTCTAGGACTCCCAGCAAGGGAGAAGGGTGCCAAATTTTGGAAGACAGGCATCCTGTGGGGAAGCAAAAGGGTCCAGCAATGGTATCCCAAACCTCTCCATGATTTCATGAAAAATCAGACGTGTCAGGGACATCGACCCTGAGGAAGGGAGCTGGGCACTCAGCTGATCCGCACGCCCATTCTTCCTCCCCGGAAGATAGATCGCAGTGAGAGTCAACATATTGTCTTCTGCCCAGGCTCCTATCTGATCCGCCAGGAGTGCCAAAAGAGGAAAACAAGTCCCTCTCAAATGACTGAAACAGGCCCGGGCCACTTGATTGTCCATTCTATCTGAACAAACTTGCCCATGAGAAGCAGGGCAAACAGTAGCGGCTCGTGGTGGGAGTGCTTCGGGGCGGTGGGGCGGGGGAGGAGCAGGGTGGGGAGTAGTAAACTACGACATACGGCCGAACAGAGGTAAGTAAACAAATAAATAAATAAAATGAATTTCGTTGCGCGCGCTGCCTCGCATTTGGCAATGCAGCGCGCGCAATGAAATTCGTTTTATTTATTTATTTGTTTACTTACCTCTGTTCGGCCGTATGCCGTAGTTTACTACCCCACACCCTGCTCCTCCCACACCCCACCCCACCGCCCGCAGCACTCCCACCAGGAGCCGCTACTGCGGGCAAAGTGTAGAAGAGCCTAGAATGATGCTGCCAGTTCTTTCCAATTGAAGTCATCCAGCTCTCCACAGTTGACCAAAATCTCTGAGAATACATGAGTCCCATGTGTGGTCCCCCAACACCAAGGCCTTGCATCGGTCGTCAGGAAACAGGGTACTGGTGTAATGTAATGTAATATAACTTATAAAGCACAGTCTCCTGCCCTGGGGCATCTTGGCGCTATCGAAAATCAGATTAGGCTAAGAAGGTAATTTAGTTGGAATAAGGCAGAAACGCAGAGAAAAAGACTTCTACTCCTGATTGAAAAGCCAGGTTTTTAAGGCTTTTCTAAAGGAGAGTAAGGAGAGAGCAGTTTTTAATGCTAATGGGATATTGTTCCAAAGTATAGCAGTGGCCCTAAAAAAGCTCCCCTTTTGCCAGGTTCTTCAGCTGCACCACCACTAAAGCTGCAGAGAAATTGTGGCCGGCACAGAAACCAAGGCATTGTAATCCTGAGACCCCAGATTCCAGTGCGCCAGCAGATGGTAAACCAGATGGAAAAGATGCCTGCGAGCCCTATGCACCCGGAACAGGGAGGCGGACATGTTCCCTTGAACCCTCAATCACTTGCTGAAGTTGACAGTGCTGCCAGGAGAGTCTCAAGACAAGACCTGCGATGACATTGTCACATAGGTGGAAGAAAAATCCTTCCAAACTTCATAACGAAAAATCCCTCTATGAACAGGAGTGCCTGAGATGGGATGAGATGGGACTTGCTGAGGTTCACAATGAACCCATGGTTCTATAGGCAACCACGTACCAACTCCACTGCTATCAAGGCCTTAAGGAAAGATGAGAAAGAAATTAGCCAATCATCTAGGTACTGGAACAAAAGCATCCCCCGGGCATGCAAAAGTCCCACAAGAGGCACTAAGGTCTTCGTGACAAGGAGAAGCTGACAAGGGTGGGAACATTTGTAATCATGAATTGCATAGACTATGAACAAGACATTCACTCACAACTGATGACCCTATCCATTATGAAAACCTACCCAGTAATCTGATATGGAGTCTGACGTACAATATCAACCAACATTTGAAGCACTGGCACCTGAACTGGGAGGCAAACATGACACGAGTAACATTAGATGTTACTGCCTTATACACCAGCATTAAGCGAGATTTAGGATTGCATGCTTCAAAACGTACTCTTAATACTAGGTCAGCAAGCCTGTGGGATCACACAGAGATGCTGATGAATATGACAGAACTTATTTTGGATAATAATGTATTCCTATTTAAGGATAAATGGTACAGACAGACCCAGGGTGTTGCTATGGGTTCCAGATTCTCTCCTTTGTACGCTAACCTCTTTATGGGGTGGCTGGAGGAGTTTTGGATTTGGGGCTCTAATGGCACATGATGGACTGACTCAATTTTATATTGGGAAAGATATATTGACAATTGTCTAATAATATGGACCGGAACAACAGAGAAATTGTGCAAATTCTTTGAACACCTGAACAATAATGAATTAAACATTAAATTCACCTTTAAATACATCCAGAGTCACATTGTTAGATGTGGAGCTGTATATTCATGAAAACAAGATACATAGTAGACTTTACCGCAAACGACTACTTGTAATGCCATTCTACATGCATCGAGTGCACATCCTAAATATCAAATTAGAGCCATTCCATATGGCAAATTGATACAAGCAAGACGCAACTGCAGTTTTGAACCAGAATTCAGACAATGTACTCATGATATGATCTCAAGATGTGAGAGGCGAGGCTATGACAGGAACACCTTAACAACAGCCAAACATAGAGTCTCTAACATATACAGACAGGACACCTTAGGAGAACACACTAAGAAAACCAGTCATAATGACAAAGTTCGTCTGGTTATGGATTACACTAAATTATCCAACACATATAGTGCAGAGCTTAAAGAAACATTGGCATGTACTTAAGGCAGACAAAACACTGGATGGCTTTATCTCGACATCACTTACTGTAATGGAAAATGCCTTAGGAATTTATTGAGTCCAAGCTATCCGATACCTAAAAACAAGGATAATTGGTTGACACCACACACATTAGGATTTTTCAAATGTGGCCACTGTGCAGTATGTAAATGAGCGCATGACAAAAAAAACAATTTGAAGGCCCCACAAAGAAGACTTACACAATAGTATCCAGTATGAACTGTAACACCAAGTTCGTAGTGTATATCATAGAATGTAAATGTGGGAAGAGATGTGTTGGCAGCACTATTAGAGCCCTTAAAGATAGAATTGGTGAGCATATGAGGGCTGTAAAACAAGGAGACGTTAGATACCCCCATAGCTACAGACATAGCGAAGTAAGGTGTAGCTTGGGGGGCTAGGCTGGGTCATCCCAGGTGTGTGGGTAATTCTGAGCGGTAAGTGGTATCGGCCTGTCTCGCAGGTGGCTTATGCGGCGATAATAGTACGTGTCTCTCGTGGTGTATGGTGGTAATTGGTGAAAACCCCCCCTCCCTGTCTCCCACATCAGCAGCCCAATCCTGCTGTGTTTAGCATCCCTCCCTCCCCTCCCAACGTCCCCCAGAAAGAAATTCCCAACAGGGGAATAAATAGAAAGGTCCGTAACAACAGTAAACCACATCGTATAGGGAATACCCATCGGGTGCAACCTAGAGGGCGACACTGGGCGTCCTCAGTGGTACGAGGGTGCTCAGGAGTAGTTATAATGTCTCAAATGTCCGTATGATTGAACGTGTTGGTTCGGAATCGTCTGCGGCACAGTCCTGATCAAGACAGGGGAGCCGGTCCATGCTTCTGCAGTCGCATCAGGGATGGTGGGGGACCATCACTGCTGGCTATGACTCCCCCGAGGCGCGGCAGGGCCTGGCAAGGAGTGTGTTGTGGTGCCATCATTCAATGTCTGATAGGTGCGTGGTAGGGGCTCGCGAGGCACAGGGTGGTGATTGACCAAGGGTTCTCTTGGGCAGGGTTTTCAAAAAGTCTTCCACGAGTTGAGGCAGGGTGAAAAAGTGCTGCTTGTCTTGATATGTGACCTTCAGTCGTGCTGGGAACAGCATGGCATACAGGATATTGGCTTGTTGGAGTTTTCTCTTGACGGGCTGGAATTTTTTCCGGGCCTCCTGGACCGCCATGGTGAAGTCCGGGTAAATGGAGATAGACATGCCCTCGGAGGACAGTGGTTGCTTTTCCCGTGCCAGCCGTAAAGTGGTGTTGCGATCCCGGTAATTTAAGAGTCTCACGATTATCGGTCGCGGTGGGGCTCCCGGGGGAGGGCGAGTGGCCAACGAACGGTGCGCCCTTTCGACCACCAGGAGTTCGGAGAAAGCGTCTCTGCCGAATAAAGTGGTGAGCAGGCGCTCGACGTATTCCTCCATTTTCCCGGTGTTGGTGGATTCGGCCACGCCAAGAATGCGTATGTTGTCCCTGCGCGATCTTGATTCGAGGTCCTCGTTTTTGGCGGCGATGACCTTGAGGACCCGCCCCATGTTCAGCAGTTTCTCAGTGTTGGCGGAGGAGGTGTCTTCCAAGTCCGAGATACGGTGTTCAGTGTCCTTGATCCGCTCTTCGTGTTGATCCAGTCTATGGGTGAGATTGTCAAGGTGGGAGCACATGGAGTCCATTTTCGTCTCAAGTGAAGTGAGGATGGATTTCATTATAAGGAGGAGATCCTTCAAGTCGTCCATAGACATCGGTGCGCTCGCGGGGTCGTCCGTTGCGTCCTCGTCCGCTTCATGTTGCGATCTGGTGGATTTGCGGGCGTCAAATGTAAGTTTTGTCTGCTTGCCGTCCGATTTCCCCATGGTGTTGGCTCCGAGGTGTCAACTGATGCGGCACATCCTGGAGGGGAAGAACTGGGCGCGGGCGAGGAAAGGTGTGGATTCGAGCACTGCAGGACGGCAGCCTGGGGTCAGCAGCAGCAGCGCCGTGTGACTGCAGGCAAAGCCGGTGGGCTGTACTCAGGAGATCTGGTCACCCGTAGAGCAGTGACGACGGCCTCCGTTGCTCCCAGCCAGTGGGACCGCGGTCTGGTCAGTGAGGTTGTCAACAATGCTGCAGTGGCGACAATCGAGGCAATGCGAGTGGTGAGGGGCTGATATATACGCGTGGCCTTTTATTGCGGACTCCGTAGGCAGTAGTGTAGCGGGTGGCCCCGGCCGCGGTGGAGGCGAAGTAGAGAGCGGTGCGGGCAAGGTAGGCTCTGGGCGGGTTCCGGTAAGCCGCCGGCGTCCCTCTGTGTGATGGCATCTCCCTCGCTGTGGGATGCGCCGTTATCTGAGGATATCCGGGGGGGGGGGTGGCCCCTCTGCCCAGGCCGTGCAGGGGGGTCGGCTCACGGCCGCAGCAGATGCAGGTGAAGAGCAGCCTCGTGGCGCAGGGTCGTGTCGCACCCGCGATGAGCCCCCCCCTCCTGGTAGGGGCAGCATCGAGATCACAGGAAGTCCAGGGTGCATCCAGCCAGAGTTGGTGTCCCAAGAGCCGGCCAGGTAAGGATCAGGAGGGAGGGCAAACAGGTATTTCCCGAGGGGAGGGTGCACCGCTTCCCCCACAAGGCCGCCCCGGGTCGCGCAGGATCACTAATGCACAGCCGCTTCAGTTTGGGGCACCGTGGCGCAGCTTCAGCAGGAAGGAGCAGTGAGGGGCGATGGCGGTAGATAACTGCAGCGAAGAAACAGGTATGCTGCTCATCCCAGGGACGGCGCACAGCCCGGGGCGGCCCTTACTCACCGGGTCGGCTGCACCGCCGCCAAGCAAGCCGGGAGAGTTACTCGGGGGCCCAGCTCCTCCTGCAGTGGTGATGGGCAGGCAGCGTTGTGTCCGGGTCCGCCGGCCGCGTCTGGCAGGTCAGTATCAGCGGAGCTGGCAGGGAGCACCAGGGCAGCACGGGACCTCCAACCTCAGTGCGTGTTTAGTTGAGGGCGGGCCGCACCACAGATTCTCTGGGATGGGAGCGTAGGGACAGTGGCATCTTCTAGGAGTTTGCGGCGGCTGCCATCTTGAGGTCGCGGCAGCGTCAAGTCTAAGCGATGATTTCTCGCTCTCAGGGCCAGATCAGGCGCCGTCTCCCACTGCAGGGCAGAGCGGAGGAGTTCCGATCCTTCAGCAGCTGCTTTTCTCGGCGCTACGATGACATTTGGGAAGGATAATGGTGTTTGTGAGCTCCGAGCTGCAAGAGCCTCACACAAGTGCGGCCATCTTGCTAGCGCGCCCTCTAGCGCCCCCAGGTGACAGGAACTTTCTGTCAGATCAACATTGTGGGTGAGGATTTTTTTCTATGGGCTAATGCTATGCCCCAAAAACATAGTGTTCTAAGGTCAGGACTGTGACGAGGAAGACGGAGGAGGAAGGTAATGTTGCCTACCAGATTAGCTCCAGGCCTTGCTGAGAAGAAAGCCAAGGTGGAAAGGAGATTTCCCATACTGCCTCCCGAGATGCTAGAGGACCACGCATCATTTAATCATCCCTGCCAAGTACCACACAAGAGTTGTTAGACTAACTCATTCTAGTGCTAGTGTCCGCATCACCACACTAAAATGCATTAGTCACACATTTATAGTGCCTCCTGACACCACTGGCGCAATGAGGCACAATCTGAGACTGACAAGAGGAGCTGCATTAGCAGTGCGACCTGCGCACTGCTGAAAGAGGGTACAAGCCACCAAGACTGGGGTCGGGGACTCTGAAACAGGCTCACTGATCACCCTTTAAAAAGTTGTACATGATTATAGTAACGTCTGAACGAGCTGTTTTAACATGAAATCCTATTGCAATGCGCTGCGGTTGTTCACTAAACTGAAGAGTAGTTTTACATGAATGGTCCTATGTCTATTTCTGCGAATTGAGCCTTCTACAATCCTGTCTTTCATATCAGGAAGTTAGATCTGTGTATGTCTTACCGTACTCTGGACTGGTATATTTTCATTCAATCCTAGAAAACTGGGATTCTGTCTGTCAGTGCTTGCAGAAGATTCTTCAAGTTGCTAAAGGCACCACTCCCTCCCGCAATCCATTCCAGCAACAAAACGCTTAGAGGAGGTCATTGAGTCATCAAATGGAGTGACGGTTGCGATAACTGCAATGGGGCTTGATCCCTCTTCCCCGCCCGGTGGTACGACCCAGAGACAAGAAGGGTAATGGCAGAGCTGTGAGTGTGGTGGGATACTGACAGCAAATGAACTTTCCCTGCACAGGAATGGTCGGTGGCAGCTATCCAAGGTAAGAGGGCCACTGCTGCTATGTAAACGTTATTGTGTACAATTAAGCAATCAAACCGAGGTTGTTTTTATACTTATAATGAATGGAGAAGCCCATGGTTCACACACTCCTATAATCACATTGGTTTCTCTACAAGTCTCAGAGCACACATTATGTCTTTCCAGTTCATGGAAGCGCACATGTCTAACCTGTCTCAACAGACACCAATCTCCCTAGATTGTAAGATGACCTATTCGATATCATTTTTAGGTCAAGCCTGGGCAGTGCATGCACTGCTCTGTGAGGCATGCGGTATTCAGGTATGGACTTGAAGCTCTGCCCACTCCCCGCCCATATTTTTCATTGGCTTGTGTCATTGTCCACTGTAATGAAGCTGCTGCCGGTCTGCTCCGTCGCCGCTGGGATGGCCAGGTGAGGGAAAAGGCCAAGGCCAAAGGGCAAGGGGTCTTTATACCCCTCTATGGCCATCCCGGCAGTGACGAGCAGCAGTGACGCGCTTCCGGCCACCTGTCTGTTGCGAGGCATGGTGCCGGAAGACGTGGAGTCCAGGATCCGGCTTGAGCTGCCCGCGGCCGGCACTCCGCTGATTCACGAGGGCCCGGACCACGGAGGCCCCGGGTCCTAAGCGTCGTGCCCCCCCATGCAGGGGGGCGCTTTGTCCATTTTGTAACCTCCCATGAGGACACTCCCTGCTACGTGTGTTGTTACTCGGTAGGCTTTAATTACAGCCTCAGAGCACTATGTTCTCAAATAGCTTTGTCCTGCCTCCTGTTGCAGGCAGGACACGCTCTCTCCTAACGCTTTTTTAAAAATCTTGATAGCATGGGCACCTGAACGCATTAGCAATGCAATAGGTCTCGCATTTGGAAGAGTTTGAGCTATTGGCATTGTAAATGACAATGCCTTTTATTTATCTGCTTTAAAAACAACACATAAATAAAAGCCATTGTCATTTACAATGCCAATAGCTCAAACTCTCGCAAATGCGAGACCTATTGCATTGCAAATGCTTGTTTCGATCTATCAGGGGTCACAGGAATCCAAGCCTTCCCACCGGCACAGTTTATTTCACTCTCCACGCCTTGGATGGGCTGCAGTAAGATCGGTTTTCTGGTGGCTCAGAGGTCATGACTTATACCAGTTATTCCCCCTCTCAGGCATTGCTCTTTCCTTGTTTCTGATGGCAACAGCTAAAAGCTGGTGGGCCTGGCCATGTACAGTCGAATGCCTCTCTCCCACTCAGCATGGCCCCTTCAACCCCCCACTTCACAGTCTGTGCAGCTATTACGCAGACAGCTGGTCTAGCAATCATATCTGTTGGAAATGGCCCTTTTTGCAGGGTTATCCCCAAACTTTTTGCAGGGTTATCCCCAAACTTTTTGCTTCTTCCTCCTATTTTTTCCTGACCTGTGTTTGTTGGCTATAGGACTCTGGGCACTTTACCACTGCTGATCAGTGCTAAAGTGCATATGCTCTCTCTGTAAATTGATATTGTGATTGGTTCTCCCTGATTGGCATATTTGTTTTACCAGTAGGTCCCTAGTAAAGTGCACTGAGTGTGCCAGGGTTGGTAAATCAAATGCTACTAGTGGGCTTGCAGCACTGATTGTGCCACCCACATGAGTAGCCCTGAAAAGAGGTCTCAGGCCTGCCACGCCAGTGCCTGTGCACAGTTTGTTAACTGCCATGTCAACTTGGCAAGTGCACCCACTTGCCAGGCCCTACCCTTCCCTTTTCTTGCACATAAGATACCCCTATGGTAGACCCAAGGTACCCCACTGGGCAGGGTGCAGTGTATGTGAAAGGTAGGACATGTACTGGTGTGTGTAACATGTCCTGATAGTGAAATACTGCCAATTTCGTTTTTCACTATTGAAAGGCTATCTTGCCCCATAGGACAGAATGGGGAATGCTTTGTAACATTTTACAAGCATATCTTCCCATATGGATAAGATGAAAAAATTGAGTTTGGTATCCTTGAACTCAGGATTTAATAACACATCTTTTAGTAAAGATGGTTTTTAAATTGTGTGTTTGAAAATATCACTTTTAGAAAGTGGCTATTTTCTTGTTCAACCATCCTGTGTGCCTTTGCCTGTTTGTGGATTGACTGTCTGGCTTTGGAGTGACAGGGGCTGGGGAGGTGCAGTGGCTCTAGGAGTCTGGATGAGTCAGCACTAGGCTGAATAGGCCTGAACTGCATTTGGAGTGGTGGGAGGAGTAGCACCTGTACCTGAATAGGGCTGTGCCTGCTTTCCACAATGCTGTCTCCGCCCCCCTGTGGTGTGTCTGGAGCCAAGGCTCACACTGACAATGGATGTTGTTGTGCACTTGCAGAGTGCCCCCAGAACTGGTTTGAACTGGGCTCAGAGCCCCTTGCACAAAGAGAACAAAGACATTTTGGGGTATAAGTATCAGACTCAAAACCCCAGACTTTAGATCATTCCTGGAATTCAAGAGGAACCTTTGCCAAGGAGAAGAGCTGGAGAGACTGAGGAGAAGTACTGCCCTTGCTGTGTGTCTGGGGTTGGCCTGCAGTTGCTGTTTCTGCCAAGGAAAGGAGAAGGACTTTGCTGTGTCCCCTGCTTGAAGGAGATCTCCAAGGGTCTGAAGTGAGCTGGCCTCCTGTTCTGAAGTCTCAGGGACACAAAGACTTCACTCCCAGCTCCCCTGAACTCTGCTGCTGTGAGTTCTGACCTGCCAAGAGGTGCCGGTGCCAGTTTTGGGCCTCTGGAGGTTGTTGCTGCTGTTTGGGAGCTGGAAGCAAGGAGAAACTCAAAGAACTACAGGAATCAACGCATGGAGGGATCGTGGCTAAAGAGGACCGACGCAGTACCGCTCGACGCCGCTGCATCAATCGCCAACGCATCCCGGATTTCCACGCATCTTACCTGTGCGGCAAGTTCTTCCGACGCATCACCCGCGGACCGGAACCGCCACGAAGAATCGACGTATCACTCGCCGTACAGACCGTATTCGACGCAACCCTTCCTCTGCGTGCAGCGGGACTGTCGCATCGCCTCCCCAGGGTCTCAGGAGTTTTGCATCTCTTTGTTTTCCGACGCTGCGCCTGTTTGGCTTGTGAACTTTGACGCATCTACAGGTGAAAGGATGAAAAGTCACGCATCCATGGTTTTCTATGGTACAAGTTCTTGATACCTTTTGAAAGTCATATTTTTAACTGTGTATGTTGGATTTTTGTTGTTTTGGTCTTGTTTAGTTTAGATAAAGGTATTTTATTTTCTAAACTGGTGTGGTGTCCTTTTGTGGTGTTTTCACTGTGTTACTGTGAGTGTTGGTACAAATACTTTACACATTGTCTTTGGAATCAGCCTGTCTGCTCGTGCCAAGCTACCAAGGGGGGGAGCAGGGGTTATCTAAAGTGTGTCTCCCCCTTACCCTGACTAGAAGCAAGGGTCCCTATTTGGACAAAGGTACCTACCTCTGCCAACTAGAGACCCCCATTTCTTACAATATCCATAACATGAAGTTCATCGTTTGCGAAGGATACCCTGGGAGGCCACAGAATCCTGGGGGTAAGCAACTCAGATATCCTCTCTCAGAAAACCAGGTAAGGTATTTCACTTGTCACAGGTGCCAAGTGACTCCGTCATGTTTGACATCTTTAGACACTTCTCGGCATAGCTTTTTAGCAAACATCATTTTGCACTTTGGGCATTTAAACTAAAACTTGAAAAGTGATACTATGATCCCATAATGCAACATGATGTAGGTTAAAAAATCAGAACTAGAACAAGGTGTCACACATTCTGAAGGACTGTTTGGAAACAAACCTTTAACTAACTGACAGCCTTTCAAAACAAAAGGGGCAGGAACACTAAATATGCACAAGAGTCACAAACATTTAGGAGAGTAGTGGAGAGAGAGAAAGGCGCTAATGGTGTAAGAGGAAAAAGGAGGGCCAAATGTAGGAGGGTGAGGAGAGAGCATGGCACGAGGAAGGAGAAAGGGGTAAAAGCAGGGTTGGATTGGGATTAAAAATCGGCCTGGGCACACTAAAAAAAAGTGGCCCACATTTGCATATTGCCTTACCGCAAAACACTGCTTTGGCGAACTTTTATTTAAAAAAAAGGAGGGGGGGGGGTGTTAAAAAATGCACGGATTACTTTACACTGGTGAAACACACCTGAAAACAAGTGAGGCCACTTTTGCTAAGATCCCCTGCCCCCGCTCAATATGCATAAATGGGCCGGCCCAGCGAGAGAAAGGGAGTGACACCTCTGCCTTTGATAAAAGGGAGATAATGGACGCCCATCTGCCTCCAGAAAGGCCACTCAGGCACCCGCTGGGCTCTGGCAGCATCGGAACAGCGCAGAAACCGCCCAAATCGGCCCCCCAGGCTGCTCAATAAAGCAGCCCACGGCTGGAACTGAACACCAGCCCCTCGGGCATTGCCCGAGTGCCCGCGTTACCAATCCGACGCTGGGTAAGAGAAAGGATTGTGGGAGAGCTGAGAGAGAGAAAGGGAGGAGGTGGAAACGTTAGAGGAAATGTGATAGACAATGGGGAAGAGGACCCTCCTGAAAAGGCGCGCAGATGGTGTGACTGCAGCTTGGCTTCTGGGCGCCTGCTTTGATGGGGTTGATTGGTGAAGGACCTTATTGTTAACATGGACCGGTGCATGGCCGTGAATATATTAAGGTGCAACGTCATCGGTCGACCGAGGTTTACCACTACGTGGAATTATTTGCGTTTGAGACAGATAGGGATGTTCTGGGGGAACTGTGGGTGGTCGCGCTCAAAGACCTCGAACTAAAGACGTCAGGTGCTCGGCGCGAGCAGCTCTGCTCTCCTTGCCTGCGACGCGGATGTCGGCCGGGAAGGGGATGGGCTCCTCTCAAGGGGGTTCATTGCTTGCTCTGCTCCAGCTGGATCTCTATCTGATCGTGATTGCTGTCTCTGCAGCGCGAGCCGCGTTATCCGTCAAGCTGACAGCGATAAAAGCGCTAATGGCAGCATTAGAGAACTAAGGAGGCATGGTGGCCTGGGCGGGAAGGCAGAGCGTCCCTAGGCCTGTGTGTCACCGGGCCGGCACAGGTGGGGAGCTCGTAGGAGGCCCAAAGACGGCTGTATCTGCAATTCTGCATGGAAAAGACTTCACAGTGCGACGACAGCCCATTTTAGGGCTAATGGGCTTGTTCTAGACAGCTGTCCGTGGGGCTGACGGCCTCCTGTGCGTACAGCTCTCTGTTGGAAGGCTGTCTCGTGTATGGATGGCTCTCACTGGGGCTGACTGCGCCGCATTCTGACTCCTGTGTGGTAAAGGTCTCTGTGGGGCTGACAGTTCTCAAGGATCCCTGGACAGATTGCCTCCTGCGTACACGGTTCTCATACACTTTATCAGTGGAGCTGACTGCATTGCATGGGGAAGGCGTCCGTGGTGTAGAGTTGGCGGGCGCTATGCCCACATACGCATGATAAAGGAAATACAGACACAGTCAGTTGGGGTGGATAACTGGCCCAGAGCACGTGCGCTCGGCCCCTTTTATTGTCAGGGTCACCTGACCGGTGACGCCTGTGGTGGGTGGGTGTACAGTGTATGTACATCATCGGGGAAACACTAGAATGTATCCAGCCGGATACTACATCCCTCCCAAACTTTAATAAAGGTCAAAACAATGACGTCCAGACCTGTGGGAGAGAATATACTTTGAAAACAAACATAACAATAATAACGACTTCCACGTAGTCTCTTTCGCTGCTGGTCATCCGCCAACGAAGGTATCCTTGCAGCTGGGGCCACTAGTTCTCCTTGGCACGATGGCGGGGAGCCCTGTGGCTGTAGTCTTCCTTGGACTCACAGCATGGAAGTGTGCTCTACAGTCTCTCTCTTCCTGTTCCACATACAGTAAAAGTGCAGATGATGGTGGATCAGTTCTGTGTTGTTTTCCACTGTACAGTCCTGGGTGAAGTATATTCTCCATCTGGTGATTCACTATCTCCAATGGGATATGCAGTTGCAGGACGTCCCTCTCACGGATGCCCCTCTCTCGTGGGTGTCCCCTCTCACCGGACGACCCGGAGGCCCTTTGCTGCCAGGCTTCCACTGGACCGATGGACTCCCGCCTTGTTGCTCCAACCACGTTGGAGGAATCGCTACGGGTCCTTTCTCCGTGTCCCAAGCTCCACCTGAAAAGGGTGTTGTTGGCACTTGCTCCTTTGCGTGCTACCTTTGTCCTCCCGGGATTTCCAGACCGAGCTTCAACAGTCCATCTCCCGTGTCGGGACGCGCTGCCACCGGTGTCCCAGAGGCCTCTGCCCCTTGGATATCCACGGTCCTGTGTCCGTTCCATCCCAGAGGTGGTTGTTACCAACGGACCGGCTTGCTCGCCTCTGTCGTCACCGGGTGATCTTGGGATTCGCAAGTAGATGTGTACTCCCAGTGATGCTGATGTTCTCCAGGTACTGTGTTCGGATGTTCATGCACCTTTTCACTTTCCTCTTTGGGTGTTCCCCTTCTGGTGTGTGTGTTGACCTGTCACGCACACCTCTTTACTCTTCTTCTCTTCGTCATGGCGTCTTGCCACTCGAGACCTGTCTTCTCTTCCTTCCTTCGCGACGCGGTCCGGTCTTCTCTCATGTCTGTTCACCCTAACCAGGCTTCTCCGTGTCACGTGCACTCCACACGTTTCCCCCTGGTCTTGTCCAAACACTAGGACACTGCCTACACTTCGCTCTGTGACTGGACCTGTCGTCGCGACCTTCTTGTGTTCGATTACTTCTGACTTCTAGTTCATATCGTTAGACTTCTCTTCTGTCACTTCTTGGTCCTCTTCGTGGACCTATCCTGGGGTCCTCTTCATGGACCTCTCCTCGGTCGTTCTCTTCACAGACCTCTTGTCAGATCTCTTCCTTCTCTCTGACCTTATCGCAGGTCACGTCACTCTCTGACCTCTTGTAGGTCGGTGTCATCCTTGCGACCATGTGGTAGGTCAGCTTCTTCCTCTTTGCGACCATCTGGCAGGTCGGCTACTTCCTCCTTGCGACCAACTGGCTGGTCGGCTTCTTCCTTGCGACCATCTGGCTGGTCGGCTTCTTCCTTGCAACCGTCTGGCTGGTCGGCTTCTTCCTTGCGACCATCTGGCTGGTCGGCTTCTTCCTCCTTGCGACCAACTGACTGGTCGGCTTCTTCCTCCTATTGCGGGTCTTCGTGCTTCTGGTGGTCCGTGTAACCACTTCTTCTCTCCACAGTCGCACTGCTTCAGCGCGCTTCTGACTGCGCCCTTCTGACACTTGCTGCTTGGGGTATAAGTTTCTCTCACCCTGGCTCACTTGCTGATGGGTACTTGCTTACTGCCTTCTTGCATTCGCGTTCTGTTCAGTCTTCCATTCCCGTGACTGTAGCAGCTGCTCGTGTGCTGCGGCCACTTACTTGGTGCTGTGCTCTCCCTTCGCAGTCTTGGCAGATTCCGTGGTGCTGTGGAGAGTATCCTGCCCACGCGGGTGTTGCCGGGGCCAGGGAAACGGAGGTTCACTCGTGGTGGGTGCTGCCTTATTTTTCAGAGGCAGTGGCAGTCGATGCTTGCTGGCACTCCTCATAGGAGCAGTGGTGCTGCTGGCTTCTGTGCGCTGGGACTCTTCCACTATGACCTGTGCCTAATTGCTGCTTTGGTCTCCCAGGTGCGGTGCCGGCGTTTGGCATCTCTAACCTCTGTCGTGTTGGAGATTCTCCTTCAGTGCCTTGACTTCAGGTGCATTAACTCAGTTGGCCAGTAGGTGGTAGTGTTGCTCCTCCTTTCCTCTTTTCTCGGCAGTGTCTCCAACCTCTGCGGGCCTCGCAGCCTCACTCTGGCCTTGCACCGGTCTCTTGCAGGTCTGCCACGGGCCTCCTGATCCCTTCAGCTTGGCTTTGGTGCCGGGGAAGATCAGGGCAGCCGCCAGCCCACGCTCAGCTGCAGCCTCTCCATGGGACTCGTGTATAGAGTACACCGGCTGCCTCCAAATCACCCTTGCTGGACTCCCGCTCTGCAGCAGGACTTTCCTTTTCCTTTGCGGTGAGTGTTTGACTATTTTCATTCCCCCCGGGCCATGCAGGGGGGCACAATGCGCGTTAGTGCTTGGGGAGGGAGACCTCTTGTTTGTTCCGCCTACGCAGCTCACGTCTCGGCCGCACACAGTTCCTTTGTGCACACGGCCCCTGGCAGCAGACCCTCTCGCTTTCCAGGCTGTGTGGGGGCTCGTGTTGCTGCAGCTGGGCTCCGCTTCAGTCATTTACTCCGGCTTCACTATGGTGAGTGTCACTTTTACTTTTTAAACCTTCCCGCCCCTCGCAGCAGGCTTTTCCTTTTCACGGGCTGCGCAGGGGGGGTGCTGGTGCCGCTCCGATCGGCAGCGGGCCGCATGCTTTCTTCCTTCGGCTCCCCTCCCACCCGCAGCAGCTTCGTTCAGTCCTTACGCTGCGTGGGGTGGGGGTAGAGCTGCCGCTTGGGCACTGCGTAGCCTCACTACGGGCTAGTGTTCACCTTTGGCCGCAGATGCGGGGTGGGCTCCCGCTGGCCTCATGTCGTTCGGGGTCGCTTCCCGTCACGGAGCCCCTGGACACCCCTCACCTTCACGGGCACACTTCTCGCCCGGCCGGTCGTCGCTGCCGATTCAAGTGGGCTCCGATCGGCCCCCGCCTTTCACCTCCAATGCTCTTCCGCCCCGCGGGCTGTCGGGCGCCTCCGTACAGGGGGTGCCTTCACTGCAGGCGCGTAAGGTGCGGGGTGGGCTCCCGCTTGGCTTCTTGCACCCCGGGGCTCTTCTCATGCCCCGTGGGATGTCGAGCGCGTCGGGGGCCTCCTCCGGGGGTCAGCTTCATGTAGGCACTTCGAGGTCGGGGTGGGCTCCCGACCTTCTCACCTCCAGCCCGGGGCACTTCTCACACCCCGCGGGTCGTCACGTCGGTGCGGGGTGGGCTCCCGATCACCGTCTGCCCTTCATGTAGGCCCGGGGCTGTCACACACGCCCCGCGGGCTTTCGGGCGCGTTCTGCGCCGGCTTCTGGGGGTGCCCTCAACACGGGCAGTTCTTTCCCCCTTTTTCCCAGCTGCTGGGCTGCTGCACGCACGGGCACAGCCCCCTCATCGCCAATGTAGAGTTGGCGGGCGCTAGGCCCACATACGCGTGATAAAGGAAATACAGACACAGTCAGTTGGGGTGGATAACTGGCCCAGAGCATGTGCGCTCGGCCCCTTTTATTGTCAGTGTCACCTGACCGGTGACGCCTGTGGTGGGTGGGTGTACAGTGTATGTACATCATCGGGGAAACACTAGAATGTATCCAGCCGGATACTACACGTGGGTCTGCCTGAAGTGCGCATTGACAGGTATTAGTTGAGTGGACCTCCTTGTTCTCAGACAGCTGTCTCCTGGGCTTACAGCAGGCTGTATGTGTGCGCCCGTGGGACTGACTTCCTCATACACAGCTCTTGGAGGGCTGGCCACCTTGTGCATAGACACTGCTCAGTGGGGCTGACTGCGCTACATGGAGCCAGTTGACTGTGGGGTGACTGCACGGTGCATAGAAAGCTCTCTTTGGAGCTCGCGTCTCTCTGCACAGAGAATTCTCTGTGAGGCTGACTATTGTCAGAGAGAGCTCTGTGTTGGACTGACAGCCCCTCATAAGTAAATAAGTCAGCGTGGGGAGGCCTTCCCTCTAAACAGACCTCTCTCCCTTGCCTGCCTGACAACAATGAAGTGACTGCATAGGGTAGACACAGGCCCCCAGCTGACAGTCCAAATGCTAGCCTGATCCCAAGAGGCTCGTCTCTCAGTTCAGAAAGAACTTAGTGGGCTGTTGGTTATGTTCAGACCAGGGGCGGCTCCTCCATTAGGGCGGAGGAGCGCCGCTTCACTGCTTTCTTGCAGTGCGAGAAGCAGAAAATAAAATGGTATTTTAAATATAAACATAAACATAAAATGGTAGTTTTACCAATTTATGTTTCTGCTTCTCGCACTGCGAGAAAGCAGTGGGGCGACGCCCCCACGCCCCTATGGAGGAGCTGCCACTGGACTATCCCCTTCCCTCTTCCAAGAAGGCCAGGTTTATTTACCTCTTTCTTTGAAGGATGGCGAGCAAGGTCTTGCGCTTTACTACAAAAGAGACATGCTCACAGGCAAATTATTTACTGCTCTTGGCTGTCACTGGAAGCATTTCGAGGAGGAAGCTGGCGGCTCCCGCCGTCCTGCGTCAGTGCAGACAGAGATCAGCGGCCGCAGCGCCTTGAAAGAAAGAGGGGATACCTCACGCTGGAAGGTGCGAGCAGCACCTGGGCATGCGCCCTCTGGCCAACTTGTGTGATTAAACGTGACTAAAACTACAAACAACTTTCTACGCTCATGAGGGACAACCATGTGTTTGCGAGCGACTTTAGCGGGAATTCGAATTGCTGAACTGTGCCTCAAGATGCTTAACCAACACGGAGCGTGCCAGCCAAGGACCCCTTCGCTTCAAGGCGCTCAAGCGATGGCTAGGGCTGAAGTACTTGCGAATGTATCTCTCCTCCCCGAGTCACCGGAGGACACCACGCCGTGGGACCAGAGGCGGCACGTGACCGGTCAGGTAAGTTTTATTTATATTTTTATTTTACCCCCTCATCTGGGTAACCACCCCACGACCCCCCCCAACCTGCGAGAATTGTGAGCCGCGACTGGTTCAGACTCGACTCCATGGAGCTGTTTCTAGCTACCAGGTTCAGCAAGAGCTATATAGGGTATGGGGCTTCCAGTTCAAGAAGAGCACACATTTATCTGCTCACCCAGCACATTGAGGCCTGTCTGCTGGACAGGATGTCCAGTACAACAAGAGACTTATCCATAGGGATGGGTAGTAAGCTCCGCTCCACTGGTGGAGTTTGCAGAGTTTTGCCCACTCCATGCTCTGCTTGGAATGCAGAATTTCTGAAAAACTTTGCCAACCGCTGCGTGGTGGATTTTTTTTCTTGCGCACGGCTCACCAACATAGCGCGAGCAAGAAAACTGAGTGCCAGACCGCCTCCTTGTGAGATTTCTCAATGCGGGCAGTCGGTTGCATTGAGAAAGGTGCTGCTCAAGTAGAACATCTACTCAAGCGGCAGAAAAAAGCTGCACCTTCTGGCACACTGCATGGTGCCATTCGGGCTGATTTTACTGCATGGGACAAGCTCCCTGCACCAAAAATGAGCGCGAGCAGTGCAACGTACCAAACTCCGTCGTTTGCGGAACTCTGCGGAATCTCACAAAGTTTTTAGGTAACTCTGCTGAAATCCGCGGAGTGAAACTCTGTGAGTTCCACCTACCCTTACTTTTCCATGGCTCGGATGTTGAGCAGAGGAAGCGCTACCAATGGCTGAGGCCACCGAGTAGGAGGAGACTCACTAATGGGCTGTCTTCCCACTAATAGAAGTACTAGTCATGTATCTGTCCACCAAATTCAATGAGCCATGCCTTTTGGTCTGGCTGTACAGTATCAGCAGAGCTATCCGTGGTGCTGGCAGACAGGTTTAGGAAGAGAGGTACATGTGTCCGGCCACCTATCTGGGAGATTGAACAACTGGGATATCTGCAGAGGACAGGGAGACTACTAAAGATCTTGCGTACTTCTTACTTTTTTCTGCTCATGATCTAAAATTGTCTCATTCATCTTGAGCAGTCAGACCATTCCTATTATTACCACCCCCAAACCCAACCACCAGTGTATTTTATTCTATGCTCATAAGAGGCAGAAAGGCAGAAAGAGATAACATTTTGAAATTAGTACTAGCGAAGTTATACATAGGGATGCCTGGCTGGTCCCCTAGCACAACGAGGTCCATCTTTTGGCCTACCTGCCCAGTAGAGGTAGTACTATCCATGGTATTGGCTGACATGTGCAGGAAGAGGTGCCTGTCTGGCACACATTACACAGAGTCATTCCTTGGGTTGGCTTCCCAGTACAGAGTCTTTCATTGTGTTTGCTGCTGAGTAAAGGGAGAGTAATATAAGGGTTTTGCGGTCTGGTTTGCCAATCCCTGCTCATGCAGGTGACAGCAACAGAGGGAATCTGTGGAGCTGGCTGCTCATGGTGCTCTTAGCTTAGCACACCAAGAGCCAGCAATGGGACTGATGGCCCAGCACAGGAAAGGCATCAATGAGTCTAGCCAGTTGGTACATCAAAGGTTACCCATTGGGCTGGCTACAAAAGAAGAGGGAGAGGTAAACACAGAACAGGCTCCCCAGAAGGGAGAGAACTATCAATTGGGCAGATAGCCAAGTACAGTGTCATCTACCTATGAGGCAGGCTGAGGGTTAGAGGGAGAGCAAATTATTAGGCTGATAGTTCGATACTTGGAGATATATCCACAGGACTGACTGCCCCGTTCAGACCCTGTACAATGAGCATAGAATGAGAGAGGGGCATGCCCGAAGAGCGAGAGGGAGGGAATAATCCCTCTGCTCACAGCTATGAGCTGCATATAACCACAAGATGGACTGGTAAAAGATCCATTCTAAATGTCACCAAGATGCACCACAGACAGTATGAAATGGTGTCCAATACTAATGCTGGATGTGGGGTTGGTTGAGGTGGTGGTAGCAGTACAAACCTTTAAAATGAATAACATCCTTTCTTTGATGTTGATCCATTGTAACTGTTGATGGTCTAATGGGGTGAGGATAAATGGTGCTAATGTCCTGCTACCTATTGCACAGAGAATTATCCTCGTATGCCCTGGTTTAGGAATAAGAAAAATACTTGTCAGTGCAGGATTTATCAATGGAAACAACTCAATATGAGGCTGAACTGCCAGAGCAGAAAAGTCCTCCTTGAGGAGTGTTAGTCCAGGCCTTTGTTGGTGTGGTCTCCCCTAACCTTTTTGGCTGTTGACCTCATTTTTTGGCCTTGTTTTGGTAGCTTAGGATTTGAGTGAGTTTGGCACTGCCGGGCAGTGTCAAAGCACTGTGCTCATCATGGACATACTTTGGAGCGGTGTCTATATGATTGGCTGATTCTAGTTTGCTATAAGTCTCTTGTCTATCAGGGGCATGTATCTCGAATGTGCGTCCATGGGCCCTCGTATGGGTTGTGCCATCCACAGAGGTAGCTCATCGATTGTGCCATAAGTTTGCCCTGCAGGGGCTTGTGTGCATGGGTTACTGTTCCTCTAAATCACGTTTACAAACCTGTATGCCAAGGTTCTGCATGTCTCCTGCTATATAATTTCATTTATAAAACTTTATTTCGGTCAGTTTGACCATAAAAGCATTTGAACAATATCTTACATTTATTTTATAATAAAACAAATTAAAAATGTACAGTCATTGTATGGCATTGTACACTAAATACATAATATAACCAGATGAAATCTATATTGCAATCAATCCCGAGACCACAATCTGCATTTAAGTGCGTATGCAGGGCATAAATACAATTTATATTATCGATGTGTTTTTTTTTTCTGCTCCTGCTCTATCTCTCAGATCAACTATTCAAACAAAAAAATATCTGTTTGTATAAGGTGCTTGTAACAGTCAATGAGGAGATTATTAGCATCATCACTGGTTACTTTAAAGTGCTTGTTTACTATATAATGAACAATTTACAATGCCCTATTTAATAAACAAAAAGTTTATATATTAAAAATTTACTTCAATCAAAGAGAAGGCTAAAAACATTGCTGTAGACCCTTAGACAGAAATTCTACTTCTTAATAGTCCTGCCAGCCGGAGTGATGTACATCATGTTAATAATACCTAATTAAAATAGTACTAAAATGCACATACAATACATATAAAATTACTTCAGTTAAATGGGGATGTACACAGATTTAATCACCATCTTTGGGGGACATTTTTAGGAAAACTCTACGGGTTCACCACATAGAAAATAGGAAGCCTGCCTCCAAAAATGCTATGGGGAGACTAGCATCATATTTCAGTAACCTGAAAGCCTCTGAGCATTGCCTGGTTCCCAAATTTCTACATATCTGGATCAGCCATCGTTTTCTTGCTTTCTTATAGCCAGTGCAGAAAAAAAACACGTGGTATTCAGATTCTTCAGCACCATTGCAGGCCGGGCACCCCAATGATTGTCGGCCCGCCCAATTATTCGTAAAAGCACGCAGTGGCAATACCCCATGCCTAAATTGTAAATAGTTTAAAGAAATGCGGCAGACGGCTTAATGTCATTGAGTACCGGCTCTAGTATGTACTGCTCTTTAATTTCCAAAAAGGCTACAGTTAGCTTTCCTATTAAATGGTTCCCCTGTAATTGGGCCAGTTTATACTCCCCATAGCGAATCTTTAACTCTTTCCTTGACACTGTGGGACATGTCGTTTCTGGATTTTCCCACTGATTACCCTGACCCATGAGCGTGAAGGTGTTCCTGACATAGGTAAGCCATGGTAGTCTCCCCGCCCCAGGTAGACTCATCACCTCCCTTAGTTCTTCCCTGTACTCAACCAATTCTGGAGTAACCCATAAGTGTCTCCAGAATAAAAGGGGTCTCAGAGAAACTTCTTCCTCAATTGACTTGACCCCCAGATCTAATCTTAGCGGTATGAGTGGTGTACTACGGGGGAGACCAAACAATTGTCTAACAAAGGAGTTTTCCACTTGTGTTAGGCTGTCAATGCGACAGTGGCCCCACATTTCTGCTCCATATAGAGCAGCACCTCTAGCTTGTACCTTGTATATTTCTAATGCTGGGCCCACCGGTTTATGGCTAGAATTTCGGAACACCTTGGTCAGGCCCCCTGTTGTTTGCGCTAGCTGCAGGCTGGTTTTTTTAATTTGTACCCCCAGTCCATTTTTTTTGTGATTGTAATGCCGAGATAACCAAAGACAGATACCCTCTCTAGGGGTCTGCCGTCTAAACATGGGTTTGATCGGGTACTTTTAGCTGAGTTAAACACCATAAATTTTAGTTTTTTGCAGGTTAATCTCAAGCCCCCTTTCCTTGCAGAAGGCCTCAAATTTGTTTAGGACCCTCTGTATACCCATTGGGGATTTTGATAATAGCAAGGTATCATCGGCAAACATCATGGCCGGGATGTTGCGTGCTGCCAACTTGGGTGCATCTAAATCCTTCTCAGTATTTAAAAAGTCAACTAAGCCATTTATAAAAAGACTAAAAAGGGTCGGGGCAAGGACGCAACCCTGGCGTACACCTCTACCTACAGGGATGGGTGTGGTGAGTTCCCCGTGTTTGCCAAATCTTATTTGCGCGTAGTTTCCTTCGTGTAGCCGCCTCATGATTTGGCACAAGTATAACGGGACCCCCATCTCTAGCAGGACTGCCCACAGCTTATCTCTTGGGACCAGATCAAATACAGATTTCAGGTCTACAAAAATTAGATAGAGGCTGCCACCCTCTATACACACGGTCTCCCAATGTAATAATTGTAGCCTGAAGATCTGGTCCAAAGTGGACATTTTTTCTTTAAACCCTGCTTGGAACGGGCTGAGAACTTTATGCTCTTCCATCCAGCTCTGCAGGCGGTATAACAACACGCATGCAAAGATTTAAAGATTTTTTGGCTAATGTCAATAAGGCTTATGGGCCTATAGTTTGTGGGTGACATCGGGGATCCCTTTTTGTAAACTGGTATTATTTCAGCTCCGGCCCAACTAGCGGGAATTTCCATGCCTTGCATGACAGCGTTAAATAAAATCCAAAAATATGAAGCCCAAATAGTCGGTTCACTACGGAACAAGTCCCCGGGAATCTTATCTAACCCTGGTGCCTTACCGGGTGCAATTTGACTTAAAGCGCCGGTTACCTCTGTGAGTGTTATCATCGGGGTATCATCCGCTGCTCTAGAGGTAATCATAAATACATTGGAGCAATCGGCCTGTGGGGAGAGACATGCATTGTCCACTACATCGACCTCTGGCTTTGTCCTCGAGTAGAGGGACTCAAAATGGTCCTTCCACACATTTGCCCCTAAATTTGGCTCTATCGCCGGCTTTCCATCAGAGCTACCCGTATTCACCACGTTCCAGAATGTCTTCATGTCACGGGTGCCCAGGGAGCTTCTAAGGGTTTCCCACTTGTCACTTTCCCACCCTTTTTTTGCCTCCTCAATACTAGTTCGATAGGCCACTCTATTTGTTTTAATCAAAGATCTATCATTAGCCTTAATGGCAGCAATCAGAGCTATTTTGGCCTTTCGACATCTTCCATTATACCAAGGATGACGGGGTATCCTGTTATTTCTAACTTTTTTGATTGGGAAGAAAAAATCAACCATAGTGGACGTTAACCTAGTGTGATTTAGGGCGACCTTCAGTAATTCAATTTGGGTACTGTCAACTGAGACAGATTGGATAGAATCCATAATAATCGGAATAATGGTTTGATATAGGGCGCCTAACTTTTCTTGAGATTGACTTAGTTCCGCCCATCGGACTCTCTTCCTACAATTGGTGAGATTCAATCTGCCATCAGCTGGAGTAGCCAAGTCTATGGTACTCCCAGAACTTTAGTGTGAATAACTCTAGAACTAGGGCGTTGTGGTCACTATCGTGACGTGGCTCGATCTTAAAGTCTGCTACCCTGTGCCATGATGTTATGTCAACCAAAATATAGTCAATTAAGGAGCCTTGGCCAATTCTATTAAAAGTATATTTGCCAGGGGTATCAGACTTGGTTCTACCATTACATGCCCTCAATGAGTGTTTTAATACAGGAGAGTTCATCTGGAGTACCAAAGGGGTCCAGACTCTTACTGACGGACAAGTGGTTTCTGGTACAGCCCAGTGTGAATCTTCTTCACCCGGGTTATCCTTAGTCATACCGTCTAGGGGCTCATACTGGCAATTGAAGTCCCCTCCTACAATCAACAGGTAGTTACCCGGGATAGTGGCAAGGAATGTCGAAAGCTCGTCGAGTGTCTTTGACTCTTGACTACGGCTAACTGGTCTCGAATAAACATTTATTAGATCAACTGTGATCCTTGGAGGGAAGTTAAGGAGGACACACAGAATGTCCTTTGAAGATGTTTCTAACTGTGTGGCTGTGCAGCCCAAATGTGTCCCCACCCAGATGCAAAGCCCCCCTGACGGCTTCCCCTTTCCCCCCGATTGCGCTGCTATGCTATACGTGGCATAGCCTAATTTAGGGATATCCCCCCTTGCCCATGTTTCTTGGAACATACAGATTTCATATTGCTCAATAAAACTCCCCCAATCAGGATTATCCATCTTGGGGGCAAGGCCTGCTACGTTCCAAGATAGAACTCGCAACCTCGATGGATCCGGCCGACTATCTATGGCAGTAAGTTCAGGGGACGGGGTGCAGAATCCCGCCAGTACACAAGTCTAACTTCTGGGAGGGCTCGCTGTTAAAAATACGAGATTGGTTGTTAGTTGTAACCTTTTTAGGTTCGTCCTGCTATATCAGAGTTCTCTCGGGTGACAGGGTGTGGTGTTGGGAAGAGGTTGGGCAGGTGTGTATATGTGTCACCTGCAATACTGGATGGTGTGTTCAGTACGATGTGGCCTGCTTCTCAAATTGGATTAGTATGAGAGAATGTAGGGAATGAGGGGATGTAGGCATGTAGGGAAAGGCTGTCTAGCATTATTTCCTATGGGCAGAATAGTAAGATTATGATGTTTGGTATCGATGAGTTCATAATGGCGAATCTTCTCCAGAAGTGGGAATTGGTTCAACATTACAGTGATGGAAATGTCACTTTAGGAAAGTGGGCATTTCAATGTGCATGGCTCTGTGTGCCTGGTGGCCTGTCTCCAATTCACAACTGGGTGCATGGGGGATAGCCACATCTGTGCATTCCTGATAGAGGGCCACAAACTAGGGGTACATGGGAAACTGCGGATCTCTGACTCTGAAGGGCCTTTCTGGGATGCTTACGTGGGGTGAAATTGGACCTGCATTCCAAGAAACAGGGTCTTGACCCCACTAAACATTGTGATTAAACATCCTTGGATAGGATGGCAGACAGGACAAAATTTAGAGAAGGCCTGTGCATTTCAGAGGTGGCCTTTTGAACTGGTCGTATCTTCAAAGGCCATGGTGGGTATAACTAATGGGGCTTCGGCCTCCGAAAGTAGAGACACTTTTGGACTTGGAACCATACTATGCTGGTTTGATACTGGGACATTGACATGAGGAATCATTATGGCAGAGGGGATGCAACTGCACTATCCGCAGACTTGTGGTGGCTTGGAGCTTGTCATACTGCAAGAAGGGGACTATCACTTGGTGGATTTTGACTGGACGTTGTTGGCCTGCATCTAGTGCCAACTGTCGTGGCCTGGGCCTCTAAATACTCTCTGAGGGCCGGTGAGCTGGCCTCTTGTTCACAAGATCCCAGGGACACAAAGGATCTCACTGTCTCCACGAGATCATAAGGACCGCACCGGGTGCAGCGGAGACAGGTGGAAGTGATTGTGGTTGGGACAAGTACTATCCTGACATACACCATCATCTTGCTGTGCAAAAGGAGTGTGTGTACAAAGATCAGCAGCCATCTGAAGTGCCAGAATGTGAGGAGTTCGAGGAATGCAGGGGAAGCTTGCCGAGTCCGAGGGACCCATGCTGGCAACCAATGGGATCTATACTCGCTTGTGCTCCAGAGTGTCTGGTGTACAAGGGATGTTGGGGGGGACCTGAGCCAGGAGTTGAGATAGTCTTTGGCCTCCAGATCGGGAGGACGACAGTGCCTGACATAGCGGTTTCTGTTCAAGGTTGTTGGCTCCTTCTCCCTGGACCCATGCCCATAGGGTATTTTGTTTTGGAAAACATTGTTACGAGACCGGAGGAGTTTTGTGTGCCTTGTAGGCATCTGCAGCTAACTGCCAGGGGTCTCCAGCAGGTCTCACCTTTGCTTGAGGGGAAAACATTTCTCCAGATGGGGAGCACGCCAGTTTCCTCGGTCACAACCTTTTGTCTATGGTAGGCATAGTGAACCCGCCCTCGTGCAGGTGCCGTCGGGCGCCTGGAGGTCTAATATGGATGGACAAATTTAAGTAAATGTTTCTTTCTGTGTTAGGTGGTTCTGACTGTCTAGTCAACAGAGTGCCAGCAGTGGCAACGTGCATCGTTGGCTGGTAGAGTTGAAAGACTGAGAGGCTGGGTCATGAGGCGTAGTCAGAGACTAGTGACTGTTTGACCTTTCTGTAATGGGAAAGTCTGAAAATTGCATATAACTGTAAAGTGTAAATACAGTGTGTATCTCATTTTGATTTCAGTGTGTGTAATACAAAGACAAGTGTTTTTATACATTCGGTGTGGAGTCTTTTTGTGGTGAACAAAGTGTGTTGCGAGAGGGGTGTTATGCCAACACTTTACACTCGAGACCTGAGGATAAGCCTGTCTGTTCAGTGCCAAGCTACCAGAGGGTGAGCACACATTATTGGACAAGTGTATCGTATTCATCCTATTTGGAACGGTAGGCTCTGATTGGCTTCAATGTGTCTTAGCCAACCAGAAACCGCTGGGTCTAATAGGAAGGCTGTGAACAGCAGAGAAATGTCTTCGCTGGGACAAGTTACCCAGTATAGAGACAGCTTCACTGAGGTTAGTTGCCCATGACCACAACAGTTCTCGGTGGGTCTGTTAGACAGTATAAAGGCAGTACAAAGAAAACTCTCAGTAGGGTTATTAGCCATCTCAGTGACATCTCTTCTTCGGGCTATTACTCATGGAGGAGACAGCGATCTGAGTTTCCCTGGACAATGGTGACCGGAATATTTAGCAGGGATGGGGCGGGCATGCCACACATGCACACATACACACTAACTCATACCCAGGCACTCACACAAGTGAACACACCCACATTCAATTACAACACTTACTCCCAAATATTCATGCATACATGCATGCACGCAGCAAACATTAAAAAACACATTGCACTTACCTGCTGCAGTTCCCCGGGGATGGAAGCCTAGGAGGTCCCAGGAGGGTTGGGACTGCTGACATATGAGGCAGCAGTCCCTACCTCGTCACAGAGTGGGATGGGGGTCAGCAAGAGCTATTGACCCCACTCTGTGACGAGGTGTCAGTGATAGACACTCTACCCTGGCACTTCAGGGCTTAAAACTGAAGCGCCCAGGTCTGAGGCTATCAATGACGCTCTCCCTCAACATGAGAAGGAAGGCCTTGAGGCCCATTTCCAGGCTGAAAAGTACATGCCCACAGGAGCTGTGACATCTTCAGCCCACCAAACAGCTGCTCAGGCAGCCAGGAGCCTGTGCATTTACCGTATTTGTCTAGCTCTTGGCTGCCTGACCTGAGCATGAAGAATGTCTGTCAGGCTGAACTTTGCTCAGCCTAACAGACACTTTTGTGTCGGGTAAAAGGTGGGGGCCATGGCCCCTCTGCCCATTAGGACAGGCCGCTCTGCCCCTGGTATTCAGTGTGCTTCTCATTGAAACTCTTCCTGGTGCTGAGTGCCTGAGTGTGAGAATTGGAGCTCTCTCCGGTGCTTCCTGGTTCTCAATATTTTATACCTGGGAGGGAAGGAAAGGATTCAGACTGTGATGAGGAAGACTGTGAGGAGGAGTAATGAAGATTACCAGTAAGTAGTCGAAGCATTACCTTCCTTGCACATCTTCCTCATCCCGCTCTGCATATAGTAAGCATATGCCAAAGCTTATTTAAAATGGCTATTAAGAGGCAGAGTACAAAATGAAATGCAACACTAAGTGATTTATTATATACAAAGTGATTAAACCCAAACATATTGGACCGCTGCTAAAACTGCTGGTCTAATTGAAGAGGAAACTACCTTCTCCATATGTAACCTATAGTGAGCACTAAAGGTATTGAGAGGCACCCTTAAATGTGGCCCAGAAAGAACATATGTCCTTGGTGGACCAACCTTGAATCATTGAAGGCAAAGACAGATGCATCATTTGGTATGCTAAGGAAATTATCATCTTAATCCCTCTACTTAAGGTTGAAGTAGAAGGATGATGACCCCTTTAGCTCGACCAGAGGTGGCAAAGAATCCACCTTTCTAAAAGAAGCCATTCTTTGAAGATAGATAGAAAGAACTCCATGTAGGTCTAGAAAATGCCCCCAAAAATTCCTATTCTGATGAAGGAAAAACGGAAATACACCAGGAAGGATTACGGGCTGGATTTAAATCACAGAGTATGGTTTGTGCTCTGTCAGGGCGATGGAGTAAAATACTCTGTAACCTTGACGGAGTACCAGTCCTCCACATTTTGAGATGTCAGCCATCCCGGCAGACATCTCTAGCCATTGGCAGGAACCACTGTTAAAGTGGTTCATGTCAATGTGTTAAACGTTGACAGACCGCTCCATCAAACATGATGGCCACTTGTGAAACTTTTAACTAGTTTTTGTTCTTTTAAAAAACAAAATCTATAAACACGATTTTGTTTTTAAAAAAAACAAAAATCTAATGACCCCTACAGCTTTAGAGTTGTTTCCTGTGGTGAAAGCGTCATTATTTTTTTTACCGTGCCTCATCGTCAGGTTTTTTTTGGTGATGACAAACAGCAAAAAGAATGCACAATATCGCCCACTCTAAATCAGGCAGATGGTGTTATATGTAGACCTCTGACAGCCGTACTCCGTTGGGCCGTCAAATCAGTATATCAGCAATAGAGCCGGAGTAAGCTCTGTCACTGCCATACTTAAAATCCGCCTGCCTGTAAATCAGTTGGGTGGACTCAGGGTTTGGCAGAGAGGGTACTCCATTGCAGTTGTAATGGAGCGGCCTCTCTGCCAAATTCTAAATCAGTCCCTAAATCCTGGAAAGGAGGAAATAATGAAGACATTTTGGGCAAAAAGGAAGGATCCAGTCTGAACACCACCTTATCAGCAAAGAACCTAATAAAGGATCCATGACTAAGAAGTGCTTCACTTTTCCCCAGTCTTTGACCTGATGAAATTGCAACCAAAAATAAAAAAAACTTTCAGATTCCAAAATGTGAAAGAAGTGGAGTGGAGTGTCAAAGAAGTGGAGTGGAGTGTTTCAAACTCCGATCCCTGAAGTACATGAATGACCAGAGGCAAATCCCTGGATGTTACCAGTCTATGAATGACTATTCTCCAGAACAGATAACTCCTAAGAAGAAGGGCCACTAGCATATCAAAATCATCAATAGAGGGCTCTCTAATTGCTCTATTGTCTGCCAACTTGCTGCATAACATCGAGACAGCTAGCCACACAAGGAAACCACCCCTTAAGAATTTCAGAATGTTTTCAGCTTCATGTGTGGATGGAACTAGATTTCTAGACTAAATCAAACAGAGACATTTTTTCAGTTCCTTTCTCACTTCCTTAATATGCCCGGTTTCCTTGAATTGTGAATAGAAATGGCAATATCAGATGAACAGCCCAAGGATTCCAATCTCTGCCTCTCAGGCTCCATACCCCTGCAGAGAGATGTTGAAAAGTCGTCTCTGGTAACTTTGGAGCTCTTAAAGGAGAAGGAGCAATTGGGAAGGTCCACAGTGGCTTGACAGCTAGCTGAAGCAGCAACGGGAACCGTCAGCTTCAATTAGGTACCACTAAAAGAACCTCCTCTTGTTCCTCCCTGATCTTGTATATAATTCTGCTGAGAAGTGCAATGTGGGAAACCAAAAAGAAGCTCTGAGGCCATTGGTAACTCATTTCATCTACCCTCCAAGCTCCCTAACATGATAGGAGAGAAAAAATAGAGAAGGAAGGCAATCTGCGGTGCAGCGAAAAAATGTCTAACCAAGGCACCCCAAAGCTCTTCAGAATCTCCTGGAACAGAAGAGGGCAAAGGGTCGTGGACACCGAGGAAGGGAATGTGTGACTAAGTTTGCCTCTACGCCCATTCTCCTTGCCCAGAAGGTAAATCGCTATCAGTGGAAGAAGATTCTCCTCTGCCCAAACCTCAATCTGTTCTGCTAGGTGGGCTAAGCAAGGGACTCTGGTGCTTCCTAAATAATTGGTATAAGTCCTTGGGACCTGACTGTTCTTATTTGAACCACCTGATCCCTGAGAATCTATGTGAGATATAGCAGGGCCTTGTGGAATGTGACTACTTTCTTCCAATTGGAAGAGGATTTGTGTTTTGTGGTTCATCATATACCCTGTATTGTGTGGTCTCCCTTTGTTGCATCTCAAACCAGACTTCTTGCATTTGTTGTTACTATTACTGGAAGGGGAGGAGACAATTATACCATCCTATTCAAATGTGAGGGATCCAGCAACCATTGTAACCTTTATGCAACTGTTTGTTAGTTTGGAAACAAAGTCTAGCAGTTTTGTGTTTTTGAATGTCAGAAGGACAAAGGATGACACACCAAATGACAAAGATGTAGGTAAGCCCAGGGGACCACCTGTAGGGCAACTACCATATCCCCCTGGACTCTCAACCATTGTCTCGCTGAGGCCTACTGACACTCAAGTCTTTTTTTTTTTTTAACCATAGTATCAACTTCTCCTGCCTGGCGTGCAGTAGGTAGACTCTGCCAAAATTGGTTCTTAACAGGGCTCCTATAAACTGCAGATTTTGGACAGGCAGCAGATGGAATTTGTTTGAGTTCAGAAGAAAACCATGCTATGTGAGCCAATTACACACTAGACAAATTGCTTCCAGACCCTTCGAAAAAGAAGAAGCACATATTCAGCCAATTGTATAGGTGTGGGAAAACCATACAATTGGAAGAAAGTAGTCACATTCCACAAGGCCCTGCTATATCTCGCATAGATTCTCAGGGATCAGGTGGTTCAAATAAGAACAGTCAGGTCCCAAGGACTTATACCAATTATTTAGGAAGCACCAGAGTCCCTTGCTTAGCCCACCTAGCAGAACAGATTGAGGTTTGGGCAGAGGAGAATCTTCTTCCACTGATAGCGATTTACCTTCTGGGCAAGGAGAATGGGCGTAGAGGCAAACTTAGTCACACATTCCCTTCCTCGGTGTCCACGACCCTTTGCCCTCTTCTGTTCCAGGAGATTCTGAAGAGCTTTGGGGTGCCTTGGTTAGACATTTTTTTCGCTGCACCGCAGATTGCCTTCCTTCTCTATTTTTTCTCTCCTATCATGTTAGGGAGCTTGGAGGGTAGATGAAATGAGTTACCAATGGCCTCAGAGCTTCTTTTTGGTTTCCCACATTGCACTTCTCAGCAGAATTATATACAAGATCAGGGAGGAACAAGAGGAGGTTCTTTTAGTGGTACCTAATTGAAGCTGACGGTTCCCGTTGGGAATGAATGTTACCCACCAATGGAACTATATTCTTGGTGAATGCCTTTGGAGCTGAGACTAGACCGAGGGGAAGAACACAAAATTGGAAATGCTTTCCTAAGACAAATAACCATAGGAATCTGTGTGACTGAGGATTCACTGGGATATGCTAATTGGTGTCCATGAGGTCTAGAGATGCAGGAAAGATGTCTGTTGGTACCACAGGAATCATCTTTGAGATTTACTATCTTGAAATGCTGATATGGAATGAAAGTGTCTTCAGATCCAGAACTAGTTGAAAGTCTCCTGAGGAATTTTTACCATAAAGATAAAGGATTAACAAGCTGGTTTGTTCTCTTCTTCTGGTATTGGAATTATCTCCTCCTTGTTCAACAAGTCCTGAAGCCCTTTGATCAACCCTTGCCACTCTGTTGGGTTGCATGGAGTTGTTAGTATCAAGATGCCTTTGTGATAATTTGAGTAATCTATCTATTATCCCTCCTATACCAGCTGAAGAATACTGGAGTCTGAGACGTCTGATTACCAGACCTCAAAAAATGGTTGGAATCTCTTCTCAGTCTGCTGGGATATTCAGGATTTGGAGGCTGCTGGATGCAAAGTTGGCTGTTTCTGGAATCTATCAGTGAAGGGATGACCTCAGCTTCATCTCCTTCCTTGAAAGGTCTGATTGGAACCTCTTGAAGAAGATGCCTGACCAAAGGCTATTCAGAATCTAAATCATCTTTCTTTCCAATGTGGATGTACCGGAACTAGTAGTTTCTGATCCTTGACAGATGTTTTTCTAAATTCCTCTAGCTGTGGACTAGGCCTGGGCAGAGTTTGCAGAGTTCCACTATACTGAACTCCGCGAGTGACCAAAAAACTCCACACGCTACGCGGAGTTCCACAAGCAGTGGAGTGCGATACGTTGCTCTGCTCATGGTGATTTTTAGTGCCAGGTGTTTGTCCCGCACTGTAAAATTGGCTCGAACTGCACCACGCACAGCGCAAGAGGGTGCTGCTTCTTTCTGCTGCTCGAATAGATGTTCTACTCGAGCAGCAGCTTCCTCAACACAAGTGGAAGGTTTCTGAACGCGAGCGGTAGCGATCAGCCGCGACCGACCGCTGTCGTTGAGAGATCTCGCCGGGAGATGGTCTGGAGTATGATTTTCCTTGCTCGCACTCACCAACTTAACATTGGCGAGCCACAGGAGAGAAAAAACTCTGCTCCACGCTGCTATGCAGAGTTTTTCAGAACGCGGAGTGGGATAAACTCTGCAAACTCCGTGAACAGACCGGAATTTCACGCCCAGGCCCACTGTGGACCAAACAACTTTGTTACATTAAATGGAAGGTGAAGAATCAAGGATTTCTAGGAATTTTCTGCCTTTCCAGGAGCACATCCAGATGAGACTTCTAGCTGCAATTGCCAAACCTGAGGCCACAGCAGCAGCATACAAGGAGTCAAATGAAATGTCAGTTAGGAATCTAAACTGCTGCTCCATCATGGTGCAATCCTCACCCCACCCTGTTGAAGCCACAATGTGGAAATCCTGTAGCAGGAGGTAGCCTTGAAACATGTAGGGCTGACAACCTTCACAAGAGATAAACCTGCCAGGGTAGTCTCTGCATAGGAAGCCACAATGCAGAGAAAGGTCGATAAAGCAGGCTCTTCTGCTTATTGATGAGCAAAAGCTAAATTAATGCTATAAACACAATAAATATTAATAATCAATAAGACATATGAACAAAACCCATCCAATGGCTACAGAAAAAAACATATGTTTGCATGGCGGATCTCTTCCTTTTTGGGCCATACAACAGAAACTTCTGTGTTGGCTATGTTAGGAAGGGCACGTGTCAGGCGCTAGTGCATGCATCTCGCTTGTGAAACACTCTTGTATCCAAAAAGGGCTTGGAGCCCTCCTATTGCTTACCATTTGTTGGCTTACATGGCACTCTTCTTTTCAGTCTCGCAATTCGTCAAGGCAGGCATAACATAATTTCTGTTCTTCTCTGTGGAGCATGGACGAAGCACTGATTGATTGAACTTAATCAGTGCCAGTCCGTTGCTCCCGTCGTGATTGAGGTACTATTCTGTTCTGTTTAACTCTTAGTACCTTTCAAACAGAAGGCGTGTGACTTCGCAAAAATATGCCCAGTAGGACAAACAAAATTGCAAAGATTTATTTTCTAAAGTTAACTTTCTTTTATTTTTCCAAGTCTTCTTTTCTCTCTTTGCACTCATGTTTTCTATTATTTTTGCAGGTGGATGCTGTTCTCAAAAGATGAGGATTATCTTACTACAAAGCAACATTGTTTCTTTCTTATGTGTAATTATCAGAAATTATGCTTAAACACATAATCGTGCATAACAATCTAATCCACGCCACTCCAATCCATGCCAATCCAACCCACCTCACCCCACACCAATCACTCCCCTCAATCCAATCCACCACAAACCAATTCATTCCACCCCACTCCAATCCAAACCACCCAATACAATACAATCCACCTCACCACACTCCAATCCTCCGAACAAACCCCATTCCAATCTGCCCCACTCCAATTCACACCACTCCACTCCAAAACAATTTTCCCCAATCCAAACCAATCTGCCCCACTCCAAACAAATCTGCCCCACTTCAATCTTAAACAATCTGCCCCACTCCAATCAGACCCACTCCAGTCCAAAACAATCTGCCCCACTCCAATCTAAAACAATCTGCCCCACTCCAGTCCAAAACAATCTGCCGCACTCCAATGTAAAACAATCTGCCCCACTCTAATCTGTCCCACTCAAGTCCTAAACAATCTGCCTCACTCCAATCTTTCTCACTCCAATCTGCCCCACTCCGATCCAAAACAATCTGCCCGACTCCAAAACAATCTACCCCACTCCAACCTGTCCAATCCAAAATAATCTTCCCCACTCCAATCCAATCCAAAACAATCTGTCCCACTCTAATCTGCCCCACTGCGATCCAAAACAAGTCACCCCACTTCAATATGCCCCACTCCAATCCAAAACAATCTGCCCCACTTTAATCTGTCCCACTCCAATCCAAAATAATCTGCCCCACTCCTATCCACCCACTGTGATCCAAAATAAGTTACCCCACTTCAATATGCCCCACTCCAATCCAAAACAATGTGCCCCACTCTAATCTGCCCCACTCCAATCTAAAATAATCTGCCCCACTTCAATCTGCTCCACTCCAATCTGACCCACACCAATCTGCCCTACTCCAATCCAGAACAATTTTCACCGCTCCAATCCATCCCACTCCAATCTTCCCCACCACAATCCAAAACAATCTGCCCCACTCCTATCTGGCCCACTCCATTCTGCCCAATTCTAGTCTGTGCCTCTCCAATCTAAAACAGTCTGCTCACTCCAATCCATCCCACTCCAATCTTCCCCAATCCAAACAAAAACAATATGCCCCACTCCAATCCAAAACAATCCACCCTCTCCAATCCACTCCTCTCCAATCTGCCCAACTCCAATTTACCTCACTCCAATCCGCCCCACTCCAATCTACCCACTTCAATGCACCCCACTCCAATCCACCCCACTCCAATCTGTCCCACTCCAATTCACCCCACTCCAATCCAATACATCTCACCCCAATCCACCCACTCCAGTCCACCACAATCCACCTGAACCAATCTAATTCACCCCACACTAATCCAATCCACCCCAATCCATTCACACCCAATCAATTTACCCCACTCCAATACATTCCACCTCACCCCACTACAATCCACCCCATTCCTTCCCCATTCCATCCACTCCTGTCCAGTCCACCCCACACCAATCCAGACTATCTGCCCAATCCAATCCAATACAATGTGCCCCACTCCAGTCAGTCCAAAACAATGTGCCCCACTCCAGTCAGCCCCACTCCAATCCAAAACAATCTTCGCCACTCCAATCCCAAAAAATATGCCCCTCTCCAACCTGCCTCAATCCAATCCAAAATAATCCGCCCCACTCCAATCTTCCCCAATCAATCCAATCCACCTCACCCCAATCCAATCCACCCCACTCCAATCCACCCACCTCCAGTCCAGTCAAATAGACCCCCTTCACTCCACTCTAATTCACCCCACTCCAAACCACTCTACTCTTGTGCAACCCAACCCACCCCACTCCTATCCACCCCACCCCAATCCAATCCACTCCACTAAATTCCAAACCAGTCTAATACACCCTGCTCCAATTCACCCCAATTCAATCCACCTCACCCCATTTCAATCCATCCCTCCCCACTCCAATCCAATACGACCGATCCAGTCCACCCACTCCAATATAACTCACTCTACCCCAATTCAATCCACCACAATCTAGCCCAATCCAATCCGCCCCACTACCTCAATCCATTCCAAACCACTCCACCCTATTCCACCCCACTCCACTCTACACTGCTCCACTCTACGACACTGCACTCTATAACGCTGCACTCTCTGACTTGCTGTGTCACTGAACCACTGAACTCTACTCCCTTCTACTCAACACTCTACTCCCCCTTCTAAACTTTACGACAACAAATCAAGTCTATGACACTCTACTCCCCATACTCCACTCTAGAACACTTCACGCCACTAACTATTAGCCATGCAGAACAGGATCCACACTGGTGTATAACATGGCAAAGCCAATAGCTCTTGTATAGGCGAGACCTTTTGGCTTTACCAATGCTTGTTTGTATATATGGGTAAAATCTGTGGGAGTGAGAACTCTCGTTTTGTGAGGACTGGTACGCGGAAGATGGGCGAGGAAAGTAATGTGGCTTCTCCTCTAGTGAAGACTTACATGGGGTTCTCCCTAGTGCAGACTGTTGTGTGCCATGGAGTCTGCCTCTGCTGCGGGCAGTGCATGGAGCTCTCCCTGGTGCTGAGTGGTCCTTGCACGAAGCTCTCCTTGGTGCTGAATGGTCCGTGCATGGAGCGCTCCCTGGTGCTGAATGGTCCGTGCAGGGAGCTCTCCTTGGTGCTGAATGGTTCGTGCATGGAGCGCTCCCTGGTGCTGAATAGTCCGTGCATGGAGCTCTCCCTGCGGCTGAATGGTCCGTGCATGGAGCTCTCCCTGGTGCTGGCTGGCTCCATGTTGCATCCAGTATACCTTTGTGGCAGACAACGGCGGGAGCTCTCCTTAGCTCCCTTTCTGGTTTGCACTATGACTCACCTCCCTCTGGTGTCGCCTGCGCCTGGGCAGTCTTCATGCGTGTATTGAGGCGGCTCTCTTTCGGGTTAGTTACACAGGACAGCAGAGACCGCTTCCGGTGTGGCCAGTTAGAGAGTGCAGAGATAACTCTCCGTGAGGCCCGTTAACCATTGCAGAGGCAGCCCTTAGCGGGCAGGGGTATCCACGTCTTGAGGTTAGTTACCCTGAGCAGAGACAGCTCTCCACGAGTTTAGAGACAACACAGAGACGGGTCTCTGTGAGGTTAGTTGCAGAGTACAAAGAGACAGCTCCACTTGGTGCAAGTTACACGGTCCAGAAGCAACTCTCCATTAGACCCGTTACTCCATTGCAGAGACAGTCCTCTGTGTGCAGAGACAGCTCTCCGTGAGGTTACCAAGAGCAGAGATAGCTCTCCGTGAGTTATAGCGACAGAGACAACTATCTATGAGGTTAAATAGGACAGAGCCAGGGTTTGATACGGCCAGTTACGAGAGCTCTCTCACAAGCTGTAATTCAGTTCAGAGACATGTCTCCCTGGGATTAGTTTCCCAGTGTGAACTCACCTTAGCATGAGTTTAGAAATTCTGCACAGAGACAGCTCTCTTGTGGCTGTTACCCTTGGCATAGACAGCTCTTTGGGAGGCTAGTTGCTGAGGGGAAAGACAGCTCCCTATGCAGTTATCTACCATGTGCAAAGATAGCTCTCAGTAAAGTTAGTTACCCACTGCTGAGACAGGATACTGTGTCTTAACTTCTTGTGCAAATCGGACACCCTGATAAGGAGGTGGTGACTCGCAGTGCACTCTGGGCACACATCAGTGCCCTCCCTCCTTGAGCAGAGGATCCCTCTCCCGAGACAGGTCCGAGTGTCAGCTCCCTCCCACCGCCCCCTTCCTCCCCCCGCACATTGCCAGCCCCGCACCGCAGCAGTAAATGCTGTGATATTCGGGCATTGCCTGGCATCCTGCTCAGCAGTAGCAGGGCGCCTGCTGAGGCGGCGGACAGGTGCACGGCCCGTGCTGCGACGAGACTGCTGACAGCGAGGCTTTCAGAATTGCTCAGAGTGGGAATACTATCTGCGCTCCGTTGTGCGCCTATAGAGACTGGAGCTGTCCCTGGTGCTGACTCTTTTTCACACCATTTATCAGTGCGTGTCTAGATGTCGGAGCTCTCCCAGGTGCTGACAGTTTTCGTGCTCTAACTCCCTCAGCCCATCAGTCTGCCTTGGAGGTCTTCCTGGAGCTGTATTTCAAGTGTTGCCCGTCAGTCTAACCCCTGCCTCTCGAAGCTTTCCCATGTGCTAAATCCCAAGTGCTGCAAGTCTGTGTGCAACTCTCCCTGCTGCTCACAGTCTCTGCGTGTGACCTCTCCCTAGCGCAGAATAACCAGAATTGCTTTAAGAGAAGCGCTTCCAGGCACTGAGGGCCAGATGTACGACCCTTTTTTGCGGCCGCAAAAAAGGGTAATAGCATGTACAAATGCTGTTTTGCGAGTCACTGACTCGCAAAATAGCATTGGCAACTTTCGCTATTAGGAAGGGGCGTCCCTTCCTAATAGCGAGTCAGCATGCTATGTATAATGTTTTGCGGCCGCAAAACACTCGCAGTTTACCACCTACTTCAAGTAGGTGGTAAACCACTCGCAAAGGGGAAGGGGTCCCCAGAGGACCCCCTCCCCTTTATGAGTATGTGAGAAAATATTTTTTAAGTGGTCCCAGAGACCACTGCCTGCCCTTAAAAAAATGAAACTGAAAAGTTTCATTTTTCTTTTTTAAATGCATCCCGTTGTCCTTTAAGGAAAACAGGCGGCATTAGAGAAAAAAAAAACTGCTTTATTAAAAAAGCAGTCACAGACATGGTGGTCTGCTGACCCCAGCAGGCCACCATCCCTGCGAGTGCTAGCCATTCCTAAAGGGGGCGCAAATTCCGCCTGCCTCATTAATAATAATGAGGCATGCAATTTGCAGCCCCATTAGGAATCGCAAACAGTGTCTGAGACACTGTTGTGCATTCCAATTAGCGAGTCGCAAATGCGACGCGATTTGCTAATTGGCGGGTCGTACATCTGGCCCTGAATGCCTTTGTATTACAGCATTCCCTGGTTCCGAATGAGTGTATCTCTGAGCTCTCCCTGGCACTGTAGTCACGTGTATTTGGGTTTTTCATGGTGCCGAATGGCTTTGTATACGAGCTCTTCCTGCTGCTGCGTGTTCCTGGGTTGCAGCTCTTCCTGGCTCTCAGTCCCTCTGTGTTTGATCTCTCTTGGTGATGAATGCCTGTGTATATCAGCTTCCCGTGCAGGTGAATGCCTCCTTATTGGAGCTCTCCCTGGCTCTCAATGCCTCTGTATTGGAGTTCTCCCTGGTTTTCAATGCTTGTGTGTTGCGCTCTCCCTAGCACTCTACCCATACGGACTGTTACTGTCTCTCTCTCCGTGTGCCGGAAATTAGCTCTCGTTGGTTTAGCCTACCTGGTATTTTTGCCCTCTTGTTCTCCAGGCAGTAATCGCCATGGAATACGAACTCTTCCTTCTTCTGTCTGACGTTGTTTTAGACTCTCCCAATGCTGGGTTTTGGAAATCTCTCCAGTCTTTATCCATGTATGGCAACTTCTGAAGGCACCTCCCTTCGGGTGCCAGGAAAGTGAGAATTAACACAGACAAGCTTCTTTGAAGAGCCCGGCTTCAGCTTTTAAACAGACCTTATTTTCGGCTTTCGGCAGATTGACAGCCCTGGCAGCCCATGTTTTTGTGTGTCAAAAAAGAAACAGGCAAAAGTGTTTCATACTGCTGTCGTTCGACTCCCAAGCGAAGCTAATTCCTGAAACATATCACCATCACCTAAGCAGCAGTAGCATTGACACGCAGGACCGACACTATGACCCCTAAGTGACGTGAAACTCAGGGACAGGCAGTATTCATCTGTATTCATGGCACCTGCTGCTGGAAGACGCTGCAGGGGTAGCCGCACGCAACAAGCAGACGCCCACTCTCGGTGGGGTAGGGAAAAGCAATGGACCCATGGAGATTCCGCAGAAAGGACAACGCATTGAAGCTGCCTACCCATATATTTTAACAGCGACACAAGCGACTGGAGCGGCACAGACCCGAGAGCAGCGTGAAATGAAAGAAAACACTTGTAACTTACACTGAACGGCTGGCGGCCTAGTAAAATATTGGGGTGGCCCTAAGATGAGGCTAGAGGACGAGAACGGAGGCTGTGGAGGCGCACGGTGCATACCATTAGCAGCCTCGGGCGTGAGGGGGGCGGGGGGTGTTAAGGGAGGGTAAGGGGACACTTCCTCATTCCAACCGGCAGCTGCATTCGTGCGCATGTTGGCCCTGGGTTGGGCTGCGACGAGAATCATTGCTTCAGGGTTGGATTGGGATCAAAAATAGGCCCTGGCACCCTAAAGAAAAGTGATCCATATTTGCGGATTGCGTCTTTTAGCAAAACACTGCTTCAGTGTTTTAAGTAGTATAAAAAAAGGCGGGTTCTCTAAAAGGCATGTTTTGTTAATTTCTCTGAGATACAAAAAATGCAAATGTTACCAGGACTCTGTGCATGGATTAGTTCACACTGGTGAACTGCACCTGAATAGAAGTGAGGGCACTTCTGCTCAGGCCCCTGCCCCTGCTCTCTCTGCATACCATAAAGGGCCGACCCAGCGAGAGACTGGGAATAACACCTCCGCCCCCTTGGTTAAAGGGAGATAACAGAGGCCAATCTCCCTCAGAAAGGCTGCTCAGGCCACCACTGGGCCGCCTGCGGCATCTGAACTGCACAGACACAGCCCAAATCGGCCTCCACATTGCCCAGAAAAGAGGCCCAAAGCTGCAACTCAGATACCGGCCCATTGCCCAAGTGCCAGCTTTACCAATCCGACCCTGCTTGCCTTGGTGTGTGCAGCAAGGTGATCCTTGGCCACTCTGCCCTCCTCTATTTACCTCTGTCAAATGTTAACAAAAGGCACAGAAAACCTAATTTTGGTGATCAAATATCGCTCCTCTTGATTTAACACACTTTGCATATCTTACCTATATCACGACTGCTATCTTGTGTAGAATGTAATACTGTCAATAGATGTGTAGCACCACTATTCACCACCCTGCTGCTAAGTCGAGTGCACTGTGGTGCATGTATGCACACTGACTAGCGCCAGAAGGTAGCCAGCTCTGTGACAGCTCGCTTCATACATTTCCTCACCTAGTCCTCCCGTCACTCCAATGAAAATAAACAAAAGACTAATGCTTGAAAGAAGTGTAAGGCACATACAGAAGGTGAATCTTACAAAGGAGCCCTTCCAGGTGACCCTAGGGTAAGAATCCTAGATATGCCTCCTACAGTAGACTTCTGTGGCAGAAATGGACCCTCGCGCTTTGTGGGTCACTATTCCTGCACCTTTATATCGAACATTCCTGCTACCCGAGGGCCTCAGCCACACATAATGAATACAGACTGACAGTTGCAAAGAGCAACCTTTCTTTCCTCCAAATGGGAATGAGAAATTAATTATTTTATGAAAAGGTCATTTAATAAAGTCATGCATGACCTCGGAAACTAGACGTGCTCTTTTTCATTCAGAAAGATGTATGCTGAGTAGCAAAATTCTATGGCCCTTGCCATGGGATTTTAGAGCATAAATTCAAATTTCTTCTCTTCTATGCAACAAGCTAGAAGCTCTGATGAGCCGCAAATATTATGTAATGAATCTGCAGCCAGAGTGTGAAAGATAACTTCTCTTCTGCAGCACCCATTTTTTTAAACTTTAGAGTAGGTTTTGTGCCAGCACAATCCATGCAGAGCAATCCAGCTCCCCTACATAAACTTGCATTTGGGGTAGTTTCACAGGATTTGTGATTATTTGATAAATTCCACAAATTGTGGAAGATTAATATTTTAATACACCATGGTCTATAGTGTAGAACAACATATTGCCTAGGCTGTATGTTTTTTTCTGGTTTCTATACAGAGATGGCTAGGGTCATTTCTGACCAGATGGTCTTGGCTTTGGCTACTGTCACTACTGGTTATTGGAAGAGGCAGTAGAAGGGAGGAAACGGAAGCACTTGGCATACTTGTTTAATGGATGTAATGACGTGGGAGGGTCTTGGAATGATAGTATTGGAAGCTTTGAGCTGTTATGTTATTATTCCGAAGAACCAAGCAACAAATAATTACCAACACTAAGTCATCGGTCTCCCACAGTTTTCTTTTCTGTGATACAAGCAGCAGCGGTTTCTTCGTGAGAGCATCGCCCCCCACCCGCTGCGAGCCTCGCTAAGTCTTAAAAATAAATTGGCAATAAAATTATTTCATTGCCATTTTACAGCAGCCACCAGCCTAACCTCGAGCCAGGAGAAATGGGGGGGGGGGGTGTCCTCTGCTGCTGAATGGCAGCATGGAGGACTGGCCAGACACTGCAAATTACTTATGTCAAAGTGACATGCGCACTTTACAGCTCTGCACTCAGCTATCTTAGACAGCTCGGTGGAGAGCAAGCATAGGCCTCCAGGGCCTAAAGGAGCGTCAGCACAACCGGCTCCATCCAATCCTGGTGATCCTCTCATGCTGTTTAACAGCATGAGAGCAGTGTCTGGATTGGTTAGGGGAGCTCTTCCTGCCACAGACTGCACGAAAACACAGAGGAGGATGTGTTGTAGCCCTTGGGTAAGTACAATTTACTTTTATTTTTTATATATCAAATTTGTAATTAGTTTACGTTTAATTTTGGCGTTTTGGAGGGAGGGGTTGTTTTACTTTGAGTTTTTGGAGAGAGGGGTTGTCTAATTGTGTTTTTTTGGAAGTGGCAGGGGGGGGGGCACTTTGCCAGCCTCACCACTTTCAAACTGTACCAGCCGCCCCTGAATACAAGTACATATAAATAAGTTGGTTATTTATTTCAATGTAAACTCTATGTAACACTACATATTTTGAATTTTAATGTAATTATCACCGACTTACTAAACATATTTGTTTAATTACTTATTACTTAGCAAGTAGAAGCTGAACCACCTCCAGAAGCAGCTCCCACATGAGCTGCAGTAAGAGGCCCCTTGAGGGTGAGGATGAAAGAGGAAGATCAAGGACTGCAGGGAAAAAAGCTCAATAGTGAAATGTTTTAGGAAGGCTTCAGAGAAAAAAAGCTGTCAAATATAATTATTTTCAAATACAGAGAACACTACTAAAAGTGTTGACAAAGCCAATCGTATTGGCTTATATATATTTAAAAATGTTGTCTCAAGGTTTGGTAAGACAAGCAGAACAGTTATCACATGGGCTGTAAAAGTGTTAGCTTCCCTCACATGCAGAACAGGGACAGCATAATAACAGCATTGCAAACATCATTCACCTACACAGAACAGGTACTAGGTGGGCAGCAGCTGTCCAAATGTATGCTCACTACCACAGACACAAGGAGCAGGTATAGCACAGGTAGCACTGATGGCTTCTGTCATACAGAGATACATACACATACGCACACAAACACGCATGTTCCACAGTGGCTACATGTGAAGTAGAGGTGCACAATAAATTGGATTATTAATTTGGGTGGTGACTATCTACCTTAAGGAATGACCACAGACCTTGTCAGGGTGATCCCTTAAAGTCATTAAATTATCCTCAGCTCAACCCCCTGGCAGCTATGGCAAAGAGCAGACAGGCTTAACTTAGGGCAATGTGTGGAGTATTTATGCTGTGTCAAAACAGTAATAAAATTGAAATGCATAACTACAAAATTCCCAAACCGAATTTAGAAAAACAGAGAATCATTTAATAAACAAAATTACACAAAAAGACAAAAAATCAATAAGGGGTACCAGATGTATGAATTTGTGAAATTTGTAGTAGGACTAGCACCAAGAAGCATAAAATGCAAATGATAATTAATGGTCACAATAAATCGGAACCCAGGCCAATTTATCCCTGGTCACAATGGAGCGTGGGTCAGATACACCAACCAGGTTCATCTTGTGCGAACGGTTTCACTTCTGACTTAAGTCCTTCAACTTCCTGTTCACCACAGTAGTACACTTCTAAAGTCCCCCAGGAACCTAGGGTAGGCACTTGGAGACTCACAGGGTGTCAGGCAGAGCCCTGACAGAGGGGTCAAGTTCAGGTAAAGTTGCCACTGATCAGCAGGGCAAGACTTTTGTTTCCTGTTGTATCCCTGTAGCTTGAACTCGAGGGCAGCCTCATGCCCTTGGAGTTCACTTCTTTGCCATAGGTACAATACAGAGCAGGTGGAGTCCCTCATGGCTTTTCTTAGGTCACAGAGAGCAGGTCAATTCTCTTGATCTTCCCCAGGTCCAGGAATGTTATGAAGTAGATGCCTGGAGGAGCCCCATTTATGCCTTACATGCTAGTGGGTGGCATGCCCTAACCAATCGGGTGAAGGTTTCTGTGGCCAGCCCTACCCACTTTGGTTTTTAAGATGGTGAAAGTCTTCACCCACACTAAACTTAAGCTCTGAGGGCTGGGTGTGTTTGTGGGGACTGTACTATGGTAATCCTAGTGTCCTCCCACATCTAACACTAAAATCCAGATTTGGACTGTCACTGTACCCACAATAAACCCAGAGACAGAAATCTAGTAGATCAAGGCAGGGTTTTCCAGCAACCAGAGAGTGGATACACAAGAATCTTTTTAGCATCCTGTCTCCCTGTCTTTCAAGTGTGCCTCCAGGGTTATATGTAACCCATAGCAGATGTCTCAAGCAGGATTTAAACCTCCAGCATGATTTGAAACTGTGCAAAAACAAGCCCTCTGTGTTTGGAACCTGCCTGGGTGGGGGACAAAGGAAGGGCCCTGCCCAGGTGTCATCTAACATTTGCCTGTGACAGGGTATGCCTCTTTGAAGATAATCCAGTTCCTGGGCCCAAGTCCACTGGCCAGCCTGTCAAGAAAACAACACCATCTCCCCACACCCAGGTCCCTGGGAGCAGTTTTCACTCCTCCTCTGACCTCGCAGAAAAGGTGGATATCTTATAGAGGGCAAGATTCATTTGCATGCACAAACAGCTACAACTGTGTCAGCAGCAGCACAAGTTGTTGTCTAGTTTTGGAGGTCTGATCTGAAGTATTGCATTGGGCCCAGCTTTATGAGATGGTTGAAAGGGTGGACCGAGGGCACCAGAGGGTGAGTGGATTGATCAATGAGTCAGTGGATAGATGAGAGGATGGATTGGAGAGTGAGGGGAAATATCAGTGAAGACGTGGGTGAATGGATGGGTGCAATACTGGTTAGTGAAGTGTGGGCACATGTACATAGATAAATGGGAGGGTGAGTTAAGGGTTGAGTTTTGGAGGTCTGATGTGTTTTGGAAATGTTCACAAAGTGGGTCTTTCTTGGAACAGACCAGCTTTCTCTAAAAAATAGCATTGCATACACACCTATATTTCTTTTCAGGAGAAAAAATAGCAATGAGAGGCACTGTTATACTTTTGTTAATTTTATTATGTTAATATTGACTAGTAGCATAATTTTGGTTACGAGGAAAAACCTAAAAAGTAATTGTCTGATGCTCCTTGAGACAAAGAGATTTTGTGCCGAAATACTGAAGTCAACGGCATAGGCGAATCAAATGATGTTAAATACTTATAGCATCTAGGCTTATCTTAAAAACATCCTAGGTGGATACGACAGGATGGTATTGACCTGCTTCAGATTGGGGATCTTCCACAGGCTGATTAGTTTCCCTACCATGAATGACTGGTCTAGAACCATGAGTAAGTGCCCATGTGATGATATGTCTCAGCAATCAACAATGCATGCTCTTTTATTGTGCTAATTTTATTCTGTACAAAGCAGGAGGTGGATTTTACCAATTTTAAGGTTACTCGTGGTCAGACAATGTCATCCTGAGTTCTTCGTACTGCAATCCCTAGAGAATGAACATTTTACAAGGGCATTAGCCTTATTTTTTTTAAATGTAATTAAATGCAGGAAGACTATTTTTTATATGAATTTCTTATATTATGTTATCACCTCCGATCAAGCTCGAAGGAAGTTACAGTTTATTATTATTATATCTTGGTATTTGTTAATAATGATTTTAAAGCTGTATTGATTATAATGTTGTGTGATATCATGTGCTTTTATGATTTTCTTGCAAAAATCGAATAAAGCTTATTGAACTGAACTGACTAGTAATATTTTACCTGGTTCATTAAGCCAGTTTGCAAAAATCTCTTATACCAAATTCTCAATTTGTCTTTCAGGACTGTACTTTCATTTCCTCATGTCCAGGACTTTGCTGATGATCACGTTGGCCTTTTTTCAAAATTGTGAGGTTATTTATCAATAATATAAAACTCTGTCCCGCCAAATTTTGGGGACTAATAATGAGAATTGCAGACTCTCTTTCTTGAGGGAGTCTTTCCATTATGTGGATTATTTTCATTTATGAAATGGATTATCTACATGAATATTAACCTAAAAGAGAATGTCCTGGCGAGTGCCTAATGTGAGCCAATGGTTGCAAATGAGACCCACCAGCACTCTTTTTCTTTTTTGAGGACCGGGACTTATTTTTAATAATCAGACTTTGAAGCGGGGCAAGAGAAAGAGAAAAGCAGGAAAGAGGGAATGAAAGATGAAGAGAAAGTCGGAAAAACTTTAACAAAGAGAGAGTGCAGGGATGAAAAAGAGCCTGCAAGACTGAGATAAAGGGACAGGGAAAGCAAGTTGGTGGAAGAAAGAGACATGAGGTGCAATCAAGGCTGTACAGTCTTGGTATTAGGCAGCCTTGGCATTCAGCAGGGGTGCTGGCAGGCTTCTGAGAGAAATTTGGGCCTGGTACTTATTCTTTTCACCATAAATAACTTTATTTCGGCGTAGCCATAAAAGTAGACAATAAATAACAAGCAATCCATATACACAGTACCCCAGTATTGACAAGTAGTCATATCCAACGGCTTGTTTGAGTCCATATCAGGCAACCCAATCACTATTCACTTAGAGCACAATCCATTGCAGATAATATTCCCTATAAAATATAATTAAACATCATGATAAAAAGTGTACTTATTCTTTTACAAATTAAGGAAATTAAGCACTGGTTCTGGACCTGAGAGAAAGGAGATTGCCAGCGTGAAACACGCATTGGAGATTCAGTATTACAAATTTTGCAAATTGAGCTAATGATCCTTGTGTGAAATTGCTAATAAATATTATTATAAGAACATTACCAGAATTACAACAATGCCTCCCAGTGTTTGTTTCGTTGGATGACAGGATGGGTGAGTGGGTTGCTGAGTTACTTTAGGAATCAATGCATGAATTCATGGAAAGGCAAGAGGGTAGATGGGCAAATGGATGATTGAGGGTGTGAGTGTGGAAGGATGTGAGAGTGTTTTGAAAAATCTTGGAAGAAGAATGTGTGTTTAGGTGCTGGGGAATATTAGTGGATAGATGACTGCAGACTTGTATGTGGCTGGATAATATGAAGTTCCTATGGGTGAGTGGACGTATAGGTGCTCAGTTTGAAAATATATCTGTGAGTATATGTTGATGGTGCATGCTAATGTTGCATGTATCTACGTATGTATGGATAAAAGGATTTGCCAACAGAAAGTTTGTGTCTGTGAATGTTTAGTGAATGTGTATATTTATGGATGCATGGTCAATTGTTCTCTGCATGGTGGTGAGATAATCGAAGCATGCTTTTGGATGGATGGAATGATGGCTGTCTTGGTGGATGGATAGTTGGCTGATTGAGACATCAATGCTTAGAGAGATGGCCACGTTTATAAATGGATGGACAGATTGCACTGAATGCAGCATTTCAAGTGTGCCATCCTGCCTCTTGATGAGATCTCAAAGCACTCAGTATATGGGAGGGTGGGGAGTTTCCATATGTGAGAATGGCTGCATGGTGAGATGATGGATGCATGTTGAGATTTTGGTTACAGTTTATGAATCCAAGTGTGGATCGGTTGTCCAGAAGGTGAGTTTACAGATGGTCTACTGATGGATGGTGGGTTTATGTACTGAGCGTTTATGGATTAAACAAGAGATTGTGTGTGGATAGTTAGATAGTACTCTGGTTGCGAGTGTGTGGGTGGATATATGAATTTATGCTTGAATGGATAAGTGCGTGGATTGATGGACGGATGGAGAGTTTTTGTGTGGATAGAGATTAAGGGCAGCAGTCCCTCCAGAGCCCTCTAATCTTTCCATTGGCCTTTCTTCACAATGCTTAGCACTGAAGTGACCCTAACTTTCAAGGACTAAACTGCAATAACCCCACTTTTAGATGACTCTGGTGTTTTGGCTAGGTTCGTGCTATAGAAATATCATATACATGCATACATACATACAGACATACTGTTGTCAGATTGAGATGCATTTCCATTTGCTCCCCCTCAGAAGCCCACAAACACCTGCACCATTACATGCAGCATAAACCTAGGCGGTGTCCTGTGGCATCAGTGACAGCTTCTTCCAGCCATACTTTTTTCAGCAGCATCGACCACTTTTGGTTTTGCTTTTCTTTTTAGAAGTCTGAGTTTACATGGTCATCACTTAATGTGCTGTTAGTGTAACATTCTGGGCTTGCTGAGAGCATTAAACAACAACATATATAGTTGTATCTACAGAATTAAAGGTTCACTCTTTTATTCTCCAACGCACAACAGAAGGACGAAGAGCCACCGATGTTACAGTGCAGTCTAGATTAGATACAGTTAGATTGCTCGGCAGTTGCTAAGCCAATTCCACTTCATATATGCATCAGTTTGTTTTTATAAGCATGCCATTTTCCAAGGATAAGTTTCAGCTGTAAATTGTGCACAAACACCAATTGATTAAACAATAGGTTTTAACCACATTGATTTTGTTCGAGAAGATCCTTTTAAAAATACAGCTTGCTACTAGTTCTTGTACCATTTCTTCAGCTCCGAGATTTATAGGGAATAGCATATATTTCAAATATCAAAACTTAAACTGAGCACATTTGGCGAGAGTATTTTAAAAGTAATTTAGCACACTTTTGTCATTTTTATTTCTTTCGACCCACCAATCTCCAATTCTCGAAGCAGTTTGCAAGAGCAACCTACTTTCTATCTGCAGACTTCAAGATAGCTCAGTGGGTTGGTCATTGTGCTGTGCAGATCTGCGTGTAGTGGGCAAATTACAACTATAAATACTATTACGGCGGATTCAGCTTGTTATCATTCTGAGTTCCATCAGTGTGAGTTGCTTGATAATAATCTTGAAATGTTTGAGGCCTGGATTTCAGGTTAATGTCCATTTTTATGAATAGCTGCTAACATGTTGTATTTATTACATTGTATTAGTATTTTTATAGGACTGTCCATACCATTTGCGAAGCCTAAATTCCTTTCTTGGGGTTTGAATATTTGCCTAGTATAGCTCTTTTGGGCCCTGATTGGACCACAAAAGCATTGATTGTTTTTTCGTGCACCCTTTGGCCATGTGTGGTGTGGGGTTGGCTGCAGGGTCTGTCAATAGCCCGTGGGCAGCCGACCTCCCTCCACACATGGCCTTTGGCCTTGCGTCACATGGAGTTGGATGAAGGGCATGGCCTGTGGCCAGTCCCTGCATCCAGCCCCTTGTAAGCAGCCAACCCTATACCATGCATGGCCTTCTGGTGTTCACAGCATGCAGTTGGTCTCGCAGGTCCTGGCTGCACTCAGGTGGACTAACTGACTTTGCCAAAGAGTCACAACATAAAAAAATAAAAAGGGGGTCTATTATCACCTTTCTCCAAATAACCAATATTTATAATCTAATGTATAGTTCAGTAATTCACACAATGCAATTTTTAATAATAATTATTATAATTATATTTAATACATTTTTAATAAAAAAAATGTCTGTGAGTCCTTCTTTTAACATAGTTTATATTATTGCATGCTGTGGATTTAAAAACTTTAAAAGAAAGAATCAGTGTCATATTGTGTTCTTTTTTTAAAATAAAACCAACAAGTTCCTGAGTCTTTCTTTTGACATTTTTCAGCCTACAAAATGCAATCATAAAAACAACCCCAATAGGGCCTTGCGGTCCAGCTGAATATCATAAAGTTCCAGCTAGAAGTGCTTTTAAAACATATGGTAAGTTCTCCTAGGGTCATGGTTTTAATGAACCAGGAAACTTACTGTTTTTTCTCCTAATGTTTCTAGGGGGCTGCTTCTCTTCCTGCAGCCCCACAGAACGTTACAAAAATCGCTAGTGGTCCCGCTCCTGCTTGTAGAGGCAGAGCAAGCATAAAAATATTGTTTATCATAACAACTGTCTTCTATTATGAGTTGCAGATGTATAAGGCCCTGTACTTGGCTCCTACCCACTGGGAATGTAACCCAACTGACAGATACATTACATACATCAAATACACAAGTAAGTGGGGAGCCACTGTCTGCTTATTGCATATATTAATTCATACAACTTTGCTGTTCACACAAATTTACTTCATTAAAAAAGATTTTCCCAAATGTAATCTTCCTTCAAACTACTCCTTTGTATTCTCGAGACCGACTAATTTTATTCACAGAAATACTTCACATTGCTAACTGCTATACGAAAGGCAAAATATTTTCTCTTGAAAAGAGAAATTAAAGTCTCATTTTTAAAAAAAAATATATTTTTATTAATTCCAACCAAACATAGTGAGACATAATCAGGATACTAAGTCTAACAGGGGCTCATCTTATCAATAACATGCTCTGGTTTCGCCCAATTATAAAGCACCTATCCACACCCAACAGTTCTTATGTACCATCCCTCAAAATAATAGCACCAGTGAGCACCTAGACAGTAAATTAAACATAGTAATAGCGGCCAGCTAGCAATAAAAAACATAAAAGCGGTACCTGAGCCGCGCACTGTAAGAAAACGAGGCAAGTCAAAACCCCCCCCCACCCCTTATCCCTTCTCCCTCCCCGGCGTGTCACACAGAGCAAAAGTTTACACTAACATCAGGGTGCAATACAACAGTTCACAGTGCAAGTATCATACGATGTAGACCAGAAAGTTCTGCGGTGACAAGGATATTTACAATCAGGGATGCAATAGACATAAAGAGTCAGGTATGGGAAAGTACATTCATCAGGGTAAAATAGCTAGTTCTCCATCCGTGGAGTCCACATCCAGATCAGCATCCGGGGCCTTCAGTAAGACTACCAATGCCTCCCAAGCCCTCGCAGCCTCCAATGCTTTTTCACTTTTCGCGCGGCTAGCAAGTTGAAGTCTGATAATGCCCTCGCACTCCGCCCACTTAAGGAAGTCAACTTTCCACCGCTGAATACTGGGGCCTCGCTTGGATTTCCAATGTACTGTAATATTTCTTTTGGCCAATATAAGACCCAAATCTAACAATTTACTAGTGATCTTGTTTTTGGATGTGTGGGGGAACCAGTGCAGCAGACAAGGGCCTATAGTGGGTTCTATCTCTCGCTCGGTAATGTCACACAATAGCGTCACCACCTCCTCCCAATATGTCCCAAGCTGGGGGCAATCCCACATCATGTGGCGGAAATCCGCATCCTCCGTATTGCATCGTAGGCAAAGCGCTGTGTGTGTGCCGAAGTATGTGTTAATCTTGGCTGGGGTGAGGTAAGTTCTATGTAATATAAAAAAATGCACCAGCTGGAATCGGGCATGCCTAGTTCTTTTCCACGCCCGCTCAACCAGTTCGGCCCAAACCTTCTCAGGGATCTCCTCGCCTAAGTCCTCCTCCCACTTCTGTCGCAGTACCGACAACGGAGTCAGCGCCTCACGCGTCATGCGCCTATAGTGACAGGTAACTGCCTTAAAGGTACCTGCCGCTAGTACTACATACTGACAAGCCATGAAAGTCCGCGGCTCAGACAGCCCTTCTCTCCAGTGCTTTTGGATGGCCGCAACGAGGGCCGAATGAAGCAGAAAGTCCCCGCGAGGTAGATCGTACCTATCCTGTAAGGCATCGACAGGAAGGAGGGTGCCATCCTCATATAGGTTCCCTAAGGTAGACAGGCCTCTCTCCCCCCAGGCAGTCAGCGCAATCCAGTTGCCCCCATGCGGTAGAGAAGTACACATGGCCAGAGGGATCTCAGGTGCGAACGCGCGCGCAATCTGCGCTCTCCTCTGACTTCTGTTCCAACACAGCCGAAACGTCCGTAGCTCGCTAGTGAGTGCTTTGAGACGCAATGGCAGCTGCAAAATAATACAAAACAACACCTGCCCTGAGACCCGCCCGTCCCCCAGCTCATCCCGGCCCCCGAAAATCGAGCGCTACTGCTTGGGTAAGCCACTGTAATTGGGCCGCTAAATAATACGTCTCTAAGTCGGGCACCGCCAGACCACCATCCGCTTTCGGTCTCATTAGAGTTTTCAGCGCCACCCTTCGCCTGCCAGTAGCCCAGAGAAAACCTATGATCATTGATTGGAGCTGTTTAAAAATCGACGCAGGGATCCAAATTGGTAGGGTTCGAAAATAATACAGGAGCCTAGGGAGGGCTACCATTTTAAGAAGAGCTACCCGTCCGGCCACCGAAAGGGGCAAGGGCCCCCAGAATTCCAAGTTACTCTTAAGACCCCGGATGGCTCTGCCCACATTACCCTCCAAAAGGTCGGCCTGTGTATGATAAATACGGGTTCCCGGATACACCAAGCACCGGTGCTCCCACTGCACCCTGTCAGCAATTAGAGGGCCCCCATCCGAAGGAGCAGTGGGGAACAGGCAGGACTTCGCCCAATTCACCTTGAGTCCCGCAACCCCTCGAGATCTTGGAGTAAGCGCTTCGCACCGTCGAGGGCATCAGCCGTATTTGCGAGGAACATGAGTAGGTCATCGGCATAAAGTGCGATGTAGTGAGTGAGGCCCTCCACACAAAGTCCTGGATATCGTTGCCCCGTCCGAGCCTGGGCCGCTAGAGGCTCCATAGCCAGGGCAAACAACAGAGGGGAGAGCGGACACCCCTGCCGCGTCCCTCGGCTCACCGCACAGTCATCTGAAATCAACCCTCCCGTTTTAACCCGAGCGTTGGAGTATTTGTATAACAACGCAGTCCAAGCCACAAAAGTATCGCCCAAGCCAAAGCTTCGCATGACCTGAAATAAGTAAGGCCATTCTAGGCTGTCGAAAGCTTTTTCGATATCGACCGAGAAAATGGCAGCAGATGCCCTCGGATAAGATTCTGCTTCCAATATGCGAAGCAGGCGCCTCACATTGATGGCGGTGTTCCTTGTCGGGATGAATCCCGCCTGATCCCTGTGGACTAATTGGACCATGTGTGGGAGCAGTCGGGTCGCCAGGATCCGACTCAGAATCTTATAATCAGTAGTAAGCATGGACAGTGGTCGATACGCAGTCCTATCAGAGGGCGACTTCCCTGGTTTCAGAAATGGAATAATAATAGCCTCACGAGTAGTGACAGGTAGCTGTCCCGAGCTCTTTGCCTCGTTATAAAGCGTGACTAACTTAGGGGCCAAGAGGTCAATGTAAGTCAGATAAAACTCAATCGGTAGGCCATCCACCCCAGGGGGTCTTCTTCTTTGCCATATGTTTGATCGCTCCCCGAACTTCCCCTATCGTTATATCCTGGCCTAGCAACTCTGCCTGCGTCCCATCAAGTTTTGGAAGGTCAGCTGCAGCTAGAAACTCCCCAAGAACCTCATCATTCAGCGTCACCTTGCTCTGATAGAGATCTGTGTAATATGCGTGAAATTGATCATTAATCCCCTGTTGAGTATAGCAAATGTCCCCCGTTGGGCTGCACAATTCTAAGATGACCGTCCCCCGAAGAGCGGGGTTGGCTAACCAAGCCAACAACGCACCAGATTTATCTCGCTCTGCATGAGCGCGCGCCAGAAACTTTTTATAGTCGCAGCGGCGCAATCTCTCCACCCGTACGGCAACCTCCTCCCTCGTCTCTAATAAGTCTTGCTGTCTGTTAGGCCGCTTGGGCCGGTCATGTTCCACCTCCCCAAGCGTTGATCCGCAACCTCTATTTCTTGCAATAGGGTCTTACGTACCCCCAACATGTTGGCAATACAGTCCCCCCTCACTACAACCTTAAAGGCATCCCACTCCACAGCAGAGGAGGATGCCGTGCCCGTGTTGTCAAGGAAATATTGGGTGATACCAGCCCCCACCACCTCCCGAAAGACCTGATCTTCCAGGAGCTCTGGATTTAAACGCCAAGTTGGAATAGCGGGGCGCGCCTGGGACCAGTGTAATCGTAGGAGCAGTGGATTATGATCTGAGATTGTCCTGGTAAGGTATTCTCTATGTTTGACCGCCACGTGTATATCTGGGGAGAACAGTATCGCATCTAGCCTAACGTGGAGCTCATGCAGCGCTGAGAAGTAAGAGTAATCACGCTCTCCCAGATGAAAGGCCCGCCATACATCAACCAACCCCCATCGGAGCTGCCAATCCCTCCTGGCTTTAGATATCTTATGAATAGGTGCGTCAGGGAGAGGTGGGTGCGATCTATCCAGGGAGACATCAGGAATGGAGTTAAAGTCCCCACCCATAATCACTGATCCAGTCAAATATGTCGCCAATTTCCCAGATAATTGTGTGGAGAAGGCCGGTTGTTCCGCGTTGGGCGCATATATACTGCCCAGTACCACATCCTTACCATTGAGCCGCCCCGCCACCATCACATATCTTCCCTCTGGATCTGCTAGCTGCTGCACAGGATGGAAAGGCACCCCCGCTCTAACCCATATTAATACTCCCCGCGCAAAGGCAGAGTAAGTGGTGTAGAAAAACTGACCCCGCCATCTACGCTGCAGGGCGAGACCCTCATGGCGCGTGACGTGCGTCTCCTGGAGGAAGGCGATTTGAATCCCCCTGCGCCCCAAGTAAGCATGTATCTTGTGACGGCGGACCATAGTATGCATACCCCTGACATTCCACGATATACATTTCAAGTCAAGCAATGAACTCATAAAAAAGCTGTGTACAGTCCCCTAATTGACTCCTTATCGTGACACGCCGAGTCCCCAGCAACACCCAATTACAAAGAAGAAAAGAACCCCAACTCCCCCTCCCCAGAACAGGCACTAAAACACTAGTCCCCATCCAAACTAACTAAACATTCAGTGTCCTCTAGTAGCTACAGAGGATCAAAGGGGAAGGCGGCTGCAAGCCGACGCTGTCTGACTATGTAACCCACAATCGAAGCAGCGCCATGCCACTGGCAGCACACATTGCCCCGAATCCGAGGGCAGAGTACAACTGTACAACCCACCGACCTACCAGCGCATGCAAAGGCAATGCAATGTCAATAGGCCAAAGAGGTGTAGAAGCATGAGAAAGAAAAGAAGGAGTAATAGAAAGAGCGAGGTAGCACTAGAAAGGCGACAAAGCATTCAAATAATGTCATCAGCAGTCCCAGAGGTAACGTGTGGTAACTGAACACTGTCATCATTGGACACCTCAAAGGCAGAGCCATCCGACACTTTCTCCGAGCCAGTGTCCGCTCCAGAAGTCGGTTTAGTATCTTGCAATAGCTCAGACACCGCCCTTAGTGCGGCCATCCTCTCCCTCTCCGTCTGGGAGGCACTGGGTGTCTGTCCGAAACGACGTTGACGTCCTGCTCGCCGAGTCCCTTGGGGACGCTGCTCACCCACAGTGGGGTCGGCTCTTCGCTCCGTCGGTCCACGGCCCTTTTGTAGGCTTCGATCCAGTCCCAAGCCTCTTGAGGGTTCTCACAAAAATGAGCCTTGTCATCCAGAACTATCCGCAGACGAGCCGGAAACATCAAGGAGTACTGAAGCCCCTCATCACGCAAGGCTCTCTTTACTGCTAGAAATGACGTGCGGCGATGCTGGACCTCCAGCATATAGTCAGGGAAAATCGACACTTTGGAGTTGTCCACTATGTAGGGCCCTGTGGAGCGCCCTTTCTGCAGCAGGAAATCTCTGTCTTTATAATGCAGGAGACGAGCAACCACCGGGCGGGGAGGCCTCCCAGGTGCCGGTGAGCGGGGGGGGGACCCGGTGGGCCCTCTCCAGAGTGTAGAACTGGGTCTCTTCCTGGCCCCCACACCACATCTCGGAGCCAGCCCTCCAGATAGTCAATCATGTTGGTACCTTCCACTCCCTCCGGTAAGCCCAGCACCCGAATGTTGTTCTTGCGATTGCGCCCCTCAGCATCTTCAGCTCTCTTCTCCAGCAGCTGAACTCTTTGGGAGATATCGCCCATATGCGCGGAAAGGGATTGCTGCACCGGTGCCATGTCTGCCAGGGAGGCCTCCGTCTGCTTTACTCGGACCGCCAACTTAGTGTGCTCCACCTGCAGGAGCCCCAGCCCCACCGCCACATTAGCAATATCTTGATGCAGGGTGTCCTTAGTGTCTGCGATAGCCTGCAATATTTGGGCCAACTGTTGCTGGACTAAACTGTCAGTCGGGGGCTCTGGTGACTCCCGCCCCCTCCTCTCTGACGCCGATTCATCAGGATCTTGAGTAACCCCCATCTGCTTGCCCCTGGGCTTCCCCATCTCACCAGGCGTGTCCCGTTCTCAGCCAAATGCCAAGGGGCAGTGGCGCCCCCTAGTGCCGATCCCGGAGCAGATGTGAGCGACAACGTCTCGCGCTGGAGCGAGTCCTCTGTCCAACCTCACCACTGCTTATAGGCTGCACAGATCCCCAGGTCTAGTTCTCAATGAACAAGCCGCATGAGCAGGTCCCAGCCCAGAGGCACCAACCCCTTCGAACACTGCTAGGGTCCGCTCTCGAATGCTCTCCAGGTACAAGAGCAGTGCATTTTAGCACCGGGGAGGGCAAAGCTCAGGCACCCCCCTAGTAAAATCAAGTCCCCCCCAAAAAGTCAAGGAGTCAAGGGGCCCGCAGCAGAAGTCTGGCCACAACCGCTCTTTACTGCAGCTCACAGGGTCCTAGGGCGGGGTCCTCCAGAGATGGGAGCTTGAGAGACTTTATGCGCAGCCCCCAGTAACAGCAAAAGGTGCACGGCTCCTTGGTAGGCACTCCCAATGGTTTCTTCCTGGCCCCCAGCAGGCGAGGCAGCACTTACGGCGGGCAGGCGTCCCAGCTGAGCCCCCGTCATCAGCCGCAATCCGCTCCTGGGAGCCTCCGTCACAACTCCCGCAGGTTGCAGTCACACGCTGCAGCAGCACCACGCCGGTGGAGCTCCGTCCGCTGCAGCAAAGACAAAAGGCGCCAGCCACACTCCACACTATCCCAGCGGCAGCCAGGAGTTCCAGACGGGTATGTCCGGGCGAGGGCCCCCACCGATGTCCCACACAGTTCCAATGCCCCGGTAGCAACGTGGGGCAGCGACCCCAGCACCGCCTCCAGGGTCGCAGGGAAACGTCTAAGGGCCCTGCCGCAGTACGCGAGCCCCCACTCCGGGAAAGATCGCCCCAGGTTGCTCTCCCCACCGCCGCTCCTCCATGTTACTCTCACCGCAGCAGATCCGCTCACACCGCCATTAAAGCTGGGTAGAAGCGCCGGGATCAGACGTGCAGCTTCCGCAGCTGCCGGATCAGGCAGCCCGAGGCAGCGGACGCCGCCATCTTAGGATCACAGAGCCGGAGCCTCCTCGATCACCCAGCCCGGGCGCCCGAGTCTGCCACAAAACCAGCCCAGATGCTCCCCAGGCTCAGCGGGGCCAGGTAGATGCCCTCGGATCCGAGGCAACAGCAGTTGTTAGCAGGATAATTTGCCGGGCCGGCGCGGAGCTCCAAGCTCACGCGTCCATCGCCATCGGCTCGTTAGCCACGCCCCCCCAGAGAAATTAAAGTCTCATAAATTCATTCTTGATGAAAAGATATAGCTACAGCCATGAGTAATTGCTTGATATACAGATACAGCTAACACGTGTTTTGCAACACAGCAACTGCTTCTTTTGGGCTTAGATGAAAAGGTAAAAAAGAAGAAACCTGGTTTCTGAGTCCCAAAATGCCTCATACTCAACGATGGATAAGATATAATATCACACGGCCTTGATGCGTTGCTATTCTAGTCCATTCACAATGGAATTATCTTGGGACAACTCATAATATCGCTCCTCCAACTGCTCCATCATCAGCTTTATCTCATTGCGCATGGAGTCATCATTATCCGCAGTGCCGGCAGCTCTTATTTAATCCTTTGGCAGCCTGTGAGGAAGCGCCGAATCTACGTCTGATCGCATGCAATAATCCTAACTTGCTGCCAGGATCTTCTCAAATGTGCTTACTTTGTGCCACTGCCCCAGTTAGTGATGTGAAGTATTTCTGTGAATGAAATTAGTCATTCTTAAGACTACAAAGGAGTCTTTTGGATGATTATATTTGGGAAAATCTTTTATACTAAAGTAAATTTGTGTAACTAGCAAAGTTGTATGAATTATTATATATAATAAAAAGAGTGTGGCTCCCCACTAACTTGTGTATTTGATTATTGTTTATTATAAAGTTTCAGGGCATTATGGGGTGCTTCTTCCTAGGAGCAATGAATAATTAATGAGATCCTCTTGCCGCTTTCGTTTTTAAAAGTTATTGGGTGTCCCGGTGCCCACCCAAGACACCCATAGCTTATTTTTATGTACATTCACTGAAAAAAACAAAGGTTAGAGTGACATTAAAGTTAGGTATAGTAATAATATCTTAGTTTATGTTGAAAAGAACCTTAGAAATTCACTGAAAAAAGAAAGGCTAAAAGGGCATTATAGTCAGGTGAAAATGTCAGTTAAAGCATAGCGTTTTAAATGAACAAAACCACTGAAAATCACCAGATATAGTTATCTCAAGTAACTGTAACTTATGCCCTGAAGTTACTGTAACTTGCACCCCCGCCATGGACAGTGTTGTCATCAATGATGTCATTTCAGATAAGGGAGTCACTGTTCCTTGTAAGAGGTAAAGGAAGAGATGGAGAGTACTTTTGTCGTGTGCTACTCTATCTGTGGGGGACAGTGTGTCCTCATCATGATGCCCTCACACACCCCGAAGGATGTCATGCTTCATCATTGGGCTTTGCTCCTCGTCGGGCTGGCGCTGCAATGCCCTGCAATGCCCTACGGGTCCCCAGAAGACCGGAGGAAATCACCCTACTAGTGACACTCGACGTGGAAGCATTGTATACCAACATCCCACAAGAAGCCACACTAAGAGTGGTTGAAGAAAGCCTAAGGAACAACGACTCTGCTACACCACAACCTATAAATTTCATTCTGGAATGCGCAGAACTAGCCCTGAAGAATAACTTCTTCAAGTTCCAAGACCAACACTATCAACAAGTCCATGGAACTTGTATGGGTAGTACATTTGCGCCGAGCCTAACATGCCTATACATGGCCCACTTTGAAGCCCAACACATCCTACGAGTTTCCAACCCCTTCAAACCAGAGATAAAAGAATGTGTACTAATTGCCTTTCGGGAGCACGGGTCACTGGACCTAATAATCAGCTCCTAGTGTCCCCCCCCTCTTCATAAATAGGGTCATTTCAGATAACACAGTAATTTTATCAATGATGTCATAGAACATGTCACGAGTGATGTAATGTGGGAGGAAATTATCAGTGCATGACGAGGGCGCGAGTTGCAGTTACTTTAGGGAACAACCCCCCCTTTGCGCCCAAGCCATGGGCAGTGGGTGGTTGAGAGCAGGGCTTGGGGTCCATTTTAAGTGAGGCAGACCTACTGACTTTCAAACACACAAATGTGTTGATGATGCTTGCAACATGTTTAACAACTGGCAATCGATCTGGGTAGCATTCCAACCCATCATTCTTTTGCCCACCATACTACCTCAGATTAGACCCAGCCATATGCAAATCGTTCTTGACCCTGCTCCAATAGGAACAGTCCAGCCTAACTGTGAAGTCAGGTCCTCTCTGAACCAGAACAGAAGCAATCCAAGACTGATTGGGTCTCTTCCGTCGGGTGTAGCTTGGTACTCAGACCTAATGACTTTCTTCTTAGTGTACCATCTGGACCTGGACTTCCACCTACGTTTGGAGTTTGTAAAATGTGTCCCATTTCTTGTGGCCTCTTGTTTGAGGGTTTTGTTACCCTCGTTCCCTGATAGGCTTGTTGGCATCAGTGGGGTACTCATTGTATTCTTTGGCCTGCTCTTTCATGGCTTGCTCTTGTACTTGGACCTGCAGCGGGCAAGCTCTTTCTGTGCTTCTTTAGCAATCTTCCTTAAGGGTTAGGTGCCTCCTTTCTTCCTGGTTTGTAGACCAGACTTGGGGCCTGATTTAGAGTTTGGCATACAGGTACTCTATCACAAACATTACCGATATCCTGTATTATAGTCCAATGCATTTGTAATAAGGTGGACGGAGTATCCATCTGTTGGGCCTGCCATCCTTGGCGTGGTTTCGCTGGTCTTTTTGGCCTCTGCCTCCTGAATTTTTGCTGGGTGCTGAATTTCGTTTCTGCTGGTCTAGATGCTTTGGGCACTTTGCCACTTCTGATCAGTGCCAAAGTGCAAGAGCTCCCTCTTTAAATTGTGTTTATGGATTAGTGTTTCCATTATAGGCCTATTTGATTTACTTCTGAGGCACTGGTACAGTGCACGGTGTGTGCCCAGGACCTGTAAATCAAATGCTGCTAGTGAGCCTGCAGCACTGATTGTGCCACCCACACAGGCAGTCTTTCAAAGGCCAGTGTCTGCATGCAGTTTTTACTGCCATATCGACTTGGCAAGTGCCCTAACCTTCCCTTTCCTTACTGTGAGTTACCCCTAAGGTAGGCCCAAGGTACACCCATGGGCAGAGCGCAGTGTATGTCAAAGGTGGGACATGTACTGGTGTGTTTTACATGTCCTAATAGTGAAGTACTGCCTATTTAGTGTTTCACTATTGAAAGGCTATCTGTCCCATAGGATAGCATGGGAAACACTTTGTAACCTCTTACAAGTATAACCTCCCATGAGGACAAGATAGAAAGATAGAGTTTAGGTTCTCTGAGCTCATAAAAAACACTTTTTTTAGTAAAGATGGCTTTTAAATTGTGGGTTTGAAAATGACACTTTTAGAAAGTAGGCAGTTTCTTGCTTAGCCACCCTAACTGTCTCTGCTAAGTTGTGTATTGACTGTCTGGTTTTGAAGTTACAGGAGCTGGGGATGTGCATTCACTGCATACAGCCACTGGGGGTGGGGTTGAGGTGTGTCCTGCCTTTCCTGGTTGACTCAGAGCTAAGCTGAATAGACCTGGGTTGCATTTAGAGTAGTGGGAGGAGTTTCCCTTGCACCTGAATAGGCCCTGTCTCCTGTGCACAATGCTGTCTCCACCTCCTGCCAAGAAGCTGGACCAGAGAGGACATAAATGGTTTGGACTGAGCTGAGAGACTTTTTGCCACAAGAGAACAAAGGAAAATGTGGTATAAATATGGGGGCCCGGACCCCAGAACTTTAAAATACTTCTGGACTCAAGAGGAACCTCTGCCAAGGAGAACAGCTGGAGAAGCTGTAAGGAGGAGTACTGCTCTATTGCTGTGTGAATGCTTTGCCGAGTTGGCCTGCAGTGGCTGCTTCTGCCAATGAGAGGACAAAGTATGAACTGTGCTGTGTATACTGCTTGAAGAAGATCTCCAAGGGCTTGGTGTAGAACTTGCCTCCTGTTCTTAAGTCTCAGGGACACAAAGGGGAATATTTACAACAAAGTGGCGGAGTGCAGCGTTGGCCTCCTTGGCTTAACACCGTGCTCCATCACTTCAGAAATAAAGGGCTGCACCATATTTTAAACAATATGGTGCAGCCCTGCATTTCCCCCTGCGCTGGCACTAAATTTAGCAGCCTAGCACCAACGCAGGCACCCTTGCACCATAGTGCAAGGGTGTCTGCGTTGAAGGGAAGATTGTTTATGTGCAGGAAGGTGTCCCTTCCTGCACATAAACAATCTTTAAATTGTGTTTTGTAACTTTTATGTGGGCTGCTTAATGCAGCACATATAGAAGTTGCAAAACTTCATTTTTTGGGGGGGATTGTTTATGTGCAGGATGGTACACCTTCCTGCACATGAACAATCATGCAGCACACATAGAAACAGCAAAAACGAGGATAAATAAAGCATTTCTCCTCATTTTGCCTGTTTAAGACCAGGTTTTCCCTGGTCTTAATTTTGGCACTGCCTCCTATTTACACCCCTCTAGTAAATAGGGGGCAGCATCAAAATCAATGGGTGTTGCGGTGGGCGTTGCTCCGCAACACTCATTGCCCTCCCCTTTTATGCTAAGTACAGCGTGAAAGGGTGCCTTATTTACGAGGCAGCGTTAAGCCACATTAAGTGGCTTAATACTTCCTTGTAAATAAGACAAAGCCCCTATCGACACCACAACGTCACTAAAAGTGAAGATGTGGTGGCGATAGTGGCTTTTAAATATGCCCCAAAGACTTTAATTCCTCTGTCCTCCTGCACCTGGAACTGCAGTTTCAGCTGCCACTGAGGGAAAAAGCAACACCGATGCCGGCGAGCGACGCCGCGACCTGCAACGAAGCCGTGGACACTGCTTGTGAAGTGCACGACGCACCGCCCCGACTTGTACTGCAGCCCGACGCCTGCTGAAGTCACACCGTATCGACTCTGATGCCGTCATCGAGGACACTGCATGCACCGAAGCAGAGGGCACCACTCGTAATGCTTACAACGCACTGCCCCAGCTTGCATTGCAGTTCTGACCTCACCGACGCCAGTGTTTCATCATCGCAGAGCCGACACCTGACATGGGTGCCCTCCCGAATCCATCGACCCTGCACAGTCGTAAGGAACTGACTCTTTGCCGCCATTGTGATGTCACCTCACTGGCAACTGTAAGGAACCAACACCTCACCTCCCCGGCAACAGTAAGGAACCAACGCCTCACCTCCCCTTCATCACAGTAAGGAACCAACACCTCACCTCCCCTGTGGTCGTAAGAAACTGACGCCTCACCTCCCCGGTGGTCATAAGGAACCAACACCGCCCGACGCCAACGATGCATCACCGCCCCAACACCGTGCAACATCTTTGTTTTCCTCGTTTGCCAATGTACTGTTCTTGGGGTCTGTAAGACTCTGTTTCCAGCCTGTGCATGACATAGTAGGCGCCATACTTTTGGATTTTCATCGGTCACAATGTTGTAATACCCCAGGTGTGGCTATTTGTTACTACACGCTTTATTTTGTGAATAGCCTATTTTCTGAATATATATCTTGACTTGAGTATGGTGGATTTTTGTCTTTTTGGTCTTGTTTGGTTTACATAAAGATTTTCTATTTTTCTAAACTGGCGTGGTGTCCATTTGTGGTGTTTTCTCTGTGTTACTATGTGTGCACAAATGCTTTACACACTGCCTCTGAGATAAGCCTGCCTGCTCGTGCCAAGCTACCAAGGGGGTGAGCATGGGTAGTCTAAGGGCATAACTCCCTTACCCTGACTAGAAGCAAGGGTCCCTACTTGGACAAAGGTGCAAACCATTGCCAACTAGAGACCCCCATTTCCAACACATCACATTTGTAATGGAGTACAAATCTACCGATCTCTAAATAAGCAGACCCCCCAGGATATTGCGGCATGGATTAGCAAATTTAGCGGCACAAATATGGAAATTTAGCGGCACAAATATGGAAATTTAGCGGCATTTTTGCGGCACTTTATTTTACTCATAATTATTCCTTTTCAGCCTGAATTCAATGGAAACTGTTTTAGCAGAGTATTCCACTTTGCAATAGGCATGTTTAAAGTGTCTGCAGCTCTACGGAAGCACAGCTCAAGTCCTAACCTCGTGGGAGGGAGCTGTATTTCTCCCTGGGATGTTCTAGTGCGCATGTATGCACCTCTGCCGGGGTACCGCTGCCTCCCGGATCCGTGAGGCAGGACACCTCTTCCTCAGGCACCCTAGGGCGCAGGATCGTAGTGGCTGATCCAAATAAGTGAGACAGACTGCATAGGGAGGTCACCGTCTGCTTACCTGGTTCAGTCCTCATAAGTCGACTTGAGCATGCACCTAACACCGTGGTACTATTCCTTGTGCCGCTAAATTTGCGAATCCATGCCGCAATATCCTGGGGGGGTCTGACTAGAGGAGCGAATTGAAAGATCTGTAGAAAATTGAGCTGCAAAGCAAGCTGGTTTCAGTTCCCCCTTGAAGGTGAAGACGTAATCATTAGCTCATCAAGATTCCATTTGGATGCAGGCAGGAGGAGTGTTGTGATGGGAGTAAAAAATGTAAGGAATTCTGCAATGCATGGGGTGTTCCCCAGGAGTCACACGTTTGCCGCAGAAAAGGGGTCCATCATATGTGAATTTGTATTCAGCCTACCTTCTGTATTTTATATGTTTCAGGCATTGAAGTTCAACTATAATTCTAGGCAAAATGTAGAAATTGACTATTCATAGAACATGTGTTACTATTTCAAACTAGAAATCTTCTTCCTTGTGGGCTAAACCTACACCTCTCACCCTGCTAGTCACCTCAGACTTACCCTCTCACATCATTAAGCTCTTCAAAGTTTCCACAGAGTAGCTGGGGTAGTTTAGTAGTGGTCCTTTTGGACTCTGCGCTTTTTCATATTTATGGCGCGAACTCAACCCGAAGGTATTGATTGGAGCGCTTTACCTGAGCGCCAGTTACTTTACACAAGGACATATTCATGTTTAAGTGATTTGCCCAGAATCACAGGATGAAGAACCGACGCCGAGACTCGAACCGAGTTCCCCAGTTCCAGAGTCGGCAGTTTTGACTGTAACGCCACATCCTGTCACCTTGCCTCACTCACCACGAGCTGTGAAGTATGCAAGCAATGGTTTCCCTTGATTACAGTCACTGTAATCAAGGGTCTGCGCCTTCCCCCTTTCTGGTTTTGAATGTAATTTGAGTCATCTCAAAGTATTTGACGTTTATGAGTCTCCAAATAATGAAAAATAACCATGCTCGTGCACTGCCAATTCCTTGCATGCGATAGATATTGTGTCGCAGATCGTTTTATTTACACCATCCTTCAATAATATTTTGCCAGGTTTTTTTTTGTCACAAAGCACGTGGAATTCTATGCCTGGCTGCGTCTCATGTATTCAATGCGACTAACAAACACACACGGTGTGAACAAGAAGTCTCAGGAATGTGTCATACAGTAATGGCTGAAAATATAATTCAAATTCTAGAACATGCTGTTGTGCTCAGTACTGACGAACTGGAGACATTCCAATAGAAATACTATATATTTTCTAACATTGTTTAATCCCACATTTACTAAATGATTTTCAAATACTTTTAATGGTTTTCTTGAACATACATTAACACGAGTGTAAGTTTAATAAACCCTTACAGTGTATGTGCGCATCTCACAGAAGTGGGCAGCTGCCTCGTTGAATAACATTTGATCCGCCGAGAGACGGCTGCTGCGGCTTCTTCAAGATTAAGTTCAGAGGTCGGCGCGAGTTCTAACAATACTCGAACCTTGTCTTGATGAAATGAGTACAGATGCTTTTATAGAGGGCACAGAGATAATGAGCTGGAGTGCCTTGTAAAAAAAAAAATGATTGCGTTTTTCAAATTTCACGGGCAGTTTTGTAAAAATCGCGGCCTTTTTACAAAACTGCCGATTTCGCGATTTGTTTGCAAATCGCGAAATCCTGGAGGGTCTGAATAAGGCCATTAATCTTTCTTGTATTCCCTACTGTGGCTTTTGGGATGTCCAGTGATTCCTGCTGGGCACAGAGCAGAAGGTGCTGCACCCACTCATGGCTGGAGTTACTTGGTCCTTACTTTGAGTCCTGTGGTACATTTTGACTAATTTGTGCTTGTTTACTGGCAGGTCCTACATTTCATTGACTTTGTCTGAGTTTCTCTAAGTACAGACATGAATTGATGGGTGATATGTTCGCAATACGGAATTACCCCATTCCATGGCCTCCCCAGTCCTGGCCGCTGTGTAGGGGTGTGATTTTCTCATTGGTCTTCTTGGCACTATTTACACACTTAGTTGATTGATCCACTGAGTTGGATCTTTCTATCTTGAAATATTAGACTCTACTCTCCTGCCTCGTGGGTGACTTTAATCTTTGCTTTTTACTTTGGTACCAGGCTTGGGCTGATATGCTCTTGTTTCTTCAGTTTGGGTATGATGTGATGCCAGCTGGTGGCCATTTTCTTTTGCTCCTTGGAGTGCTTGAGGTTGAGTTTGCTTCAAGGGCCTTAATCTGATGTCTCTGACTTCCTTCTGGTATTCTTGTTCCAGGGCCTGGTTCCTCATCAGCTCCCCTGCCACCTGGAGTGTGGGTTGATATTTGTCTCTCACCTTTGTGCTCATTTTTACTTTCGGCAGGGTATGCCTGGTCTATGGGGGCACTGGTGCTCTTAGTCCCTGCCTTGAGATCTCTTCTGACTTTCTTCCCACCACCTCGCTGGTTTTGCCTGATGAATTTCTTGTCCAGTGACTGTCTTTGGCTTCCTTGCATCTGATTTTGCCTTGTAGGTGTCAAATCTTACTGATGTCCACTCTGCTACTGATATGTTCCTCTGGGAGCTTTGGTTATACCTTCTGGCTCTTGGGGCTTCTTATCCTTGTCAACTTTCCTTGGCTCTGGCTATTGAGGTCTTTTTGCTTTGTAAGGTCAGAGTTTCCTTTTGTGTCTGGGCTTTACCCTTTGTGGCTGGGTGAATGAAGCCAATTGCTCCTGCTTTGGTAGATCCTCATTATGTACGGACTGGGACCAGAAAATGGTGAGAAGGTGATACTTCAGTTAGTTATTGATGATCTCATTACTCCAGTTGTTCTTGGCAGTCCAGTCCTTTGGATCCTCCGATCGCGAGTAACTGCTCCGATGGTGCGGATTTACCTCATGATGCAGCGTAGTACTGTTAGGACATGGAAGAAGCATTGGCTAAATAAAATTTGCAGTTGGTGATCAATGCCCTTCCTTTTATCACTAGATACAGTAAACAACTTGTTTTATATAGTGATTCATACTGCAGTTGTGCCGATTCTAAATGCTGTAAATGACAGTTGTAATTAATAGTTTAATGGTACTACATTATTCAACCTAGGAAAAATGAAAGGTATGGATTGCCCTCCAGCATTCAAATTCATCTCACTGAGCAATGTTTTTGTAGTTTTTGTTTACATTTGTGCTCCTTTGTCTTCATTCTATTCTCTCCCCCGCCCCCCCACATCTTTCCTTTTTTCCACCCAGGTTATTTCCAAGTTTCCACTTTCCCTCCATTTCTCATTGTCTTTCATTGCTTTGCACTCTTCCACCTCTATACATGTCATCCCCTTTCTTGTCTTCACTGTTTCTAGGTTCTTGAAGTGCACTGAAGATGTTGTCAGTAGATGGTACATACATGTTCAATACAAAGGTAGAAAATAAATACATCTTTAATTCCAATCTTCTGTTGCCCCAACTCATGCATTTTACTTCCACCCCATCTTTCCCCTTTTCCCCATTCTTATTCCAAGCACACTTCACACCCTCCCTGCCAGGCCCCCCATCTTCTCTCTTTCCGCGTCCGCACTTCCACCCCAAGTACCCTATATCCTATGCTGTTTGTAATGTAGAGGTGGGCAGAACTCACAGAGTTTCACTCCGCAGAGTTCTGTGGAGATACATGAAAACTCTGCAAGATTCCGCGGAGTTCTGCTAATAGGCAGAATTAGGCACGTTGCCCTGCTCGCGCTGATTTTTAACGGCGGGTGCTCGTTCAGCACTGAAAAATCAGAGCAAATGGCACCACATGGCATGCTGCTTCTCAAGTTGATTTTGCTGCTGCTTGAGTAGCTTTTTTACTCGAATGGCAGCTTTCTGACCACAAACGTCTTGGCCGCCAGCGCCCACTCATGTTGGGGAAATCCTGCTGGGTGCCCTCCCAGCGACCAAAAATTGTGCTAGGGGATGCCAAATCTTGCTCGCCAACTTACAGTTGGTGAGCCACACACGAGAAAAAAATCTACCACGCGGCACTTGGTAAAACTCCTCCAACTCCACGGGCAGAGCGAAATTTATCACTCACCCCTAGTTTGTAGGCAAAATCTGGGATCCTCCCTGGCTCCCGCCTTTGCATCCTAAGACTGCGATCTTGAATAGGCCAGGGCGTAACTGTAATTATGCTGGAGTAATTTTGGTAATTCTGCATTACTCTTTGATGCGAAATTATTGATAATAACATGATTACTCCCGCTTTTGTAATTATGAGTAATTTGGGGGAAAAACCCTACTGCAAGAGCACATTTAGCAACTGTGTGCGGCCGCTCGCTATCTGTCTTCTGCTGCATTTAGCTGTATTTCTTCGTGCAAAATCGATCCTCCCATTCATTATGGACGCAAGGGTGTATTTTGTGCTGAGGAAATCGCCCTAAATGCCGGAGTAAGTTGGGGGACAATCCTACCCCAAGAGCACATTTAGTAAGCGTGAATAGCTGCTCACGCCCACTATTCATGTTCTGTTGCATTTGGATGTATTTCTTATCACAAAATGCATTTTTTGCCCATTTTGGGCAGCAGGGGGCATTTTTGTATTAAGAAATAGCACTAAACACAGAAGTGCTCTTTTTGCTTAACTATGCATACTCTTGTGGAATTTTTTGTTAATATTGCTTGATCACACTACACTGAATTACACAAGTTACTGCCAGACCTAGTCTTGAAGCGATATGTGTGCCTTAAGCAAAATGGAAGCGTTGCTGAAAATATATGGAACCATAAATGAACAGAGATGGCTTTACTGTATCTTTGACGGTAAATAGAGCTACGGTCAGATTTAGAATTTTGCAGACAGGTCCTCAGTTACAAACATGACGGATAGCACATCCGCCTTATTACCCGTGTAGGGAGATATAATGCACTTGAAATAAGGCAGACAAGACATCTGTCACATTTCGGATGGGATATCCGTCACATTTGTGATGGAGTTACCCATCCTCTGAACTCTAAATCAGGCCCTAAGCTGTCTTCATATGTCTTGCAAGGAGGCATGTGTCAAATGAAGGCTGTACAGGGTAAGCGACGCATACGCACAGCTGGGATTTCCATTCCCTGCCTTCTTATTCTGCTCCGAGGTTTATATTACTGAATATGAAGGAGGGGGAAGGATGGAAGGACGGGATCTGCACCTTTGTGTTTCAGAACAGCATGGGATTGTGTGAGTTGAATTTAGAAGATTTCTAGACAGGTTGTGGTCTGCTTAAGGCCGACAGCATAGGAAGAAATCCGTCACATGTCAGGTACTTGCTCCATGTAAGGTCTACTTATGGATTTCTTAATAATGTAATTAACCCTCTTAAAATCAAACAAAAAGGCAGCCTTACTTGTTGGATGGCAACCTAAATGCTGAACTCTTGCCGGCCGCAATCAAGGTGATTAACACTTATTGATTGTTTCATTAATATGTGCAAACCACCAGAGAGCCGGGGCTGGCTGGCTGCCTTCAGGACTGAACGAGATGGGGTTGACTAGGAGCTTGGAAATCCCAGAGTCATAGAAAAAGCAGATGTAAATACTACAGGGTCACAGAACGTTAGCACATCCAGCACACTGCTGTCAATGTATGTAAACATTTCAAACAATCGTAAATCACTGTTATTGTGAGACACCCAGAGAGAGCACCAGAGGAGTGCACATAAAACGTATTCAGTTGTACTATTTATATATTTTATTTCTTTTTGGCTTTTTGTAAAGCACTGAAACCCGCCCAATGGAGACTTCAGATCACTTTGGACACAGAGGTGCATATAAGAGGGATTGGCGGGTAACTATGGGCCAGATGTAAAAAGCTTTTTTCTGCTTGCAAATGGCCTGATTCGCAAAATTGGGCTTTTTGCGACCAGAGAAAAGCATTTTCTGATGTGCCAAACCCTATTTGTGATTCAGTAGCCTATTACTGAATCGCAAATAGGGTTTGTGAGTCGCTATTAGGAAGGGGCGTGTTAATGGCGTCCCTTCCTAATAGCGAGTCGCACTGGTATGTCGGAATGTTTCGCGAGCAGGAATGCGGTCACAAAACATTTGCTGTCACCACCAACTTCAAGTTGGTGGTAACCCATTCGCAAATGGGAAGGGGTCCCCTTTTGAAAAACATCCCGTTTTCTTTTAAGGAAAATGGACTGTATTACAAAAAATGTTTTGCTTTATTTAAAAAGCAATCACAGACATGGTGGTCTGCTGACCTCAACAGGCCACCATCCCTGTGAGTGCAGGCCATTCCCAAAGGGTCGCAAAGCGAGACCTACCTCATGAATATTAATGAGGTAGGTCTATTTGCGACCCACTGGGAATCGCAATATATGTCTAAGACACATTTGTACATAGGTGTTTGCGATTTCCTAATTGCGAATCGCAAAAATTCAAAATTAGAGAATCGCAAACTGACTTTTATGTACATCTGGCCCTTAATAATGCAATTGCTGGAACAAGTGGTGGGAACCACTGTATCATCCAGCAGCAATGGGAAGCAATAATACTGCCTGGAGACACCCCCCCATCAACTAGGACCCTCAACACGATAAACCATTACTAACAAGAGCCCTGAATGCCTGTGTGAAGGAGCTAAACCAACCTTTGGTGTCAGGGCCGGACTGGCTACCGGGCGTTTTGGTCAGCTGCCAAGCTGGAGCCCGATTTTACTGCCGTGGGGGCTGATTAAAGGTGATGGGGACCTGCATTTTCTTCTAAGTAAAGAAAGCAAAACAAATGGTTTAAAAGCAGACTTTAAAACCATTTGGTTTTCCATTCTTTACTTGGAAATGCCCAGTAGCCAGTCTGGCCCTGTTTGGTGACTTATGGGCCAGGCATAATGGAGAAATAAGATTGTCCAAATGCGATGGTGGAGAAGTGAGTCTTTAAGGCCTGCCTGAGTACGAGGTAGTTAAACTCCAGTCTCACTTTGAGATGTCGCTAAATGTACATGGAATAGCCTTGGACATGGAGAGATCACTGTAAAGTGTCATATTTACTTTTAAATGTGACACTGCTCCCTGTTTATGTCATGTATCTATTCTATGCCTATTACCTTTGTTACATTCCACATTCTGTTACATCATAGCGGCGTGTGCTGCCCTGTGTATGTTTATATTCAAAGATGCATTCTTTAGGTTCTTTTCTGCTCCGAGGTTCCAACTGTTGAATAGGTGATTCAACAGTTGCGCTTCGGTGTGGACAGCTGTACTCCCGTGTAGCTGCTGACATAAGGATTAAAGCTTACTTGAAATCAACTGGATTGCCTCCTTCTCCATTCCGAACCTGCACTTCACAATCACCCACCCTGTCTCCTGTACCTGAACGGTCAGGCTAACAGTGGCACTGGGTGGATGACTCGAGGCTTCTGCTCAGTTGGCAAGGGGTAAACACATTTTAAGGCAGTTTGGTGCACGGTCCTGATGTGCCTTGTGCAATGCTAGGATTTATAGTGCCAATACGATGTGATTTTGTTGTTTCATGCCAAAATGCAGGCAGGCTGCATATTTTCTTTTAACTCTGCAGTTGTGAAAAGGAGGCGAATATTGTAATCCAGGCATGATTTGACCACTGCGAGGATTTGCACAACTTGTTAAGAGCAGCAGAACAGCACCAAAGGCCCCTTCCAGCTGGTGCAGACGGTGTAATACAGTTTTGAAAACCACATATATCTGGTGGGAGGCGGAGAACGTCCATGGCACTGTTGTGATGTGTTTTTTTAGTTTGCGCACTGCTCCCACGTAGTCCCGTTTGCCGTTCTCTATACACATAGGGCCTGATTCACAAAGGGCCTCTCACTCGTGGCGGAGGCCACGCAGTCGTGGGGGAATCTAATCTTGACGGAGATTCCGGCCGGAGCGCGGAGGCTCCCCTAGGACTGCGGGTCCTCCGCTAGGAGGGGGAGGCCCTTTGTGAATCAGACCCCAGGGCCTGCATCCATTCCTGGCATCGTCTGACATGAGAAAAAGCTGATTTTTAACAATAAAACATTTAAAGTCGTCCCCCAGCAGCCTAGCTGCCTTCTCAGGAGGATACTCGCTAGGCCTCAAGACTGTCAGGGATTTGCGCCAATTAACGTCATCGTCATCTGCGTGAATTTGCCAATGTGAGTATTAGCATTATTTTGAAACTACGGATTAAAAGAGAAGGGAACAGAATGGGCTCCCGCCGCGAGCCCCGGAAGGATGCGCTGGTATTGAACTGTGTGCACATTCCAGTTTGGCGCGTCTACGGAAGCCCGGCTGGATTCTTCCATGCAAGACCCTTATTAGCGACGTTTAAAAACACAATTGTCACGCCCGTAGCGCGGATAACAGCGGTGGCGGATGCGCCCTGATTGGGTTCTCTTGACATGCCTGACAAAGCTGCTGCGATTTCCCATTTTAAGACTGGACGTGTTGCCAGCAGCGGCGAAACACCGGAACTGACGCTCTGCCGCAAGTCGCAGTAGTAATGACAGAAGCCGGTGGCAGCTTAGGAACAGCAGGTTCCCCACAAAGACCTAGCCCGCCCAGAAAGGTAAGCCAGCCCCCTTCAGACCTAATAATGGGGTTCTTCAATGTTCCCGCTCACTTGCCTACTGCAAAAGCAGATGTCCTTGGACTTCAAGGATTTGAAATGCTTTCCCCAGCAGCAGAGTTTATCTGCCCTTTTCCTGATGGCCACTCAACTTTGTGTGTTCTTTATTTTTTGCACCCTTTTTATAATGTCACCCTTCCAGAGGCAGTTAAATATGCCCACCACTTTCAGTGACGTAGTTCCGTGCATCCGTTCCTCTGTGGAGATCTGTTCCTCTGATCCAACATGCCACCTAAGCCTGCATTCTGCTCAGTGCATAGAGAGACTGCTCCTTGCAGCCATCACCTTCAATACAGGCTACTCTGCTATTCATCGCCTCACCTCTTCGAGGGGCTGTTCTATATGTACATCAATTCACCTCTTCTGAAGACTATCCCAGCTATCGATCACCTCCCTCACCCCTGCTAGAGGTAAATCAGCATATCCAGAACCTCACCTCAATTAGAGGCTATTCCACACACCTATCATCTCACCTCTGCAGATTCATCACATCTGGTGGGGCCTATTCCAAATATGTTCCACCCTTACTACAGGCTACTCGGCATATCCACCACCTCACCTCCACTAGAGGTTGTTCTACAATATACCAGCCATTTCATCTAGAGACTAATGCATATATCCTAATTCCTGCTAGAGGTAATGCCTCATATTCATCCCCTCTGCTAAACAGTGTCCCACTTATGCTACACCTCACATCGATAGAGGCTATGAGGGGTATCCTTCGAACGACTTCTAATGACTATTCCAGAAGTCCATTCTCTCTGCTAGCGGTACTTCCATATATTTACTATCTACAGAAAAAACTATTTCCACATATCCATCCCTTCACCTACACTGGATATGGTTCCACATATCCATCACCTCACCTGCACTGGATATGGTTCCACACATCCATCACCTCACCTGCACTGGATATGGTTCCACATATCCATCACCTCACCTGCACTGGATATGGTTCCACATATCCATCACCTCACCTGCATTGGATATGGTTCCACATATCCATCACCTCACCTGCATTGGATATGGTTCCACATATCCATCACTTCACCTACACTGGATATGGTTCCACATATCCATCCCCTCACCTGCACTGGATATGGTTCCACATATCCATCACCTCACCTATCCATCCCTTCACCTACACTGGATATGGTTCCACATATCCATCACTTCACCTACACTGGATATGGTTCCACATATCCGTCCCCTCATCTGCACTGGATATGGTTCCACATATCCATCACCTCACCTGCACTGGATATGGTTCCACATATCCATCACCTCACCTGCACTGGATATGGTTCCACATATCCATCACTTCACCTACACTGGATATGGTTCCACATATCCATCACCTCACCTGCATTGGATATGGTTCCACATATCCATCACCTCACCTGCACTGGATATGGTTCCACATATCCATCACTTCGACTACACTGGATATGGTTCCACATATCCATCACCTCACCTATCCATCCCTTCACCTACACTGGATATGGTTCCACATATCCATCACTTCACCTACACTGGATATGGTTCCACATATCCATCACCTCACCTACACTGGATATGGTTCCACATATCCATCACCTCACCAATACTGGATATGGTTCCACATCTCCATCACCTCACCTGCACTGGATATGGTTCCACATATCCATCACCTCACCTACACTAGATATGGTTCCACATATCCACCCCCTCACCTGCACTGGATATGGTTCCACATCTCTATCACCTCACCTGCACTGGATATGGTTCCACATATCCATCCCCTCACCTGCACTGGATATGGTTCCACATATCCATATGGTTCCACATATCCATCACCTCACCTGCATTGGATATGGTTCCACATATCCATCACCTCACCTGCACTGGATATGGTTCCACATATCCATCACCTCACCAATACTGGATATGGTTCCACATCTCCATCAACTCAATTACACTGGATATGGTTCCACATGGATATGGTTCCACATAGCCATCACCTCACCTGCACTGGATATGGTTCCACATATCCATCACCTCCACCAGAGGCTATTTCACATATCCTTCCTTTCTGCTAGAGGCAACTGTGCGTAGTCATCACATCAGCTAGAAGCTATTTTTGCAGACGCATCACCTCTGCTACAGGCGAATCCTGGAATTCATTGCCTCCACAACACTACTGCACATATTTATCAACATATTTATCAACTCCTCAGGAGGCTATTCCACCAAAGCATTTTCTCCCCTCCCCTAGCAGTTATTCCACATATAAATCCCATCCGCTAAAGGATATTCCACATACCTATCACCTACACATCCATCACCTCTGCTAGGGACTATTCTATATATCCATGATGTCCTCTAGATATCAGCTACTCCATATACCCATCTGCTCTGATAGAAGATACTCCGTACATGCATCACCATTTCTATAGGCTGTTCCACATATCGGTCCCCTCTGCTAGAGGCTGGTCCACTTATCATTCATCCTTAGTGTCCCACAACCAAAACGTCCGCAACTTATTCCACATGTGGGAGACAGGGGACAACAGGTATCCGAACTCCATGCCTTTGTCCTCCACATTTGCCTTTCAGGTGCTTTGAACTGGGGCCTCACTTACAATGAGGCTGTGCCACCAGAGCGTTACTTTTTGCGACGCTCCGGTGGCGCAGGGGGCTGCTCCATATTTACCAGGCAGCACTAAGCCACTTTGCGTGGCTTAATGCTGCCTTGTAAATATTGTTTCCTTTAACGCAGTTTTTTGTGTTAAATGGGCCTGCAATGGGTGTAGCTAGGGGTGTTCCCAGCAACATGGCTTTTTGACACTGCCCCACATTTACGAGGAATCGTAACTCTAAGGCAGCGCGAAAAACGTATGCCTCTCCAGGTGAGGAGTAAGGGAGGTGCAACGAGGAGAAATACCTATATTTCTCCTCGTGTTTTATTTTTCTGTGTGTGTTGCATTCTGCAGCACACATAGAAAGAGAAAAAAGCCTCGTGATTGTTTTTGTGTGGGAAGGTTTCTCTTCCTGCACAAAAACAATCATCCCCGCAACGCAGGCACCCTTGCAGCATGGCGCAAAGGTGCCTGCTTTGGCATATGGAAGCCCATTGTGCACCAGTGCAGGGGAAAAGAACAGGAATGCACCATAGATACGGCACATTGCCTGCCCTTTTCTTTTGCCGAGGGCAGCGCAGCATGAAAGGTAAGGCCTGAAGTGCTGCCCTGTGGCAAAATCTTGTAAATGAGCCCCTGGCTGTGAAGCACTATGAGTCCTGTACAAAACCTGAAATAAAATGAACTGTATTCGTTTTTTTAGTTCTTGGAAGAATGAAAAAGGACTGGAATGCACAGCCGCTGTTAGTCAACCTTCTGAGGTATCTTACCGAGTCTGCGCCAGGCAGGATCTTGGACTGCTTGGCATGTCAGCCTTGCCTCTCTCCCCTCCCGCCGCCTCCTCCCTCTCTGATAGATACGCCGGCATTCCTGTGATGCTCCATAAGACACGTTACAACACTTTTTTATGCCGAAGGTTTACAACAAAGCACAGCATGAAGGCAGGTTACGCGGCCGGCTTTGCAGCCTAGAAGTCAGCTCTGCGCTTTCCCGCGCGCTGACAGTCGGAGCGAGATGAGAGGCCGCGCGCCTCTGTGCATCTTATCCCGGGCTTGTGAGGCGGGCTGTGATCATCAACGTGTCTCCTGCCGCCATTTCATGGCTACCAGCCTAGCTCTGTAAAGCCAGGGATATGTCTTGTGCCAACAGCAGTGTTGTGGTTGATAAGCCAGGGGCTCTCAAAGATTACACAGGTGTGTAGCAGCAGGAGGAACAGAGGCTGGACGAAAGCATCATTTTTCGAAACAGATATCATTTTGGGATTTCAGGTTATCCCCGGGCTACTTAAATGAATCCCTTTTAGAAGCATTATTGCCGGTAAATGTAATGCGCGCGAAATCGGACAGTCCAACAACCTGGCATGGCTCCGGCGCTCGTGGACCTGGATTGGCAGAAGCGTAGCAAGTATGCCACCGGCCCTGGAGCAAGCAAGGGAAATTGGCACTTCAACTGCTGTTGGGATAGCGAAATACAGTAATTGTGAGGGTTCAATGGCCCTTAGGTCTTTGGGCCTTGGTGCCACTGCACCTGTTGCATCAACGGAAGCTACGCTCTTGTGCGTGGGGCACCCCTTGCTTTGGTAGGTTCTGTAGGGTCGAGGCAGCGACAGGCACAAGCGAGTGATTCAATTTATATAAACACCGCACTTAGCAGTCTGAGATGTCAGCTACTGTTGTAAATCCGGTCAGTATGGTAGAAAGAGACAAAGAAGCAACTACTTTTTGCGTAGCTCTTACTGGAACAGGTGTGGGGAAACACTGTTACTTTTTGTAAAGAATATCCCATACTGGTGGGACATTGTGGGGCAGATTTACAAGCCCCTTGCGACCCTTTTGCGCCGCCATTGCGTCACTTATTGTGACACAGCGGCGGCGTAAACAATGCTCCACATTGGAGCCAATTTACAACGTGACGCATCTAGGGAGATGCGTCACTTGTAAAACCCTGCGCCACATTATACCTGCGTCAGGTATAATGTATGCAGGGTGGGCGTTCTCACGCAAAAAGCCATGTAGAACTGACACAGTGAAATTTACAACGTTTAACTTCGCCACTCTACGCCTTAACTGCATCAAAATCCCTATGCCTGCTCAGATCAGGTGTAAGGAATGATGCAGGGCTTTTTGAATGGGAATCACTTATCTGTTGTGGCGCATTGCTGGAGTTGCGTCACTTTCAGGAGCAACTCTAGCAATGCGTCACGTTTGCGCTAACAGATGCGTCAGAATTTCTGCATCTGTCAATCCTTGCGCCATGGTGCGCCGTATTGTAAATATAGCACATCCATGGTGGCGCAAGGGTTTCACAGTCTGGCGCAGATAAACTGACGCATCTATACAGATGCGTCACTTTCGTGTAAATCTGCCTCTATATGCGTGCTTAATTTGAGCCGGTGGTTTCCGGTGGTCAGCACCAGCACTTAATCATCAACACCGGCGCTTTTCATGAGCACCATTAATTTATGGGGAGACTAATTAAATTGCCCAGAATCACAGGATGTTAAGCTTGGCACGTAGGGGCATATTTACTAGAAAGTGGCGAAGAGTGTCGTTAAGCCAAGAAGGCTAACAACACGCTTAGTCACTTTGAGAAACGCAGGACTGCACCATATTTACTAGAATATGGTGCAAACCTGCGTTTCCCTGTGCTGGCGCTAAATAAAGCTGCCTAGCGCCAACGCAGGCACCCTTGCACCATAGTGCAAAGGTGCCTGTGTTGAGGGGAAGATTGTTTATGTGCAGGAAGGTCCCCCTTCCTGCACATAAACAATCTTTAAATGCTGTTTTGTCATTTCTATGCTGCTTAATGCAGCACACATAGAAGTTGCAAAACCTCATTTTTAAAAAAAATTATTGTTTATGTGCACAAAGGGGGACCTCCCTGCACATGAACAATCATAGGCGTTTTGCTGTTTCTCATGGAAACCTCAAAAACAAGGAGAAATAAAGCATTTTTCCTCGTTTCGCCTGTTTACGACCAGGTTTATCCTGGTCTTAATATTGGCGCTGCCTCCTATTTATGATGCTCTTGTAAATGGGGGCAGCGTCAAAATCAATGGGTGTTGCGTTGGAACGTCCACCACAACACCCATTGCCCGCCCCTTTCACACTAAGTGTAGCGTGACAGGGGGCCTTATTTACAAGGCAGCGTTAAGCCACGTTAAGTGGCTTAACACTGCTTTGTAAATAAGGCAAAGCTCCTATCGCCATCACAACAGGGGCATATTTACAAGCCCCTATCGCCATCACAACGTCACTAAAAGTGACGTTGTGGTGGCGATAGGGGCTTGTAAATATGCCTCTGAGACTCCAACCTGGTTCCCCAGATCCAAAGTCTGCAGCTCTGGCCATTAGGCCACATCCTTTCCCCACTCTCATGGTTAGCAGTTGGTTCTGTTTTATGCGGCTCTAACAGGAGAAATGGGCAGGTGCAAGCTACCTCCTGACGAGAGCCCCAGTTCTTAATGTTTTACAAATTAACCACTGGCTGCATCTACACATAGCAATTACAAGGAGATGATGGACGGAGCGCTGAAACTTTTCAGACACTCACCCCCAGTCACAGATCTGGGTTGAATCCATCATCGTTCTTTAGCTCACTTCGTCACCCCAGTTCAGACACAGCTATATGCAAATCAGTCTTGACCCTGTGCCTCATGGGAACAGTCCAGCCCGAACTGCCAAGCCATGTCTTCCCTGGACCGGAAACAAGCATCCTGGGACCGGTTTCGGGCTAACAGCCCTCATCAGCCAGGCTAGCTTGAATCCAGTGGCAAAGTGAGCAAGGGACCCACGTCTGGGCATACCCTGCCAACTTAGGGCGAACAAAGCAAACACAAGGAGATGATGGATGGAGCGCTGAAACTTTTCAGACACTCACCCCCAGTCACAGATCTGGGTTGAATCCATCATCGTTCTTTAGCTCACTTAGGTCTGCAGTGCTTACTATAGGGCAGTATGCTCACTGCATTATACTAAGGGCCACTGGAATTATTCGGCAGGGTAGCACCAAATAATGCAGCAGGGTTGACTAAATTATGCGACAAGAATAGGCCAATTATGCAGCAATAATGCGGATCATTTTTTGATACTATTACTTTATTATTTAGACATTTTCACACATAATAATACTGTCCAGGAAAATATCAATCTCATTAGTTCCAGTTTAGGAACCAAACACAGAAATTAGCAACTGAAAGATGACCAGTTAACCCATGCGCAGAGCCTTCCACTGCACGTGAACACACGTTGGAACATTTTTTACTACTTTTGATCCAGTTGAGGTAGAAACAATTTTGTTTGTTGAAATCTGCAGATTATGCAGCAGAAGATGGATTATTCGGCAAATGTGGCAAATCCATAAGCATGCAAAAAAAACAGCAGCCACAAAATTGCATAATTCCAATGGCCCTGATTATACCTCATGGGCAAAATCTGCACCACCACAGTTTCACCATACTTGGTCCTAGAGATACCTGTCAGGTATCAATTTTACGGTAAGCATGTACACTGAGTGCAGATCAACTGTCACTTTTGTGATAACTGTACTCCTTGTGGCACTTTAAGAATTGCCATATTCTCCAGGCTCAGCCATAATCAGATTCCAGTCCTTTGTCCCCCCCTACAGGGTCAAGTAATTACTCTGCTGCCCCAAAGGAGGATCAAAGACCTCCCCACACAATAGAGCCATTAACAGTACTTGTCCCAGTTCCTGGAAAAGGAAGGGGTGGGGAGGAAATCTACACCTGTTAATTAACTCTTCATACTGCCCCTGGATTGGGCAAGCCCAAGGAAAGAAAGGAGTATGGCCAGGTACTGCCTATACCCCCTCCTCCCTCATCAATATCAAGATAATAACATGAGAAGATTTTGGATTAGGGGGTCGTAAACCCCCGGCCATATTTATTTGCATAAAATTTTAAAACAAAATTAATATACAATAATTACACAATACGCAGAAAAACATTACATTACATTGATTCATTGATAAGTACAGATGTCAGATGGCTAACCTTAACATATCACTAATACAAAGGTATTCCTATCCGAATCTAAACCTATCATAATCAATAACCATACTCATAACATTTCATATTTCATTTTCTGCGTATCCCTATTTTGAGCCTACGGCAAGGTCAATAACTGGTGCCAGATACTTATCAAATTTTGCACGCCCTCGAACCGGAGTGCGCATGCGCAGGGGGCCCGTTCCCCGTGAGGGTACTTCCCCCCCCAGGTCACCCCCGTACGCCCTGTAGATTATCTCCATAATGGGGCCCTTGCAGTTATGCGCCGTTTACTTGCGCCATTGTGCACATGCGGGGTGGCCAAGCAGCCTACTGGAAAGCGTAACTCCCACTCCCCGCACCCATCCAGCCAACCGGCTGTAACTGCCCCTGGAGTTCTATGAGAGACCACTTGTCCCTCCTCTTGGGCGACCCCTTCAAGAATGGCGCCGCCCTCTAAGGACCTTAAATTTACTGCTCACCAATCATGACCTTACCGCCTGACCAAGGAATAGCACTAAAATACGACAATAAACATAACTTGTACATGAAAAAACCTCCTAAAACAATGGGAAAGAAAATCATCACACGTATGATAAACATAACCAATGTCAACCTGAAAATTAACTTCCTAACAATACACCCTGTACAACCCTGCTTTTAGGGGACGGTGGGTGGGGAAATTAGAAAATCCAGCCTCCTAGCGAGGCTGGCGTGACTAATGGCAGGCTGAGGGAGCAGCGAGCAAAGAGGCCAACTCCACTGCTCCCCAGCCTTTTATTCCCAAGATGCCAGCCAGGCCAGTTCTAACCGGCCTGGCGTTAGCCCAAACGCGTGACCCGGAAGTGTTTTCAATCACTTCCGGGTCACGCCCGGACTCCGACCAATTAGCGGTGAGGCGCACCTGTCGCGTCATCCCTGCGCGCGACAGGCCCGCCCCCGGATGGTCATCGGGTCGGGGGCCGGCACGACCACCATACTTTTGGCGTGGCCGATGCCGGCCCCGTCTTTCAAGAAAGTCAGGCATCGGGAGCCAAATACAAGAGGGGCTCTCCTTTGAAGTTTTGGTGGGCAGAGATCAGACTGCTTTGTCAGTTGGGGTAGACTGAGGCTCCCAGGGAAGGTCTTTTCATAAACCAATTGAAGTGTAACTCTTTAAATGTCCCATAATGCTGTATAAGAGGGTTGGGCCATGGATGGAGTGAAGATGTGTCACCCAGGGATTGGACAAAGGTGCGTACCTTTCACAGCTTTTTAGCCCCCCTTAAAAAACACTGTATAAGTGAGAGACTATTGAAAAGACACTGGTTGTGGGAGTGATGACAGTGAAAGAATTCCCATCTGGGAGGAAAATCCTTCTGACCACATTGAGAGGATGGACTGAAAGACTTTGACTTCAGCTGGCATCCAGGACCAGGAAGGGTCTCTCGAGGGCCAGTGGTGCTGGCTCCATAAGCCCCCTGCTATGCAATAAAATTATATCATTGTAACTTTACGACTGCGGAGAGTCCGCAGTCGGGACGGAGAACTCCGCATATGAAAAGATAGGACAGACCTATCTTTTTATTTGTTGAGTTCTTCGCCCTGACTGGAGCCTCCGCAGTCATTAAGTCACTATTAAATAATTTGTTTGTGTATACTGAAAATGTGTAACCTTACACAAAAGTGTAAGTTTACCTTTGTAAAAAGGCCCTAGTGTTTTGGGGATGTGCTTGCAACCCATTTGCTCCCATTCTTGCCAGAATTGCGACCAGTGGCCCGTTATGCTGCCCATCACCAGTGCTGAATGAAGATAAGTTGGCCCCTGTTTACAGCCCTCATTTATTCAGACTGTCTTATGTACAACATAATCTAGGTAATTTCTGCAAATCCACACTCAAATCTGTGGGTTTAGTAGTATCTCAACCCAATAAGATTGCAGCCAGCTGTAATATTGCACCTTCTCTAACCAAAATTCCATCTTATTTCGCCAGCTTTGTATGTTTTATCAATGTCAACTTTGCAGAAGAAAATGCCATGTTTTCAATAATCTAATAGTAGAGTGCAATAGAGTGCAACTTATATTTGATCTGTCTAATGGAAATATTGCTAAAAGCTGACATCAGCCCTGTAATTAAAGATCTTACACCTCTCGATTAAATTATTGTCACCATCAATTGGGAAGAGAAGCGTGGCGGGTGCCTTGACCTCATTACTAGAGCCATCTTAAAACACTGCAAGCTCTCCTCTAGCATTCACTGCTGTAGCAACTTTTCTGGCCTTATTCACAAAGAAAATGTACACTTTTGAGTAAGTTTACACTTTTGAGTACGTTTACTACTTTTTGGTATTCACAAACTGCACTTTTGTAGTAACTTACACTTTTGTAGACAGTAACACTACACATGGAGAACCATTGGTACTGCAACATTATCCCATAGAAAATAATAGAGCTAGGGACTTAATACACATATGTAAATTAATACAAAAATATAGTTTGTGAATAGCACTTTGTAATACGTTTTCTAGTACTATTGAAGTACTACAAAAAGTACTACAGAGTGTGGTTTGTGAATTCGGCTCTTATAGTCTAAGTCATTGATCTCGCTTGGAAAGAGTAAACTTTACCAAACTCCTCAAAGTAGCTGTGAAACACTGAATCTTCTAATGACCTCCCTGCCTCAACTCATATCTGACCATGTTAACATCATAGTCATAAAATATTTTAAACTTTAATTTCAAATGTCTGTCTAATGTGCTAAAAGCAAAATTACGAGAATTCTTTTCTATTTTTAATCTTAACATGAGTAATTGTGTGCCCACCCAAATTGGTGGTCATATTTTAGAAGATGTTGTTTTGATACCAATCAGTCCAAAGTATGGCTGACATTTGCTTTCCTGTCGTCAGATCATTTTGCTATACCTTTTTAGGTCTCGGCCTGACGTAAGCAGCGCATGCGCTGCTCTCGTCATACGAGGGCTTCTTCGAATCGATACGATTCCCGTAGCCGTGTCCCAGCTCCGCCTTCAATTTTCATTCGTGCGCGTTGTTTGGCATCACGAATTATGCCAAAGGCAGTGCAATGATTGCACCGAAGGCATGTCAATCCCTCCTTGTTGCCACCCTGTCTCCTTTTAGCCACGCCTAGCGGGATTGGATCTCTCACCGGCGGCGTGACACAGTTGGTTTATTATTAGCTTGCTGCACTTTTTTTTTTAAACAATTGCATGAGTTTCTGTGCGGAATGCATTGTATGCTTGTACGCTACTTTGTTTTCAATTCTTATTATTACGCTACTTTGTTGTTATAGGTTTCTTTTTGTATGTACGCTATCTGTTAGTGTTTGTTTTGGTTTTTTTTAACTTTGAAACTGAGCGCGGCGCCACTTCACGGACACCGCGCTCGGATTATTTATATATTTCTTAACTTTAAGACTGAGCGCAGCGACACCGCGCTCAGTGTTAAAGTTAAGAAATATATTTTAAAAAAACGAGCGCGGTGTCCGTGAAGCGGCGCCGCGCTCAGCTTTAAACTTAAGCATTTGCAATGCAATCGGACCAATTGCATTGCAAATGCTTGTTTTTGTACCAGGTAATTAACAAGCAAGAGGCAAGCTTCTCTTTAAATAGACTGTGCAGAGTTTTGAATTGTCGCGGGTTTTATTATGTAGATGTGGTAACGCTTCCCAAGCTGCAAAAGTTAATTATTTTGCCCTAAATCTTCACCCGTGGGCCGCTTTAACCCTGCTGATCCCCAGACAATCAGAGAGGGGGAGGGGCCCTTGGCATAGAAAGGGCCTCAGGGGGGCTCAGTGTCTAGTTACAGTATTTCACCGCTGACCCCCCCATTAGGAGCGGAGCACCGGCGCCTCAGAGTAATTTCCCCCTCCAGATTCCCTGCTGCTAACCCCGCCCACCCCCCCCCCCATCTCACTGTGAGGCCCCACAGTAAACAGAGCCTGGTGCAGGACATCTGTTAAAGCCCACAGAAATTGTTTAAAAGTGGGCCATGCCTCGGGGGTTTACAAGTTACAAGGGCCAAATAAAACATGACCAAATGGCAAAGCCACGTGTGCAGTGGGCACACAGTCGCAGCCAAGAGGCTACAGGCGTGCACACGTGCATCGTGCAAAGATGGCTTGAATTTTTACTTTTATCCAGAGTTACGCAGCGGGTTAAATTGTTTTTTGCTGCTGTATATATCGCGAAATCAACTCAAAGGTACTGGAGCGCTTTACATGAGCCCCAGTTACATTACAGGGGGGGGGGTCACGTTCATTTTCTGTGGGCATGGCGAGATTAAATGATTTGCCCAGAATCACAGGAGCTGACGCAGAGACTCGGACCTAGTTCCCCAGTTCCAAAGTCGGCAGCTCGGGCCGCTACACCACAATGAATGTAATTAAGATTGGGGAGGTATTTCCCCATGCAAGGACTCACCACTATTCCTGTATCTGTGTCCAGCAACATGTGGCAGGAAGCGATAAGGTATCTGGTCGCCAGGGGCGTAACTGGTGCCACTGCAAACAAGCATTGAAAATGCAATAGGTCTCGCCTTTGATTAAGTTAAAGCCATTTGGTTTGCTATATAATACCATTAGCAAAGCAAATGGCTTTAACTTAATCAAAGGCGAGACCTATTGCATTTTCAATGCTTGTTTCTATTCCTACGATTCCTTTACTTTGAGAATCTCAGAGCAGCCTTCTTTCAAGGAGCATTGCAAACACAATAACTGGCGATCGAGTATTTAGCTTATCAGATTCAAACATGACCTTCTATATCGAATGAACCTCACCTACTGCTGGAGAAATATCATGACTGCTCTTAATGTTTCTGCCTCAGGGGCACCAAAGAGCCAGGCTGCAAGATGAGCCACTGAGTGAGGCTCTGCTGGCTGGGAGGAGAATCCACACAAACAACCTCCTAAACTACCTTGACTCAAGCGGAGGGATTATCCCAAGGGGGCAAGCTGCTTCTGAAACTGTTTGTTGATGGCTGAAGTTGTGGCAGTGATGATTAAAAAGATTGTGGCCTGCAGCCCCTCACCCCCAGCAACATGAAACCGGCCCTGAGGTCTACGGGGATGCTCTGGTGAAGCATCCTTGCTTTGGAGGGGACTGCAGAGGAGCACACCAGGCTGTGGGGTGATCCGGATTGGCGGCTGGTGAGAGCTCCTGTTACTGTGGCAAGGGGTGCCAAAGAGAGTGTGGAGATGAGGTAGGTGGGTGATGTGCTGTGGCTAAATCCCTGATTGGAGAGAAACCCCATGATGGGCTGGAGGTACTGGGAGACCGGGACTGCTGATGATTGAGACCCCTGTGAGGGCCTGTAAATACATGTGGGGTCGACCCCAACTGTGACACAAGTTTTATTGCTGGAGTGAGATGAGCACTTTGATCTCTGGGGGCGAGGGGGCACCTGAACTTGTGTATTGGTATAGAAGCGCCGGCTAGGCCCTATACAGAGGATTGAAATGGGGCCACAGAAACCACCTCTCTTTCAACCCTGTTAGGAACCATATGTTGAATTCATTGCTGCACCCTTAAAATAGCATTTGCCTTGTTTATCCGGGTGTCTGGGTAGCGATAGACACTGCAGATGGACTACATTGGCTCTTCCATCGAAGATTGATGATACAGCCTGTCCCTTGACGAGTGTGGTGATAGGCGTGATCTCCCGCCATTTGATTCTAGAGGAGAGGCGGTAACACTGGGGGTCTGCTCATGCCCCTTTCTGAGCTGTGTTGGGGTGAGGCGGGACCCGCTGAGTCTGTAACACAAGATTGATAGACCATCCATTACAGTGTCTACTAGAACACCCGATAGCTGTATCATTGATTGAGATCCCAGCAGCGCTGCGCCCTTGAACTTGCTTCAAGATGGGAAATAACGGCTGCAGCCAGGTTAAGCTGACCATTGAGGCAAAGAGGTTTACGAGGCCTGCCAGTGTTGGCGTTAGCAGGGAGCACTCGCCTGACTGGAGATCCGGAGAGACCAGCGCTGATTCAGATATCAAATACCTGCTCACTGAAAAGTGGCACAGCCTACGTACTATTGAATCCAATGGGGTTGCCGGAATCCACAGCCATGGACTGTGATGGACAAGATATAGACATATGTTGAATCTACACTGAAATCATTCTTTGACAAGCAGCACACTGCTCGGTGTGGCCGATCCCTTGGCCAACCCTCCCCCCCCCTCCGTGGGGCCCCTGCACACCTGAACATCACTGACAAAGTCAGAGACACAATTCTAAGCTTGCAAGGGAAAGGGGAGAGTTACACTATCAGGGGAACAGGATCTCGAGCTATTCGGATTTCACTTTGGTGGTCCAGGCTGCTCAAAGAGAATTTCTCCTCGTTAAACAATAACTGATTAAGGCTGACCTTTCATATGCTCTCATCTGCCTGGCCAAGCCGCATGTCCCAGTGAATAGAAAAGCCCATTTCTTTGTCAGTCCCAAACGGGCCACCAAATTCTTCAGCAACCATGTCTCACTGACTATTGATGGAGGAAATGTGGCTGCTGACAGCTATAGGAGCCACCTCAGTGATAATGACTGCCATGGCCATTTATTCTGCTAACGCGAGAGGTGTTGCAGTTGTCACTGCTTACTCTTGACTCCATTGGCAATAAGGAAGGAAGATTTCTTATATTACATGGCGTCCTTGTGGGAAAGACAGTCACACTTGCATGTGTGTATGCCCCTAACCCTGAATGTCCTGATCTGTTTCTAACCATATGGCAGAAAATACTGGGGTTCGGACACTCAACAGTTAAATGGGGTGGCGACTTCAGTGTCGTACCTGCATCCTGAAATTGACGAGTCCCACACAACGCGTAGGCCGCCTCCATGTGCTGCTTTGCAAAGGCAGACTATGATTGCTGACATTGATGTAACTGACATATGGTGGGACAGACATCCGAGACCACTGAGGGCTCCGCTCCTACATCACCACTTCAAGCAATGCTGGTGGCACATCGATCACTGGTTGGTCACTAAAGACATGGGAGCATCCAGGGCTTTAAGTGGGAAGAAAAAACTGGAGGGGGAGGGGGGTCTCTCTAAGGGGCGTGGCTGATGTAATTAAGGACGTGGCTTAAAAACACATAAGCTAAAAATCTGTGCTTGGCATAGTGTGCCGCCTGACTGGTATTTTGTTCATTCTGTCAGTGCAGCCAGATATATAATACAACAAGTAACATTACACCTACAATAAACTAGGACTATTGGCTTTGTCAATGGTTGTTAGTTGAATAAGCTAAATAAGCAACAACTATGGCTTCATTGTATATAATGTTGAAAATGCTTCAGTTGTGAAATGATGAGGCTGTAAAAGAACTATAAGGAGTCTCTTTGACGTTACTCCAAAGGCAGTGAAGGGTGGCACTGGTGCAGAGGTAACATTTTTTTTTCACCCTGAGGGCAAAAATGGAGAGCCCGATAGGGACCCGTCAAAGCACCTGCTTTTTAGAACAGCCGATGCTGAGCACCGGCAGGACCCGGCCCACTTAAAGCCCTGGGAGCACCTACAGGGTTGGATTGGGATTAAAAATCGGCCCGGGCACGCTAAAAATAAGTGGCCCACATTTGCATATTGTCTTTCCGCAAAACAGTGCTTCGGCGAACTTTTATAGAAAAAAAAGGGAAGGGGGGAAAAAAAAAATGCACAGATTAGTTTACAGTGGTGAAACACACCTGAAAACAAGTGAGGCCACTTCTGCTCAGGCCCCCTGCCCCCGCTCAATATGCATATGTTAGTGGGCCGGCCCAGAGAGAGAAAAGGAGTGACACCTCTGCCCGTTGAGAAAAGGGAGGTAATGGGCGGCCATCTGCCTCCAGAATGGCCACTAGGGCACCCACTGGGCTGCTGGCGGTATCCGAACAATGCAGAAACCACCCAAATCGGCCCCCTAGACTGCTCAAAAAAGCAGCCCACAGCTGGAACTGGACACCGGCCCCTCGGGCATTGCCCGAGTGCCCGCGTTACCAATCCGACCCTGAGCACCTACTAGATGCATCAAGCGTTTGCCTCGGCCGCTCTCTGATCATGCATCAGTATACTTGCATTGGCTCTGCCTGATGCTGAGGATTGCACGGTCACTTGGAGGCTGCTGCCTAATGCTCTCAGAGACCGATTTTTGAATCGGAAATTAAATCTTACATTGGCGAAACCTTCACCCTGAATGCGCATTCTGTTACTGTTACTGGTGCGCTCTGCAAAGCCTTTAATGCCTTCATCCAGAGGCGCAACTAGAGCCGAATTTCGGGGGGCTAAGACAAATTTTCGGGGGGGGCTAATTCTTCCCCCAATAGGCAGAGTGGAGATGCAGGGGCTCTTAGAAGGGGTGAAAAACAACAAAGCCTCGTTTACAGGCAAATGGTCTTTTAAAGACCTGTGAAGTACTCGGGTGCGGCTGTGTGTGTGCCCGGGAAGCTGTCTCAGCCCGGGCTGACACACACGAAGGGGGGGGGGGGGGCTGAAGCCCTTTGAGCCCAATGGGCGTTGCGCGCCTGCCTTCATCCGAGGTGAATGCACGAGTAAACAATTTGGCGTCTTACTGCAGACATGTCTCAGTGACTTGGAGAGAGAACTCTGTAGACTTGAGACATAATTCTAAGCTCTCGAAGTACAATGAGACCGCAGAGAGGGAAACCCATTATTTGCATAAAGAGGCCACTGCAAGGAAATATGGAAAAGGCGATAGAACGGTGAAGACTCTGGCCTCCGAGCTCAAGAAAAATTGGAGTAGCACCTTCATCACTGAACCTTTGGGGGAGGATGGAGAACAGTGACACTCTACAAAAGACATTATGCAGGTAATGCTTGGCTACTACTCCACCCTGTACTGGTCAGCCACTGGGGCTGTTCCGGATGATGTTACTGTCTACTTTGGAGGAGCGCGAGAATTACGAAGCACGCCATTAGGGCCCGGCCCCCGGGATCCACGCCACGCCCAATTCACATGGCCGGGGTAGCCCCATTGGCGACCGGCTAGAGGAGGAATTACTTCCGGGGCATTGCCTCGTGACGTGTTTCCGGCCTGGGGCCCGGCGCCGGAAGGAGGGAGGAGCATTGGCCTATTTAGGCCTCAGGGCATCAACGGTGGCCCTCTCTTTTTTCGCGCCGGGTCCCAGGAGGGTGTACGACACCTCCAAACTAGTGCAGGCGGGCGGTTTTTACTGCGAATGAGTGCTGCAGCGGTGAAGCAAGCGGAATTCCAAGCCGGTGTCAGGAGCTTCTTCGGGTCCCCCCACGTGGACGGAGGTAAGGTGTCGGGTGTTGGTGCGGGCTTCGGGCAGCCTTAGCAGTTTGTATAGAGTATTTGGTATTTGGTCTGCGAGCCATCGGCTCTGGGAGGCTGCCCGGAGCTGTGCGCTGATTCCCGGCTCAAGTCCCTCCAGCGAGCGGGGACCAGTGTTGCGTGGAGCCAAGTCCCGATGAATTTTGAATTTCCCGCCAGGTTGCGCACTGTGCGAACGCAGCGTGTGGGGGGGCATAGCGGGGCTCGGTGATTGACGATTTTGGCATACTTTCGGTGCACGCGCGTTGGGCATTTGGGGCACGGTAGCAACAAAGCACTGGGGGCATGGCGCGGCTTTAGTCGGAGTATCGGGTGATTGCGAGATCCCGCCTTAGTGTGTGCATGCGCGCGAGGCGCCTGGGGGCTCGGTGCTGTGAGGCTATCGCTTGGTTGAGCGGGAGAGGGGGCGCCGACATTGTAGAAGGGTTATCAGGTGACCCGGGGGAACGGCGGTGATTGTGGAGTTATTGCGTAAACTATTCCCAAAGGGATTTGAGCGGGAGAGCGGGCGCAGGGATTGTCAACTCTGTGGGGCATCAGTAAAGTGAGCGCGGCAAGAGTAAAGGAATAAAGCGCGCTCAGGCCACCTTGGGGAGTAACTTTTAATAACGGAAAAACCCTGGTCTACAACCAGTTCCAGGACAATAGACACGTGCAGCTGAGCGGCTGGTTGCGTGGGATTGATTGCTGAACAAGGGAGTTGCAGCGCGCCAATCCCCCCCCCCCCATTTGTTGGGTGGGCACAGCGCAAGCAAGGACAGGTGACGCTGTGGGAGGCAAAAGGAAGTTGGTCTAAGGGGCCATTGTTCAGGGTTACAGGCGGGCGTTTGCGGACACAGGGGGGAGAATGCCGGCAAAAGGGCTTAGTAAGAAGCGCAAGGGTGTGGAGCCAGATCTCGCGCAGCTGTTAAAGTTGGTATTGGCTAAGCTGGGCCAGGAGGATGAGAGTGAAGAGGAGCAGGGGGATCAGGAGCTAGAACCTATACCAGAAAGGGATCAGGCCCCGGAGCCAGTCCCTAACACAGAGGGGGGCGACCGCCCGCGCAGATCCAGTGTCCCTCCAAAGGCAGCTTTCCCTCCACTAGAGAAAAGACCCAGGACTCAGCCAGGCAAGGATAAAGGGAAGGGCCCCAAAGTTAACAAAGGCAATAGGAAGGGACAAGGGAACAAGGAGCCGGAGCGGCTGCCTCAGTTACCAGAGACTCCCATTGCACCCCCGCTGCTTGAGCCGGTGCAACCAGTCCCTAGGGTGGGGGAGCGCGATGAGGTTGGGACGATATTGGCAGAAATCAGGGGCGCCTTGAAGGCCTTGGCGCCAGCACCTAACCCTGGGAGTCCAGCGGGGCCAGCGGAGCCGCCAGTCGCAATTCCTGCGCCGCAGAATGTCTTAGGTGGGGCACCGCTAGAATCAGCCAAGGCATTGACGGGGGGGGGCCCCCCTAGCCTCAGGCCAAACAAAAGAGCAGACAGGTGGGGACGTGAATCCCACGGCCAGCATATTGACGTCCATGGCCACATTGCTGGCACAATTGGCAGCCCCAGGGGCGCCGAGCAAGGTGGACAGTGCACCAGTGGCACTGTGGGTGCCTCAATCAGCCACCGAGTCTGCCCTTCACGAAATCAGTAAACAGGTGGCGATCTTAGGAAAAGCGTAGGACAAGGCAGGGAGTGTGGCTCCTCCAGCGGTGGGTCAAGCGGCCCCCGCCCAAACTGAGGCAACGACAGGCGCCGCAACAGGTAAGGCGGTAGAGAGCTCAAATAAGTCCACAGACAGCGGGAGCAAGGCAATCGGGGGACAGGATACGGTGTTATCCAAGCGTGGTAAATTGGCGGCGCATGTGTCTCAGGAAGTGAGGGAGAAGATTTGGAAAGGGGAATTTGTGGATATGTATTCCTTAATCAGGCCGAAAAGGCGGGAGGTGGAGCCAAAAGACAAGGAGGGGAAGGAGGGTTCCTTCAAGGATAGAAAGCCTAGGGTGGAAGAGTCTATCACTAATTGGCAGTTTGGTTTCAATGTTTTCTCCACGGTAATGTTGGAAAAGAAGCCTGAGTTAGCCATCCCATTAATATGTTATGCTAACAAGATTCTGAAGGCCCATGTAACCTATGGGGGAACAGCATGGATGGACTATGACAGGGATTTTAGATGGGCAAAGGTAGAGGACCCCGGCATGGAGTGGGAATAGACGGAGGTTAATGTGTGGTTAGAGAGTATCAACAATAAGGCACCAATGAAGCAGCCCTTTCGGACTTCGCAGGGAGGGGCAGGCGAGAAGAAAGGGACGTGTTGGGCATTCAATAGGAAAGTGTGTACATGGCCAGCAGGGACATGTAAATTTAAGCACGCGTGCGCATTCTGCGGCCACCCCTCCCACCCCGCGTTTCAGTGTCACAAAAAATCAAAGGACAGAGGTAGGGATCAGAAGCCACCACAGCAATAGGTTACCTACCCCAGTGGAGATAGGGAAACTGATTTTCTGGTTGAATCAGTATCCTGACAGGAGGGCAGCCAGGACAATTTTCCAGGGGTTTTCCACGGGTTTTCGCATCCTAGCCCAGGGAGTTCCGCCGGTGGCACATTGCAACAATCTGTTATCAGCTAGCATGCATGCCTCAGTCATGTCTCAGAAAGTTAGTAAGGAGAAGGCACTGGGGCGGATAGCGGGCCCATTCTCTTCCCCCCATTGCCCGGTTATGTTTGTTCACCTCTGGGAGTGGTTGCCAAAAAGGAGCCGGGCCAGTTCAGGATGATCCATAACCTATCGGCGCCAAGGGGTGCTTCAGTGAATGACGCCATAGATCCGTCCCTGTGCTCGGTAATTTATTCTTCCTTTGACATAGCATTGCAGAAGCTGCGTGAGTTAGGGCCCAATGCCTACATGGTAAAAACAGACATTGAGTCAGCTTTCCGGCTCATGCCTGTACATCCAGAGGACTATCATTTGTTACGTTTTCAGCTGAACCACAGGTTCTATTATGATAAATGTATGCTGATGGGTTGTGCAGTTTCATGCAAGTACTTTGAGATGTTCAGTTCAATGCTACAATGGCTTTTCACTGTTAGGACAGGTCGCAGGGACATTGTGCATTACCTAGATGATTTCATGGTCATGGGTCCCCCGGCATCTGGGGAATGTGATCAGGCACTGGGGGAACTAGTGGAAATGTTTGAAGAGTTCGGGTGCCATTGGCTCCCGGTAAGACCGTAGGCCCTGCAAGGTGCATGTCCTTCCTCGGCATTGAGATAGACACAGTGATAGGGTAATGCAAGTTGCCAGTAGACAAGGTGCAGGCGTTTTCACAGGCAATTGATGCAGCCCTGGCTAGACCGAAGGTCACATTGCATCAACTCCAAGTACTAGTAGGTCAGCTGAATTTTGCATTGCGGATCATCCCGATGGGGCGCCCCTTCTCAAGGTCAATAGCTAGGGCAATGGCGGGTTTGACTCAGAAACACCATCACGTGCGGCTGCAGGCTGAGGTGCGAGAAGACCTGAAAGTGTGGCGCAGCTTCTTGAGCGAGTTTAACGGTAAGGTGGTGATGGCCAGCGCCGATCATCTCCAGTCCAGAGTTGGGTTTACTCACGGACTCCGCTGGTAGTGTAGGGTTTGGAGCTGTACTAGGGTCACGCTGGTGCAGGGAGGACTGGCCGGCAGCTTGGCATGAGAGCGGTTTGACCAAGAACATAGCCTTTTTAGAGTTGTTTCCCATCGTGGTAGCAGTGACGGTTTGGGCGCAATTCTTTAGAAACAAATCAGTGGTCTTTTGGTCCGACAATATGGCAGTAGTGGAGGCCATTAACAGGCAAGGGGCATCCTGCAGACACATACTAAGGCTGTTGAAGCATTTAGTTTTAGCTTGCTTGAAGCTGAATTTGCTGTTTAAGGCTGCAAATATCCCAGGTGTTGAGAATCAGGCTGCTGACGCTTTGTCTCGCTCCAAGTTGCAGGATTTCCGGAGGTTCCATCCGCAGGCAGACGATCAGATGACAGTGTTCCCGACATTTCTGTGGAGGATTGGTGCCCCGCTCTAGCGGGGCTGGTGGGTGCATCATTGAGCGAGCGCACCCGGAGAACTTACAAACAGCATTTCAAAGCATACAGAATGTTTGTGCAGCGCGCAGGGCTGAGGTGCCTATTTAGTCCAGAAGCCATAAGCAGCTTTTTACAAGCTTTAAGAGATCAGGGCATGCCAGCTTCTTATGCTAGGGCGCACATTACAGCAGTAAGTTTCTTTGCAAAAGTGGCAGGCGAACTCGATCCAGGCGCTACTTTCTTAGTCAAGAAGGCGCTTTCAGGTTGGGCCAGACTCGAGGGGGCTAGGAAGGACCACAGGAGGCCGCTAGATGTGAGCGCACTGGGGGACATATTAGGGGCCTTGCGAGCGGTATGCTGCTCAAACTATGAGAGCATCTTATTTGGTGCGGCCTTCTCCCTAGCCTTTTACGGGGCTTTCCGGCTGGGGGTGTTAGTGGGGTCATCCAAGACTGACCAAGTAGGGGGGCTTCAATTGCAGGACGCAAGAATCACGGAGGGAGAGCTGGTGGTGGTTTTGCGCAAGTCCAAGACAGATCCGGTGGGTAAAGGGTGCACGATTCGGCTTAACCCGGCGCCCGGGTCATCAGTGTGCCAGTGACTAGGATGATAGCATATTTAGGGATCCGCCCGGCGGAGAAGGGTCAGGCCCTGTTCATACATGAACAAGGAGATTGCCTGTCTCAGTACCAATTCAGGGCTGTGTTCAGGCGGGCTATGACGACACTGGGGTTGGAAACGAAGGGCTACTCATCTCACTCATTCAGGATTGGGGCAGCAACACTGATGCAGGCGCAGGGTTACCAGTTGAGGCTGTAAAGAGAGTTGGGCGTTGGTCTTCGTCTTGTTTCAAACTCTATGTGCGGCCTGAATTATTATAAATTGAAGCATGGATATACGGGCACAATCACGCTGACTTTTCCATTTCTCTCCGTCATTAGTATGTCCTCAAGGGTGGTCTGGGTGCTGGGACACTCGTTTGTGCGGCGCGCCACAGTCCGGTTACAGCAGCGGCGAGTGTCGAAACCACCGGCGCTGAGAGGGGTGGCGTTTCTTTGGCGAGGCGTCGGGGGCCTGCGGATCCGGCAATTGCGTCAACTGGTGGAGGAGACAAGAGCACACGAGGGACAACAGTCCCCGGATATGATCATCTTGCATTTGGGCGGCAACGACATGCTGGATCTTGGGTGACATGCAGTCAGAGAAGCATTACTGATGGAGTTTGCCTGGTTAGGTCGAATGTTCCCACGGGCACGGATAGCCTGGTCTTGTATGATACCTCGCCGCACTTGAGGCACCAGGGTACGATCGCGAGCATTGAACGTTTCAGTAAGACACCTCAACAGGGAATTGGCTAGGTTGTGCTCAGGCCAGGGCCACCTTTGCCACATCCCGCACAGACTGATCACTGGGGATCTTATGTTTCACCACGATGGAGTGCATTTGTCGGATATGGGAACGGACGTTTGGATCAGTGGAATCTGGTCATTTGTACAGAACTTTTTCGGAAGGGGGAGGGTGAAGGACCTGTGGGCCCTGGTCACCCTTGTGGCGGGAAAGAGGCTACAGAGCATTGACTCGCAAGGTTTAACGGAGTCCTCCTTTACATACTCCCTAGGCCAGCACTGAGGGGAGAGACGGTAAGCTCTCCGCTGGGAGTATGGGGACACCGGCTGGGAGGCAAGGGCGCCAGGTCACGATTTAGGGCAGGGGCAGCGGCCCCTGGTTATTCCCTTCTAGCCTCCTTGGCAGCCTGGTGGTAGAGGGGTGGGCCCCAGAAAAATGGCAGACAAGGTACAGACGGCTGGGGCCTACCTCTCAAGGACGCAGGTGGGTCGCGCCTTGCGTGGTTCTCATTGGGAGAGTCGAGCCAGAGGGCCCCTTGGTGCTGGGAGCTAATAATAGGTGACTTATGAATATGCAAATATGATTTGACTGTAAATATTAAGTGTCAATACTTGTTATGAAGATTACGAGATATGTAAGGTGCATATATAGCATTAATATGTATTATTAATTGTCATGTTTATGTGTGTTATGAGAATTAAACATGGCCGTTTATACCCACACTATGAATGGTATCAATTGATGTTGATGGGTAACTAGGGAGCGGGGCGGGGATCATAATAGGGGGTCCGGGACCTATGGAAGAGCGCGAGAATTACCAAGCGCGCCATTAGGGCCCGGCCCCCGGGATCCACGCCACGCCCAATTCACATGGCTGGGGTAGCCCCATTGGCGACCGGCTAGAGGAGGAATTACTTCCGGGGCATTGCCTCGTGACGTGTTTCCGGCCTGGGGCCCGGCGCCGGAAGGAGGGAGGAGTATTGGCCTATTTAGGCCTCAGGGCATCGACGGTGGTCCTCTCTTTTTTCGCGCCGGGTCCCAGGAGGGTGTACGACACCTCCAAACTCCCACCCACCCGTCCCGTTGTTTAGGTTGCTAGGGGGGTGAGTAGGTTGGAGAGTGGCAGGAAAGAGGCCACAGAGCATTGACTCGCAAGGTTTAACGGGAGTCCTCCTTTACATACTCCTAGGCCAGCACTGAGGGAGAGACGGTAAGCTCTCCACTGGGAGAATGGGGACACCGGCTGGGAGGCAAGGGCGCCAGGTCACGATTTGAGGCAGGGTGCAGCGGCCCCTGGTTATTCCCTTCTAGCCTCCTTGGCAGCCTGGTGGTAGAGGGTGGGCCCCAGAAAAATGGCGGACAAGGTACAGACGGCTGGGGCCTACCTCTCAAGGACGCAGGTGGGTCGCGCCTTGCGTGGTTCTCATTGGGAGAGTCGAGCCAGAGGGCCCCTTGGTGCTGGGAGCTAATAATAGGTGACTCATGAATATGCAAATATGATTTGACTGTAAATATTAAAAGTGTCAATACTTGTTATGAAGATTACGAGATATGTAAGGTGCATATATAGCATTAATATGTATTATTAATTGTCATGTTTATGTGTGTTATGAGAATTAAACATGGCCGTTTATACCCACACTATGAATGGTATCAATTGATGTTGGTGGGTAACTAGGGAGCGGGGCGGGGATCATAATAGGGGGTCCGGGTCCTATGATTCAGTACAACTCCTGTGGCTAGATGATGCGCACAGACAGCACTTGGAAGTTCCCTTTGATGGTGAGGAGGACATAGTGCGCATAATTCAAAGTATGTCTGGTGATAAGCCACCAGGTCTAGATGGGTATGTCACCCAAGTTTGTAAGGATTATGCGTTGCTGTTAGCTTCCCATCTACACTGAATACATGGGGAAGATAGAGAAATTGTCTCTCTCTATTTGGTAGAGAGGCTCTCATTGTTACATTATTGAAACCAGACAAACCTCCAAACCACTACGGTTCGTAGCGGCCGCTCTCTAGGATCAACATTCACAATAAAATATTTGCTGAGCTAATCACTGATAGGCTGCTTCCTCTCCTCCCCAATATTGTCTGACCAGACCAGTCTGAGTTTTTTACCAGGGCATACTATGGCCTACAACATACTCTTTGCCTTGTTTCACTCGATAAACCCGCAGCTCTAGGCAGCAGTTGTGGTTTTAGATGCCACAAAGGCTTTTGATTCACTGGAGTAGCCATGCTTCTTCCTTCTGCTCCACAGAATCTGGCTCATTCCCTCCTTTATTCAGTGGATCAAACTACTTTACATGCTGCCGACTGAGCACCTCAGAGTGAATGTTATCTCACCCGCTTTCTTGATTAGTAGTGGCACCCCCCAGGGATCTATGAACCAACACTTGGATAGATAGACGCACTCCCGTGGTTAGTAATAATGGTGAAAAGGAAGTTCAATTGAATAGGTAAGTGGTGCAAGTGGGTAAATCCTCCTGAGTATGAGGATGACTTCAAACTCCAAAAAGCGCTGACCTCACGTCATGAGGGGCGTCTCCCATTTGCACTCAAACGTAGGTAGGTAATGAAATTAATCACTTTTGTTTGATTTTTCTCAATGAATTTTATTGAAGTTGTAAATTCTTTTCCAATGTTTACAATCGTTATTACTTCATAACAATGTTCTTCGTTAGTTTATGTATTCGACATTTACATATGCCCAATGCATTTCGGGCAATTTGCCCTTCATTAGGGGCGTAATTCTGAAAAAGGAGGAAATTGAAGTTCAGTACACACACGGCGAACCAGGCTTGGTTCAAGTATTCCAAAAACATCGGTATGTAATGAGTGTTAGCACACAGATTCGAGTGACAAGATTAAAGAATGTACCAGATTCCCAGATACGTGCTTACAAGACGTAATATGCAATATGGCAGTGATCGAGTTGTGCAATGAAAAAGTGAACAGGGAAAAAATATATAAACGACGAGTGAATTGTGACATTGTGGCCAAAGGTACACGGAAGTGCTGTGATCCGGTTGGAATAAATAACGTAAATGAAAAAAAGAGCAACGCTGGCGATAAATAGTGTGTGAAATGTTCAAACAATGACTGTGAGAGATTCCACAATGTTAGTGATAAAGTGCCCTGGGTAGTGCGAACACTTCCTCCGTTCCCGGTGCACGTGCGTAAAAAACTAATGCACTTACTTAAAACAGCGTGGATCGAATATACGGCGGAATCGCCGCTCTCATTGATTTCTTTTGTATATATGTCCAATTGTTTGTTTAGATCAGCTAATGTTTCATCCCAATTTTCTTTTGACATATTGTCAGTTAGTTCCTATTTGAGTTGATATATTTCTTTGATTCAGATCTTAGAGTTTTGATAGTTCTTCAATTATTAACAATATGAGATCAAGTGAACACTTGTTTAATATTGCCTGCCATTTTTCTGTGAATCTAGTGTTGTTTTTACATAATGTAGATTTTAGTGAAATTCTTAGTCCTCTGGGGACACGTTGCACTTTGTGATACTTGATTAGAGTACTGGCGTGAAGACGTTGATTTATTGCTTTCTTTGAAATATATAGTAGGGATGGCCATTGTCCCCGATCCTATATGCCATTGCAATGCGCTTCAACACCATGCTGAACAAGGTCTAAATTATACTGCCCAGAGGTTAGTGGTCTTGATGTATGCAGATATTGTGACTGCCAATTTTAAAGATCCTGATTTAAATCTTGTGAAAACATTGCAAGAGTTTCTTAGATTTGGCGGTCTAACCAATATTAACATATAAATAAGTTATGCTTAATATTTCCTACTTTTCAACTAGCACGCATTATGGTCTTCTTTAGTTTCAGTTTTCTCCATCTTCACCATATCTACTTCAGTGTCTGCTTTTACCATGCATACTTATCTCCTTGGGCACTGTTTTCTTTTATATTCCATCATTTTCTGCACCTGACTTCCTCCTGTGTGTAGCTTTTTCCCCTCACATTTTTAGTAGCCTTTACCTCAGCCCTCTTTCCCATCTCTTGTGTTGTTAATAGGAGATTGTTGGTAACATAAAGAGGGATGCAGACCTAAGTATTCACAACTTGTAGGTTGACAGAACACTTTATTGAGCACACAGTCAATGGTACAGGAAAAGAGATGGTCATCATGGACCCCAACAAGATGCTATTAAAGGTTCCATGATGTCATAGCAGTCCAGCATAGCAAGTTACCAATTGCATACGTCATTTCCTCCCCTTCTACCCGTCCATTGTTTTTCAGATCCGTTTGTAGCCATGTTCCTCCATTATGAGAAAACAATATTATAATGTTTAATGGTTGACTACTTGGGGCCTGATTCACAAAAGTAAACTTACAGATTTGTGTAAGTTTACTCTTTTGGTATTCACAAAACTGCAACTTAATTGTAAGTTTCTGACTGCAGAGATTCTGCAGTCAGGGCAGGGAACTCTGCACATAAAAAGATATGACTGCTCTCCGCCCCGACTGTGGAGAATCCGCAGTCATAAACTTACAATTAGGTTGCAGTTTTGTGAATCCCAAAAAAGAATAAACTTTCACGAACATGTAAGTCTACCTTTGTGAATCAGACCTGGCATTTTAAAGATGTAAATCAAACCTTTCAAAGTGATACTTTTTAAACAGAAGATAGATGAAGATAACTTAATATTTGTGAGGTATTGTTTTTGTAACTTGTGCGAACGGTTACAGGTATCTAAATATGTGCATTATGATTTTGTCTACATCCGGAAGTACTCCAGGCTCCTGAGGAGGAAGGTTGAGGGGGAGACCAACGTCCTGTGGAGGGGGCAGGAGTGACAGCTGGGGCAAATAGCAAGTCACTTTTCTTTCTCAATGACAACTACTGCATTTTTTAGGGTATTCTTCCCTTTTCAAAGCCAAGTTAGCAATCCTTTTACAAATTATCCAGCCTTCTATGTTCCTGTCTCTTCTTCACTTGAATTTCTGCCCAGTGCCCATTCACTTACTTCATCCTCCTTTCTTTCAGCCCCAGCCAGCCCATAAATTACAATCCCATCTCAGCATGTGCCATATTTTTCCCACAGTTTCTGCCTAAGTGGCTATTTTTCATGGATTACCATTACTGTTTCATCTTCTATCTTCCTTTAACCATTTGACTAAGCCTACCAGTACATGATGAGCATGACACCCAACAAGTCCATAGCCAAGCCTTTACTTACCACAAGCCCCGTAATGTTTATAACTTACCTTATTTATTTATTTATTTTATTTATTTATTTAAACAGTTTTATATAGCGCTGGCTAGACCCGAAGGTGTCAGAGCGCTTTACATAAGGTCAGCAAAGTTACAACCATAATAGCAATTACACGTTACATCAAATATGTGAGAAACATTAATGGGAGAGAAGGAGGGAACAGTAGAGAGGGAAGGGGAAGAGGGGGGCAAGAAGGGAGAGGACGAGGGGATGAAGGAATAAGAGATAGAGGAAAAGTCAGCCAAAAGACCGAGTGGGTAGGTGACGGCTTGGGCGATAGTCCAAGGCCAGTCTCCCCTATAGCTCTCAAAGGAAGCTCCAATGGGTATCGGTCAGACAGGTGGATAGAAAGGAGACAAGGCAAGGGCAGAACGGCAGATATACGATGAGGGGGAGGGTGGGCGAGACAGGGAGAAAGAAACTGGCCCAAGGTCCGGCTGGGCAGGTGACGGTCAGGGGGTGAGCCAAGTCCAATCTCCTCATTAGCTGAACAGAGCAGCTCCACCGGGCGTCGGACATAATGCTCGGACTCCGCTGTCAGGATAGAGGTCATGTGTACTCAGGGATTGTCCGAGTAGTGCGGGCGGGAAGCCATGGTTCCAAAGAATTCAAGAGTCCTATTGAGGTCAGGCACAGTCCTGGAAGGGTTGAGTAATTAGAGGTTCATCAAGGGGGGGAGAGTCACCATAGTCGGCCATGTTGGGGTCAGGCATCCTGGGACCCCTTTCTACATCCAGAGAGTGCCGAGTATGACAGAAGTTTGTTGGCAGGGAAGGGTCGAAATCCCTTTAGATTTTAAAAAGGACATAAGATCCCCCCCGGTGTCCATAGGCGCTCGAGGCGCAGCGCAGACCCTGCTGCTTGGGTGTCGCTGTGCCGCGCTCACTAGGGGCATGTCACCGCCTCTTACAGGATGACCAGGTATGTTGTTTTTGTCACCCCGGCGCATGTGGTAGTTTACCCTACACTTCCTTGCCCTATTGCTAAGGAAAACGTTTTCTGTAGAACATTATTTGGGGTAGAAGGTGTAGTGTAGGACCCAATGCAAAACCCAGGAGGGAGTAGGATAAGAGCAGGTAATTTATGATGATGTGCAATAAGCTGACCCAAAAACACATGTTCCTGCACTAGGATAGTTCCATTAATGTTGCATATGTATAGTCAAGTAAGCTGTGCAACATAAATCGAATGCGCCATATTAATGTCAAGATATATTTCTATTTGGCAGCCAATTAATTTAATAACACATATTAAAATGTTTGTTGGCAGAAAGTGTCACGTCATGAAATCACTTCAACTTTTCATCATTTTTATAAAAACAAATCTATTTTGATTATGGTGGTGGTCATGGATTAATTCATACCACACACTTGTACTGCATTACATGAAGTATATTTGGGATAAATCTTGGCCCAGACTGTGTCAAAGAATCACACCAAAAGAATTTCCAATGGTCCTAGGTGACCAGCAATGTTGTGCTACTATGCGACTGTAAATAAAGAAGTGTTTGCATTGAGTACTACAATTTATGCTCTTTTCTTCTTTCTTTGGATCATCTAGCTACTCCTGCCCGGAAGACCTACCCCGGTGGCCCACTCCTGGCGGGAGACAGACGCTCCAGGAAATGGCTGCAATTGAGATGGAGTACTGCTGACTGATGGTCCTCGAGGAGGAGGAGGCAGCAGCCACCAATCCCTTGGGTCGCCAGCTGGAGGGACCTCGATAAATTCATCACTGTCGCCGTAGACAGTTGAGGGTTGCAGCCACCCCAGTGCAACACCACCATGAAAGTCTACTGCCCTTCTAAAAAAAACAGCCTGGACCTGGAGAACCTCAAGAAGGGCCAGTTGGACCTTCCTAAGAGACTGGAAGCAGTGGAGGCCTATTTTGTTATAAGAAGGGTGGTGTTGGACTGTTGTTTTGAGAGGTGAGGGCGGGAACAGTTGGGTACAAGGTAATTTATTTGGACGTTTAAGGTTTAAGGGTGTTACCTTTAAGGGGGTAGGTTGACCTGTTGTGGGAGGACAGGGTGGTAAGGACAGATGGGGAATGGGTACAGGGTCCTTGTTTTTCTATGTTTTCTGGGTTTCTTGTGTGAGGAGGTGGGCTAGTTGTAGGAGAAGAGGGTGGGAGTTTACTTTTTTTTATAGATGGATTACTTTTTTTACTTGGATATCTGTCTTTGTATTACTACTTAATGTAATATCACTGTTAATTAAAAAGGAAGCACTACCAACATAGCAACAAGAGGTTGTTCTCCGCACCTGTCCTATCGCAAAGCAATTGTCACACAGTGTACATCCCAAGGCCAAAACACAAAATTGCGTATCCTTAATGGCTTGATGATGCTGTGATGCACCCATCCTCCCATCAATAATTGTTGAATACTACTTACTCGCTGCCCCGCCCTACCCTCTGTAACAAATGACCATTAATGAGGTATTTCAACATACACCAAAACAATAATCCTTCCTTCCGGAGGACATCTTTCTTACCTGCATAGACTAAGCAATAGCTGCTACTGCCTACAATTATCACATACCTCACTTCAGGGTTTTCCAATGAACCTTCTTAATGTTGGTGGAGGTAGCCTAGGGAAGACATCACAGAAAAGGAAGGTTTCTTCTTATTGCGAATGATGCTGGTGAGATGAAGTGGCCAAAACATTCTTATTATGCATCACAGGAAACAAGACTGTAAGAAAGCACAGAGTGAGTAGACAATCCAAGACTAAGACCACCATGACAACACAACAGCAGCTAGCAACATAGTGTTGAGCTATTAATAAAGGAAGCATAATAAAGCCCTCAAGTCTCAGGAGTCAGGACTCAGGAGAAGGTTACGTCATTGTGCATAGATTATGTAACATTGTTGTAATTCAGTATGTACACAATGATGTCTCTTTCATGTCTGGGTAGGAGGGATGGTTTGGGAAAATGTGTAAATTTTGGTAACCACATCCTGTAACAGTTGGCGCCTCTTTAACTACATCCCCCCACCAAGTGTGAGGTCTATTAATGGTGGAAATTAACACACACCTCAACAAATCACACAAAACCTGGGGGCACAGGTGTAGGGGTTTCATGAATGGGTGAGTTGGGGGAATTGGGAAAGGTAAGAGATAGACAAACACAAAATTCATCAAGTAAATGAGCACTTCATATATGTTGTGGAAGGAAGATGACAGTTCCATTACCAAAAGCAAGCAGTCGTACAGCCCCCAGACTCCCACATTATCTAATTGATTTGTTACCTAGACTTGAAAAATGCAAAATGAGGAGTGTAGGAAAGTACCATGATCACCCCCACTTTTTCTCACTGGTACTGATGTTGTTGATTGGTAGTGTACTGGGTCCCTGCTAACCAGGCCCCAGTGCGAGTGCTCTTTCCCTAAAAACAAGACAAATGTTCAATTGTAACCCAATTTGCAAGGACTTTAGCACCGCTGTAAGTCCCTATTAAATGGTACCCCCAGGGCATGGGTACTAAAAAGTGTCCCCAAGGGCTGCAGCATGTATTATGCCACCCTTAGGGACCCACACACAAACTGCATGCAGACTGCCATTGTAGGATGCGTGAAATGGTGCAAGCCATTCCGAAAACACAACATGGCGCACTCACTGTGTGCCATGCCCATGTACACTGCACATACTATATGTAAGTCACCCCTACAGCAGGCCTTAGAGCCCTATGGCAGGGTGCATTACATTACTTGTGAGAGCACATCCGCATGAGCAGATGTGTCCCTGCAATGCCTCGTTCCATTGCTAGACATTGCAAGTCATCAGGAAGCCATTTTAAGGACATGTACTGGATACTGGTCATTAGGAGTTACCCAGCTACATGATGACTTCACTGAAAGTAACGTTGTCTGGTATCAAACACCTTGTCTTAATAAATATATACAAATGCCAGTATCAGATGTATAATGACATGCACCTAGATGGCACCTCAGAGATGCCCCCTGAAACCCTACTAGTCACAAAGTTCGCTGGCTGACTGGTATCTTCCAGTCTGCCACCACAGTCAAGTTTCTGACTCCCTCCCTACAAGGGAGGGCCCCTGCTCTCAGAAGTCAGAAATAATGTCTGCTGCAGCGGAAGGTGTTCACACCTCCTCCAGCAGGATTGCTAGCAGATTAGCATCTCAAGGCCAGAGGCTTCAAAGCCTCTACCACCTTTGAAATGCAACCCTGGCTTCCCCCAGACCTAGGAAATGCCACCTCCTGCCCTGAGGCCCATTTGGCACCACAGTAAGTGGAAAATTAGATAGTCAGAAGGTGTGTCACATTAACAGGAGAGGCACACCCCTAAGGTGGGCCACCAGAAGTGGACAGTCAAAGAGGGGTTTCACCATCTTGGTTTTGGTGAAACTAGGAACTCTGGGTCAGGGTTATGCCACTCCCCGCAGGATAGGGGTGTAGACAACCCAGGGGTAGGCATCCCATTGGCTACTGTCCTACACTCCCCAAACGACCCTAAATCGAGTATTTATTCAGACAGACAAACAGATTCATCTACCTTAGATCAGAAGACGGACAAAGAAGAGTCCTCACCGCGAGAACTGAGGACCTACACCGAACTTGGCACAAAACTTTGCCTGGCTGCTGGTACCTCAACAATTGCAAAGACCTGACTCGTCCAAAAGCTGTGCATCCTCCTCAATCCTGGGAGGCCTGTCCAGCACTTCTCCAACCATTTAGCATCTCTTTGGGATGGAGGAGCCGTCCCTCTGCATCTTGAGGCACCAACCGCACTTATCTGGTATATGGTTTTGCTGGCTATCGGTCCTACCAGTGAAGCATTGCACTAGGAAAAGGTTTTTGTGATTTGAAGAGATCAGCCCAGTGTTTTAACCAAGTTTCAAGATGCTAAACCCTCCAGGAGTCCCTCTGCACCAAAACTCTGGGTACCAGAGCCCTTGCAGCTATTAAGGCTTGTTAGGTGTCCAGCCCATCAAAGCCGGCCTGCATAACGAGGGACTTTAGGACCGATGAGGCTTACACTGAGAGTGGTCCTGCTGTCCTGTTTTCCTCCCCTCTTCAGGTCAAATCGAGAGCCGTGAGAGCCTCCAACGCAAGTGGCCAACCAGCCAAACTCCTCTGCACCAAGCCCTACAGCCCAGATTCATGACAACTGACTAAGCTCACTTGCTCTAAAGACCTCATGAGCCAAGCCACTCTTTGTGTTCTGCCAGACTTGTCCCCAAGTCCCCCCTTGCAATCTTTGTTTTCAGGTGCACATTGACTTCAGAGTTGTAGCGCTCAAGGCTACCAACGTGTCCAGCACCTCTGCACCCAGAACCGCCAGGGCAGGTAGACTAAAACTTCTGGTGGTTCTTTGGACCTTGGCCCCCTAGCACCTTAAGTTCTAAAGGGCACTCCCGAACTTCGGCTACAAGTATATGTTTGCAGTATATGTCTTTCCTCCCATAGGATAACATTACCTTGTTTGAGGCTCATACCTCAAAAACCGCTGTATGTGTATTTTACTATTTTCTTGTAAAATCCCTAACTCCAAAAGTACTTACCTGATTCCGATGATCTTGGTGTCTAAAATTATATAAAAATCTGTGTTTTATTTTTATAAATTGGTCTTGGATTTCTTCTTGATTATTTGTAGCATTTATTGACTCTGTGTGTGTAACAAATGCTTAATACTCACCTTTGAAAAGCCTAAGCTGCTCGACCACACTACCACAAATAGAGCACTTGGGATTATTAAAGTAAGCACTGTAAACCAAAGAGGGTTGTCTGGACTTTTTGCATCGTACGCTCTTACATTGGCCCACTATATAAAAAGCCAGTTTCCTACAGGGAGGACCCACACAGTTCACAAAATAGTTACAGTTAGGAAATAATAATAATAAAGAAACTTATAAAGTGCACAGCTACCCCGAATGGGGTGTCCCGGCGCTCACACGGACATTGATAGAGATATTGGTCAGTATACCTTAGTCATTACGACTAAAGAGCCAAGTTTTCATGGCTTTTCTAAATTCTTGTTCAGACTGCAATGTGCGCAGTTGAAGAGGAAGGTTATTCCAGCATTTAGAGGTCCCCACCTCGAAAGTCCTTCCCCCTATTCTGGCTTTCGCGAAACGGGGGGTGGTAAGGTATCGTTTGTGGTTAGACCTAAGAGATCTGTTCTGCTGGTAAGGACGAAGTCTCTTCCTCAAATAGTTGGGCCTCCTTCCTTGCAGTGCCCGAAAAGCAAACGTAAGAACCTTAAATTCAATGCACTTGGCCACAGGTAGCCAAAGCAGTTGTCTCAGGTAAGGAGAAATACGTTTGCGAAGAGGGACCTTGCAGACCAGTCTGGCCGCTGAATTCTGCACTATCTGAAGCCTACGGATCAGACCAATTGGCAGACCCATATAGAGACCGTTAGCATAATCAAGATGGGAAGTGATTAAGGCGTGCACAACGGTTTTACGTGCTGACTCAGGCAAGTAATCAATGAATTTCCTAATGACTTATCTTGCCGAAGCAGGCCGCAGATACCTGTTGAACCTGGGTGGCAAGGGACAGATCTTTGTCCCACCTAACTCCTAGATTCTTAACTGAGTCCTTAGGAGTGGGGGGGTCCTAAATCAGCTGGCCACCATAATGCTGAGGAGGGTGTTACAGCTTGATTAAAAAACAAGACCTCCTTCTTGTCAGCATTCAGTTTAAGAAAGTTAGTGCTCATCCAGGCAGAGATGTTTTTAGGCATAGTTTCAGAGAGTCAAAGGAAGGTGCGGACACTCCACTGAAAGTAAACATCAGTTGTGTGTCGTTGGCATAAGATGTCACCTTTGATCCCAGTGTCGTGCGATAAGCTTCCGCGAGCGGAGTCAAATAGATGTTGAAAAGTAGCGGGCTCAATGCCGACCCCTGTGGTACCCCCACTTGAGTGGTTTTGCGGTGGAGGTGTAAGGGGGATCGAAACCTGTTGTACTCGGCCATGTAGGTAAGACGCGATCCAGTCAAGCGCTGTCCCCTGGATGCCGATTTGCTTTAGGCGATCCAGTAAGATGGAATGGGACACCGTGTCAAACGCTGCTGACAGGTCGAGTAGTACCAGCATGACCGCCGAGCCCCCATCCACCACCCATCGGATGGCATCTGCCATCTCAATCAGCGCTGTTTCTGTGCTAAAACCGGGGCAAAATCCGGACTGGGAATCATGGAGTATGCCGTTTGACTCAATAAAAGCCGCCAACCGCTGGTGAGCTAGCTTTTCAAGAATTTTAGCAGGGGCAGGCAACAGAGAAATGGGCCTATAATTACTAGTGACTGTAGGGTCAGCATTAGCTTTCTTTAAAATAGGGAAAAGAAATGCATGTTTCCAGGCTGCTGGAAAGACCCCCTGTCTCAGCTAAGAATTCCAGATGGCATTCAGGGGGGATTGAGCAGCTCAGCCAAGGCACAATATTGTTTCGCCGGCCAGGGATCGCCAGGTGACCCGGATTTGCATTTATGTAGTTCCCCCAAAGAGGCTTCTAATGAGATAGTAGCAAATTCCGAGAACACTGGCTGAGTGTCGCTGGGGCTACTAAAAATGCCCTCTCCAGAATGAGGATGTGCTGCTGGGAAAGTTGTATAAATCTGGGATATTTTCTCCTCAAAGAAGTCCGATAGCTTATTACAAAACTCCTGTGATGGAGTGATAGAGTGGGTGAGTGCTTTCGGGTTAGTGAAGGACTTCACAACCTTAAAAACCTCTCTGGAAGAGTTTTTGGCACTGGCAATGCATTCAGTAAAGAAATGTCTTTTAGCTCCGCAGAGTAGTTTGCGATATTCTTTAATTGCTGCGCGATAACAGATTTTATCCTCCAGAGAGTACAGTAATCTCCATTTGCGCTCCAGCCTTTTACATTCACTTTTCTTGGCTCTGACATTTGCTGAGAACCAAGGCGCGGAAGGGGAGGTTCTTGCGGAGGTAACCAGCCTCCGGGGTGCAATTATATCGAGGGCGTCACTAACCCATGCATTCAGGTTCATGATGCAGTTCTCGAGATTAATAGATGAGGAAGGCTCTGAGTCTATCAAGAGTGGGGTCAGGGACTCTAAGGATACCCTACTCCAATTCCTTCTTAATTCCTTTGGCCTGGACGTGACCCTTAATTCACCAGTCAGGTGTACATGAAAAGGGATCAAGAAATGGTCCGACCAAATGACCGGCTCAGGGGGAAGGACCGAGAGGTCTGATATATTCGAGCAAATCAAGTCTAGTATATGACCAGCTTTATGAGTAGGGGATGTGACTAGTTGGATCAAGTTGCAACCTGCAAGTGCAGAGATAAAATTAGCACTATGAGAGCAGGATGGATCATCCACATGAAGGTTTAAATCGCCCAGGATGGTAAAATTAGAGTAGCATATGCTAGCCTGTGCAATGTGATCCACGAGGGAGAGGGAGGCACTATGACAACAATTCGGGAGTCTATAAAGGAGAAGCCCCGGAAAGGAGGTGGAGGCAGACAATTTAATACAGAAAGGAAGTCCTTCAATACTGCCTATCTGGTCAAATTTGGAAAACGCGATTTCCCAAGTGTCTTTATAAATGATCGCCAACCCTCCACCTGGTCTATTGTCATGTCTATTTGCGCAGACTATACCATAGCCCTGGGGAATAGCTAAAGCTGCCGCTGGATTAGCGTCTTCCCGAAGCCAAGTCTCCGTCAGGAACATGAGATCCCAGTTGTTATCTATTAAAGACTGATGGAGGAAAAGAAAAATAATACTGTACACAAATGGACAGTGCATCTGCATTCTTCTGGCATTTTCGGCCTTGGGTGCAGGTTTGACCCACAAAACAGAAGTGTTATAAAGCATTGTTCTTGCAGAAGAGATTGCCTGTGGAATGCAAAAATAAAATGTCAATATTGGAGAGTCAAAATAAGCACTAAGCATCACGGTGCATGAGGCGCAAGAGAGGGAGAGTATGCTGGGCTAATGGTGTGACGTTAACTAGAATTTGAGAAAATACATTTTCGTATCACCAATCCTAGGCAACTAGCTACATGTACCTGGCTGTTGACTCTAACAATAACAACATTTTGCTGTGTCCAGTCAAGCAGACAACAAGTCAACTGCTTAATTAGAGTCTGCCACTTGAGCCACCACTCTTCATTTTCCTAATCAACGTACCTCTCTCAAGTCCACAGGGGTAGGCCTCTTTGAGACCTCTTGTTTCCCATTGAAGCAGAGAGGCAATGGCCCTTTTCCTGATTGTTGCCAATGATAGTTTAAGATTTAGCCTGAGAGAGATAGACCTGTGGTGTTGAATATGAAAAGAACTTGAGGATTAGTTTAGCCTTGGTAAATAAACTGACAAGTCTCAGAAGAACCGAGAGATGATGGACTTAAGTTAACAAAAGGAAAATGAAAGTATGCATATCCTAGTAAAAAGTGAAAGATGGGCATTAATGAAGAAAGATCATCCCAAACATTATATTATCAACATTAGTTTGCCAGATCCAGACCCCTCCCGGCCACCACAGCATGAATCATTTATTTGGTATTACTCATTGGTGCAAGTATGTTACCTATTCCAAGTGTGGTGTCCATTTTCCTATATGTCTGTCTTCTCCATGGAAGTAATATACAATATAGGATAGTCTTTTGAATCTTCACTGGCAGCCCAGTAAGGGCATAAAACACAGAATAGGGATTGGAGACTTCTTCTTGCTCTTTAGCTTCTTTTTAGGAAATGACGGCTTTCTATTGCAGTACACTCTGTCTATTTGCTCTTTTTAAAGTCTACGGTCGAACAGAAGGTTCAATTAGTCTTTCTCCTCGCTCAGCCAGCCCAGGCCAAATAATTGCCATATCTTCCTTGATTGACTATTTATGCCATGCCCACTGTTCTACTCCATTTCAGTTTATTATTCACAATAGGCAGTGTAAGCTGCCCACCAAATATAAATTATATATAAATATGATTTTTTTTTTTAAACAGTCCTCCTATATGTAACTTCTGTTGTATTAGTCTAGAAACTAGAAATCGTCCTCTAATTTATGCGTGTGGGGGGGTCATCTGGTTGTTGAATGGCCAAACTTGAGATGTCAGTAAATTGACCTCATCATCTTTGTTTGTTTCAGGAGCACTATAATCTTTTAGAATAAAGTGTTTGCTCATTTTAATCATCACCAATCTTTCCAAGTGTTGAGACAAGCGTCTGGTACTTCTGCCAGCTGCACTGAAAACAAGCTCAGCAGACACAGTGGCAACCAGGTATGCAAGATACTTTATTGCCAGCCTGCTTAGCTCTGGCCATTGTGCCTTCTTCTCATACCAATACGACAATGTGCCTTGATTCTGGTCCACCTCTGTTGGGTCATCCAGATAGTCTTAGGCCACCTCCTGAATTGATACTAGTGCTGCCAATTGCTGGACCTGCAATGCCCGCATATCTCCACTTAATTTAAGTTGCTGCTGAATGAAACCAACCCATTGCAGAGGTTGGCAGTGAACTTGAAGCATTTGTTGCTGTGTGTTTTGAGTAGCTGGTGATGGTGTTGGCTGCTGCTGCGGAGACTGAAAGTCAGCAGCACTGCCCTGTGTGGAGGTTGAAGGCTGCACTTCAGAACTTCTGCCCCAAGCTTGAATTTGCAGTTATTCTTTTTCTTAATCACTCACTTTTCTAGCGATCCAAGTCTTGTAAACTAAGACATCCTTTTCAGTAAAAGGAATGAAAATGTCCAGCACTTTTATATATCGTTGATCCAGTATTGTGGCACAGACATAGTCTTTGGAGGACACATTCTCTTTTTACAGCCTTTTATTAGTGTTCAAGCGAAGAACTAAGTTATCTGCCAAAGAAGCTGCTTTTTCATTGACAATGGTGAATGTTTGTTCCACCTTTTTTAAAGGATCGTGTAGCAGACAACAGGCTTGCTTAGCTCATGGTGCTGTCCTCCTTACAGACTTCCAGTGTTATAACCCTCCAGTGTTATAATCCTTCAAGTCTTGAGGATGGTGACTATTGTAATTCAATAGCGTATTTGTGGCTGTAGGCTTGGTGTACAATGTTGTATATAGATGGTTGTTGATGTCTACCTTTATTGTTATGTCAAGAAAATTCATAGTTTTGGAGTCCGACTTCATAGTGAATTTAAGATGGGATTCTTTGAATTAATCCAATTGTGAAAGGTGTTGAGTTGGTCTTTACTGCCACGCCAGATTAAAAGAACGTTGTCAATATATCTCAACCAACGAATGATGTTCACTGAATAAGGGTTGGATACATCAAAGATGCATTCATTTTCGAAGGTTGAGATATAAATATTGGCTATATTACGTCTCCTTAATTAAAGGAAAGGCTTTTTTATATATGTGTCAGGAGACAAATTGTTCCTGTTCACATTAAAATGATAACTTTCTCACAACAAGAAAAGAATTGTTGTGCATTAGTTGGCCGATCTGACATGATTTTATGCAATATAATATCCACGCATTGTCTTTGTGTTTATAAAGATATTGGTGTAGGACCATATTTCACTCGGCCTGCACGCATGAAGTGATGCGCTTTTATGTAAGATACATCTCTACTTAATACCGTAAATATAGGCTCCTCAATGTTGTGAATACACACTCAGATGTTTTTCTATATTTGATTATAGACGCCTTTGTGCTTCTTTGCAAAAGAACTTGAATTCTGTTTGGCCCGGAGATATCCCTGTCGGCCTGGCACAAATTCTGTAAGTTACTGGATGTCCCTCGCCAATAATGTAGAATATGTCCATTCAATAGTTAGTCCATCATGATCTGTACGTGATGTTTTATTAATATATGTAGACTAAAAGACTTATTGCATTTTTACATTTAAGAACTCTTTCTACCATAGTTAGGTGTGATCTATAAGCTATGCAACCTAACAATGATATAACTTCTGCCATATATGCTCCACTATTTTTCAAGTGAGGCCAGCTATGAAGAGAAAAGAAACACCTTCTCAGGTTGCCTTCTGCCATAAGAAACTGTTGCTGTCATTTGAGATCGAAAGCTCTTTAATTCAAAAGGAAGGAATTTCTAGTTCTGAATAAAGAAGTAGTATTCCATATTGGTATTGATTTATATCTGTTTATTTTCAGCATTGTGTACGACACCTAAGGTTGACACATTCCTAAGGTCCAAACTTATCTGGACACCATAGTCCTCTTACATTTACCTTGAAGTAAGTGAAATATGAGTCTTTCTGTTTCACTACTCTTTTTCCGTCTCTCACTGGGCGTGATTTATGGTAGTAAAATCTTATCTAAAAAATTCTATCCTGATTATTGCTTCTTTCACTTTTTTGATCTCTTTTAAAAACAAAAAGACACTATTTTTAACTTTTCTGCACGGGTGTTATTTCATGAAGTTTTGTTTAAGAGTACACAGTAATCATTCTTGTTCCGTGTTTTTCTAGGGGTCAACCATTTTAATTAACAGTCCTGAAGATGGTCTAACGGACAAAAGCCTGAATAGACCGAAATGTCGACAAACTGCACCGTTTTCTCTCAATTATTTTTTAACAGCTTAAGAAAAGGTGTTCACAATTGCAACTAGGAAGAACATTGATTTGTATACAGCTGTAACTTCTGGTTTCATTGTGATTGTATAATGATTTTGTACCCTTAATATATAAAAACTTTTTGTATCAATATAAAACTCTTTTTGAACACATACACCTGTGTCTCTAACATGTCTCTAAGACTTTTCTCTATGAAAGATTGATTCATGTGTGAATAACTGTAATTGTCTTTGAAAAATATTCATTTACAAGCAAATTGAAAAAGCTTGTTAATATTTAATATACGAATTTATATAAATGTTCAGCTTAATATATTGAATGACATTCTTGCACATAGATAATTAGAGGAGACAAGATCCGGCATGATATCTGCCAACTGGATTTATCCTATGGGAGATGCTCCTAGGACATACATTAATCATCAGGTCTGTCATACTTAGAAAATACTCATTTATTAGAGATGTCAGCCCTCCGTACATAGTGGGGCTTAACTAATATCAGCAACGAGTTGGATTTATTATGAACATTTCTCACAACTCTGCGGAGGTCCTATGTGAAACATTTGGAGGTAGATACCTCATTCACAATTAAACAGATACACATTTCTTTGTTACATTTACAATGGATATATATGCACACTTAACAATGGTGGCCGCTCAGCGGAAGGAATTGAGGTCCCTTAACTGGCAGTCCCCTTTCAATCTCTATCATACCGTGAGTTAGGTTATACAAGGAAGTACGCTCCTACTTAGTAGCCGGCATACGCGCTGGGAGAAGCTCTAGATTTAATTTACGTACTGGTAAGCACTTTATTGCTATTTTGTTTCTGGTGACACTGATGCATTCTGCACAGTTAGTATTGTAGCTGATATTAATAGGATACTGATGGGGTCTCTCTTTCTACCATATTATTTGAAGGAAAGGGTACACGCATGGTGATTTCCCCTTATACGGGGTGCCACATTCAGAGTGGAATTGATTATTATATTGGATATCTCAAGAATAATTGAGGATCTGAAATTGATATCATCTGACCTGCACCACCAAATTCTGTCACCTTCGGGACAGAATTACAACCGATAGGGAGGTAGGTGTATCATATATACTGATCCATTTCAGTGTTGATGGTAAATGAATCCTTTTCAATATAACTTTATTGTCACTCGTTAATTATCCTTCTTGCCAGGTATCGTGTAAAGAAGATTAAGGTATTGTAGATACACATTACGTTTTACTTAATGCTCTGATTACAATTAAGGTTGCACAGTGTTGTTAACACTTTTTGTACATACTTTGAGGTGACCCTATGTACACAATATTTCTATAGACAATACCAATATGTTATGTTTGAAACGTGATAAATGGACATGTAGCGCTCACTCCGATTATTAGCTGAAGATGCAGATTTGGTTATCACAAATGTCACATTCATGATTCCCAGCAAAATATAAATTACATTTGAATTTAAGCATTGAAAAATTATAACTATGCGCATGGGTTTCAACTGCACGAATTTGTTTTAGCGTTGCCCAAACACTTGGAAGATTCACATTTGAAGTCACTATGTGGTGATTACACCAAAGATCATAATACCACATATTATGCTAAAGTGGTTCTCCTTTTCATACTTCTTTTAGCCCAGAGGAGGTCGTGGGACAATCCCCCACAGAGCGACGAAACACATGTTGGCTATGTCTAAGGCTAAGAAGTCAATGTTTAAGAAGTAATACAGTCGAACATAAGAACAATAAAGAACAAAAGACAACAAAAATCACCACTTATATCTGTGCATACTTTGTATTGAAATTATCTGCGTATGCTGGGGGACCATATACATGTTGTCTTCGTGAAGACACTAGGGGTAGAAGCCAGGCAAAAGGGAAGCACACAGCACTGAAAATGCTGCTCCAAGGCAAAGAACCTTGAATACCTCTGTGAAAGAGTATGAATTTAGATATGGAAATAGGCATCCAGAAGACCCAAGGAAGTCATAGATCACCCAGAAGAAATAAGGGGTAATATCTTTTGCAAACTCACCCTCTTGAATCTTTGATAGGGCACATATGAATTCACTATCTTGAAATCCAAGACTGGCCAAAAATGCTCCGATGCCTTCTGAACCAGGAACATCAGAGAATAACATCCCTGACCGATCTCTGATTCTGGGTATGGAATGATGGCTCCTTATAGAGAAGCTCAAAAATCCCCCTCTGTAGCCCCTGGAACTTCAGCAGATTCCTGGGAGTAGGTGTTGGCACAAAAAGATCTGGAGGCTGGGAAGACAAGTCTATACAATAGCCTTCTTCTACCACTTGAAGAGCCCAGGCATCAGTGATGTATTCTGACCAAATCGATGAAAATTCTCTGATCCAGCCTCCCACTCTTTGACAGTCATGCTTTGGGAGTGAAGCTGGCAAGGGAGGCGCTTGCTGGCTGTTGCCAGGACTTATCAGAGGAGGGAGAGGCACGGCCTCTTCTCCTCCCATGAATGTGCTAAGAGTGACCTCTCCCAGCCTTTCGAGGAATTTTCAAACGCCCGCCTGTAAGCAAATCCCAACTTCTTGCTGCAGGCCTCAGCGGTGTCAGGAGCTTATGGTTCTCCACAGATTTTATTTAACAATTCCTCTAGTTGAGGACCAAACAGTTTTACCCCATCAAAAGGCAGACAAGATAGAAGTGCCTTCTGGCTGGTTTCTGCCTTCCATGGCTTCATCCATATGTGGCACCTAGCCGAGACAGTAGAACCAGAAATGTCAGCTGTCGCTGACAGGGAATCAAAGGTAATGTCCAACAGGAAGTGAACCTGTTGTTCCATGATAGACAGTTATGAATTAATATCCTCTCCCTGCTGGATTTCCTCAGATGAATCCTGAAAGTCATGTAGGAGGGATTGAACAACATAAGTGGCATAAGCGCCTGCCCTGCTCCTCATCTGACCCTTCAGATTCAGGCTAAGGCTGGGCTGGGAGGGAAGCATAGGGATTTTTGGCACCGGACCCTCTCTTGCTGTAAAAGCCGTATCCACAGCCTTATTAATCTACGCCTGGAGAACGTTCAGGTCCATACCCAAAGGCTGATGTGAAGATCCTGGCTCTGACAAATCAACCTCTGAGCGAGACTCAGAAGAATGCCTTTGTTTGCCAGTACGCTTTCCCTCCATGTCTGCAATTTACCAAACACAGCCAACATGGAGGGAAAAAACAAGCAGCCAAATATACTTCAGTGTTCTCTGTTGCCAAACAACAGACACAGAATGACGTAGAGCACTGAAACGACCTCTGCCAGCGTCAACATGTTGCCTAGCAACAAACGCTGGAAAAAAAAGCCACCCGGCTACGTGCGCCCATAACAACAAGAATCCCCCAGGCCATGAGAGAAAGCATCACAATCAGGTAATTCAAGCCGCCGCTCCCAGTCGCTCAGTGTGAGAGAGGCGGCGAGCCTCACTTTGGCCGCTAGAGCAGGCCTTTGAGGAACGCGGGAAAAGTGCTTGCCGCTCTGAATAGCCAGCATTGGAGTGGTTGTGCACAATAGAAGCACACAACACTCCCTCTAGCACAGGCGGAACAATGCCCCAAGCAATTAGCACCGCCACTCATAATCGTCTAGCATAGGAGCGGTGGTGCGAGGAGCATTACCCCCAGCCGCTTGCGCTGGCTGGGCAAAAAAATTCAAAAAAACAATAACTGCCTCACCGAATCACTCAGCGCCAGTGTGGTGGGAAAAACAACAACAACATAAAACCTATGGACATTACAGCAGTCCGCAAAAGCATATTATTTTTAAAAACAAAATTAAAAATGACTTACTTCTATGGGTGTTTGCATCTGGACACAGAAGACAAAAACAGGATGTGGTTTGATTTGGCCCCACCCGTATAGATCAGGTGACAGGAACTTTCTGTCAGATCAACATTGTGGGTGAGGATTTTTTTCTATGGGCTAATGCTATGCCCCAAAAACATAGTGTTCTAAGGTCAGGACTGTGACGAGGAAGACGGAGGAGGAAGGTAATGTTGCCTACCAGATTAGCTCCAGACCTTGCTGAGAAGAAAGCCAAGGTGGAAAGGAGATTTCCCATACTGCCTCCCGAGATGCTAGAGGACCACGCATCATTTAATCATCCCTGCCAAGTACCACACAAGAGTTGTTAGACTAACTCATTCTAGTGCTAGTGTCCGCATCACCACACTAAAATGCATTAGTCACACATTTATAGTGCCTCCTGACACCACTGGCGCAATGAGGCACAATCTGAGACCGACAAGAGGAGCTGCATTGGCAGTGCGACCTGCGCACTGCTGAAAGAGGGTACAAGCCACCAAAACTGGGGTCGGGGACTCTGAAACAGGCTCACTGATCACCCTTTAAAAAGTTGTACATGATTATAGTAACGTCTGAACGATCTGTTTTAACATGAAATCCTATTGCAATGCGCTGCGGTGGTTCACTAAACTGAAGAGTAGTTTTACATGAATGGTCCTATGTCTATTTCTGCGAATTGAGCCTTCTACAATACTGTCTTTCATATCAGGAAGTTAGACCTGTGTATGTCTTACCGTACTCTGGACGGGTATATTTTCATTCAATCCTAGAAAACTGGGATTCTGTCTGTCAGTGCTTGCAGAAGATTCTTCAAATTTCTAAAGGCACCACTCCTTTCCCGCAATCCATTCCAGCAACAAAACGCTTAGAGGAGGTCATTGAGTCATCACATGGAGTGACTGTTGCGATAACTGCAATGGGGCTTGATCACTCTTCCCCGCCCAGTGGTACGACCCAGAGACAGGAAGGGTAATGGCAGAGCTGTGAGTGTGGTGGGATACTGACAGCAAATGAACTTTAATCCACACACACTCACCTCAGACTTGGCTGAGGATGGGAACTAGAGGCGCGGGGCCAAGGGGCTAGCCAGCCTCCAATCTGATATGTAAACACAAAATGGGCTGCCCCTAGCGTGGGTTCCTACAATTTCCTACAGAGTTATACTGAGATGCAGCATCAGTGGGGGCATCTCATAAAAAGTTTCGGACTGGCCTCACACACCGCCCGGTGTCATGCTTCATCATAGGCTGTCCTCGCCCTCTAAAAACTTTGTTTGATAGAGGGCGGGCATACACCTGGAAACAGGGATGCACTTCTAAAGCTAAGTGGTGGCTGTGTGAAAGTGAAAGGTGATCTAAAAACCATTACATCTGTCACTAAACTGTGTTTATTCAGGGAGCAAATGTATGGTATTAAAATAGGTGAACGGTGATCTGGGACGTTATTCTCCCTTCACCGTGTTAAGTGTGGTCAACATGTTTCTGCGTTAGTGTCCCCGTAGGGTACGTCGCATTCGTCAGGACCAAAGGGTTTCTAACTGTGGGCGCTGCCTTTTGCATCTAATGCAAGAAGGAGCTGCCAATCTGGGGACGGGGGCTAAGAGGGTCAAGCTACCCATTTGGTGTAGTACCAATGTAAGTGATTCTGTAGGAAAAAGAGAAACAAAAAAGACATACAAACCAAACGTGTAAGTATATATATAAATGGCAAATTTTGTCATCCAAACCAAGTCACACCTATAGCGCGCGTGGTGTGGTCTTTATGAGACACGTGGCAGGTGAACGTGTCATCATATAACCAAAAGCATGATGGCAATCCATTTCTTACCCTAAAATACTATCCTCTATACTCCATAGGAGGGTGAGGGTGGGAGGGCCTACTTGTGACTTTCTGTAAAGGAGATGTACAGATTAGGAGATGAACTTTCCCTGCACAGGAATGGCCGGTGGCAGCTATCCAAGGTAAGAGGGCCCTCTGCTATGTAAAAGTTATTGTGTACAATTAAGCAATCAAACTGAGGTTGTTTTTATACTTATAATGAATGGAGAAGCCAATGGTTCACACACTCCTATAATCACATTGGTTTCTCTACAAGCCTCAGAGCACACATTATGTCTTTCCAGTTCATGGAAGCGCACATGTCTAACCTGTCTCAACAGACACCAATCTCCCTAGATTGTAAGATGACCTATTCGATATCATTTTTAGGTGAAGCCTGGGCAGTGCATGCACTGCTCTGTGAGGCATGCGGTATTCAGGTATGGACTTGAAGCTCTGCCCACTCCCCGCCCATATTTTTCATTGGCTTGTGTCATTGTCCACTGTAATGAAGCTGCTGCCGGTCTGCTCCGTCACCGCGGGGATGGCCAGGTGAGGGAAAAGGCCAAGGCCAAAGGGCAAGGGGTCTTTATACCCCTCTATGGCCATCCCGGCAGTGACGCGCAGCAGTGACGAGCTTCCGGCCACCTGTCTGTTGTGAGGCATGGTGCCGGAAGACGTGGAGTCCAGGATCTGGCTTGAGCTGCCCACGGCCGGCACTCCGCTGATTCACGAGGGGCCCGGACCACGGAGGCCCCGGGTCCTAAGCGTCGTGCCCCCCCCCCATGCAGGGGGGCGCTTTGTCCATTTTGTACCCTCCCATGAGGACACTCCCTGCTACGTGTGTTGTTACTCAGTAGGCTTTAATTACAGCCTCAGAGCACTATGTTCTCAAATAGCTTTGTCCTGCGTCCTGTTGCTGGCAGGACACGCTCTCTCCTAACGCTTTTTTTTTAATCTTGATAGCACGGGCACCTGAACGCATTAGCAATGCAATAGGTCTCGCATTTGGAAGAGTTTGAGCTATTGGCATTGTAAATGACAATGCCTTTTATTTATCTGTTTTAAAAATAACACATAAATAAAAGCCATTGTCATTTACAATGCCAATAGCTCAAACTCTCGCAAATGCGAGACCTACTGCATTGCAAATGCTTGTTTCGATCTATCAGGGGTCACAGGAATCCAAGCCTTCCCACCGGCGCAGTTTATTTCACTCTCCACGCCTTGGATGGGCTGCAGTAAGATCGGTTTTCTGTTGGCTCAGAGGTCATGACTTATACCAGTTATTCCCCCTCTCAGACATTGCTCTTTCCTTGTTTCTGATAGCAACAGCTAAAAGCAGGTGGGCTTGGCCATGCATAGTCGAATGCCTCTCTCCCACTCAGCATGGCCCCTTCAACCCCCCACTTCACAGTCTGTGCAGCTATTACGCAGACCGCTGGTCTAGCGATCATATCTGTTGGAAATGGCTCTTTTTGCATGGTTATCCCCAAACTTTTTGCTTCTTCCTCCTATTTTTTCCTGACCTGTGTTTGTTGGCTATAGGACTCTGGGCACTTTACCACTGCTGATCAGTGCTAAAGTGCATATGCTCTCTCTATAAATTGATATTGTGATTGATTCTCCCTGATTGGCATATTTGTTTTACCAGTAGGTCCCTAGTAAAGTGCACTGAGTGTGCCAGGGTTGGTAAATCAAATGCTACTAGTGGGCTTGCAGCACTGATTGTGCCACCCACATGAGTAGCCCTGAAAAGAGGTCTCAGGCCTGCCACCGCAGTGCCTGTGCACAGTTTGTTAACTGCCATGTCGACTTGGCAAGTGCACCCACTTGCCAGGCCCTACCCTTCCCTTTTCTTGCACATAAGATACCCCTATGGTAGGCCCAAGGTACCCCAATGGCCAGGGTGCAGTGTATGTGAAAGGTAGGACATGTACTGGTGTGTGTAACATGTCCTGATAGTGAAATACTGCCAATTTCGTTTTTCACTATTGAAAGGCTATCTTGCCCCTTAGGACAGAATGGGGAATGCTTTGTAACATTTTACAAGCATATCTTCCCATAGGGATAAGATAGTAAAATGGAGTTTTGTATCCCTGAACTCAGGATTTAATAACACATCTTTTAGTAAAGATGGTTTTTAAATTGTGTGATTGAAAATACCACTTTTAGAAAGTGGCTATTTTCTTGTTCAACCATCCTGTGTGCCTCTGCCAGTTTGTGGATTGACTGTCTGGCTTTGGAGTGACAGGGGCTGGGGAGGTGCAGTGGCTCCAGGAGTCTGGATGAGTCAGCACTAGGCTGAATAGGCCTGACCTGCATTTGGAGTGGTGGGAGGAGTAGCACCTGTACCTGAATAGGGCTGTGCCTGCCTTCCACGATGCTGCCTCCGCCCCCCTGTGGTGTGTCTGGAGCCAAGGCTCACACTGACAATGGATGTTGTTGTGCACTTGCAGAGTGCCCCCCAGAACTAGTTTGAACTGGGCTCAGAGCCCCTTGCACAAAGAGAACAAAGACATTTTGGGGTATAAGTATCAGACTCAAAACCCCAGACTTTAGATCTTTCCTGGAATTCAAGAGGAACCTTTACCAAGGAGAAGAGCTGGAGAGACTGAGGAGAAGTACTGCCCTTGCTGTGTTTCTGGGGTTGGCCTGCAGTTGCTGTTTCTGCCAAGGAAAGGAGAAGGACTTTGCTGTGTGCTGTGTCCCCTGCTTGAAGGAGATCTCCAAGGGCCTGAAGTGAGCTGGCCTCCTGTTCTGAAGTCTCAGGGACACAAAGACTTCACTCCCAGCTCCCCTGAACTCTGCTGCTGTGAGTTCTGACCTGCCAAGAGGTGCCGGTGCCAGTTTTGGGCCTCTGGAGGTTGTTGCTGCTGTTTGGGAGCTGGAAGCAAGAAGAAACTCAAAGAACTACAGGAATCAACGCATGGAGGGATCGCGGCTAAAGAGGACCGACGCAGTGCTGCTTGACGCCGCTGCATCAATCGCCAACGCATCCTGGATTTCCACGCATCGTACCTGTGCGGCAAGTTCTTCTGACGCATCACCTGCGGACCGGAACCGCCACAAAGAATCGACGTATCACTCACCGTACAGACCATATTCGACGCAACCCTTCCTCTGCGTGCAGCGGGACTGTCGCATCGCCTCCCCAAGGTCTCAGGAGTGTCGCATCTCTTTGTTTTCCGACGCTGCGGGTGTTTGGCTTGTGAACTTTGACTCATCTACAGGTGAAAGGGTGAAAAGTCATGCATCCATGGTTTTCTATGGTACAAGTTCTTGATACCTTTTGAAAGTCATATTTTTAACTGTGTATGTTGGATTTTTGTTGTTTTTGTCTTATTTAGTTTAGATAAAGGTATTTTATTTTCTAAACTGGTGTAGTGTCCTTTTGTGGTGTTTTCACTGTGTTACTGTGAGTGTTGGTACAAATAGTTACACATTGTCTTTGGAATAAGCCTGTCTGCTCGTGCCAAGCTACCAAGGGGGGAGCAGGGGTTATCTAAAGTGTGTCTCCCCCTTACCATGACTAGAAGCAAGGGTCCCTATTTGGACAAAGGTACCTACCTCTGCCAACTAGAGACCCCCATTTCTTACAATATCCATAACATGAAGTTCATCGTTTGCGAAGGATACCCTGGGAGGCCACAGAATCCTGGGGGTAAGCAACTCAGATATCCTCTCTCACAAAACCAGGTAAGGTATTTCACTTGTCACAGGTGCCAAGTGACTCCGTCATCTTTGACATCTTTAGACACTTCTCGGTATAGCTTTTTAGCAAACATCATTTTGCACTTTGGGCATTTAAACTGAAACTTGAAAAGTGATACTACGATCCCTTAATGCAACATGATGTAGGTTAAAAAATCAGAACTAGAACAAGGTGTCACACATTCTGAAGGACTGTTTGGAAACAAACCTTTAACCCCTTCCCTGCGGGGGTAATTCCCCCACGGTGCGGGGGGGCGGAGGGGTGAGTGCGGCGCCGTGGTGCTCGTGACGAGACCAGCTCATCATGAGTCACAGTGGAGCTGTGCTCATGACGAGCTGGTCTCGTCACAAACCCGCCCACTCATTAATTCTCCCGCACAGGCGGGGAATTAATACCGTGTGGGCGGTGCGCACCTGTTATGACGAGACCAGCTCGTCATGAGCACAGCTCCACTGACTCATGACGAGCTGGTCTCGTCATAAGCACCGAAGGGGTTAACTAACTGACAGCCTTTCAAAACAAAAGGGGCAGGAACACTAAATATGCACAAGAGTCACAATCATTTAGGAGAGTAGTGGAGAGAGAGAAAGGCACTAATGGTGTAAGAGGAAAAAGGAGGGCCAAATGTAGGAGGGTGAGGAGAGAGCATGGCACGAGGAAGGAGGAAGGGGTAAAAGCAGGGTTGGATTGGGATTAAAAATCGGCCTGGGCACACTAAAAAAAAGTGGCCCACATTTGCAAATTGCCTTACCGCAAAACACTGCTTTGGCGAACTTTTATTAAAAAAAAGGGGGGTGGGGGGTGTTAAAAAAATGCACGGATTACTTTACACTGGTGAAACACACCTGAAAACAAGTGAGGCCACTTTTGCTAAGACCCCCTGCCCCCGCTCAATATGCATAAATGGGCCGGCCCAGCGAGAGAAAGGGAGTGACACCTCTGCCTTTGATAAAAGGGAGATAATGGACGCCCATCTGCCTCCAGAAAGGCCACTCAGGCACCCGCTGGGCTCTGGCAGCATCGGAACAGCGCAGAAACCGCCCAAATCGGCCCCCAGGCTGCTCAATAAAGCAGCCCACGGCTGGAACTGAACACCAGCCCCTCGGGCATTGCCCGAGTGCCCACGTTACCAATTCGAGGCTGGGTAAGAGAAAGGATTGTGGGAGAGCTGAGAGAGAGAAAGGGAGGACGTGGAAAAACGTTAGAGGAAATGTGATAGACCACGGGGAAGAGGACCCTCCTGAAAAGGCGCGCAGATGGTGTGACTGCAGCTTGGCTTCTGGGCGCCTGCTTTGATGGGGGTGATTGGTGAAGGACCTTATTGTTAACATGGACCGGTGCATGGCCGTGAATATATTAAGGTGCAAAGTCCTCGGTCGACCGAGGTTTACCACTCCGTGGAATTATTTGCGTTTGAGACAGATAGGGATGTTCTGGGGGAACTGTGGGTGGTCGCGCTCAAAGACCTCGAACAAGAGACGTCAGGTGCTCGGCGCGAGCAGCTCTGCTCTCCTTGCCTGCGACGCGGATGACGGCCGGGAGGGGGATGGGCTCCTCTCCAGGGGGTTGAGTGCTTGCTCTGCTCCAGCTGGATCTCTATCTGATCGTGATTGCTGTCTCTGCAGCCCGAGCCGCGTTGTCCGTCAAGCTGACGGCGATAAAAGCGCTAATGGCAGCATTAGAGAACTAAGGAGGCGTGGTGGCCTGGGCGGGAAGGCAGAGCGTCCCTAGGCCTGTGTGTCACCGGGCCGGCACAGGTGGGGAGCTCGTAGGAGGCCCAAAGACGGCTGTATCTGCAATTCTGCATGGAAAAGACTTCACAGTGCGACGACAGCCCATTTTAGGGCTAATGGGCTTGTTCTAGACAGCTGTCCGTGGGGCTGACGGCCTCCTGCGCGTACAGCCCTCTGTGGGAAGGCTGTCTCGTGTATGAATGGCTCTCACTGGGGCTGACTGCGCCGCACTCTGACTCCTGTGTGGTAAAGGTCTCTTTGGGGCTGACAGTTCTCAACGATCCCTGGACAGATTGCCTCCTGCGTACACGGTTCTCATACACCTTTATCAGTGGGGCTGACTGCACTGCACGGGGAAGGCGTCAGTGGGTCTGCTGCAGTGCGCATTGACAGGTATTATTTGAGTGGACCTCCTTGTTCTCAGACAGCTGTCTCCTGGGCTCACAGCAGGCTGTATGTGTGCGCCCGTGGGACTGACTTCCTCATACACAGCTCTTCAAGGGCTGGCCACCTTGTGCATAGACACTGCTCAGTGGGGCTGACTGCGCAACACGCAGCCAGGTGACTGTGGGGTGACTGCACGGTGCATAGAAAGCTCTCTTTGGAGCTCGCGTCTCTCTGCACAGACAATTCTCTGTGAGGCTGACTACTGTCAGAGAGAGCTCTGTGTTGGACTGACAGCCCCTCATAAGTAAATAAGTCAGCGTGGGGAGGCCTTCCCTCTAAACAGACCTCTCTCCCTTGCCTGCCTGACCACAATGAAGTGACTGCACAGGGTAGACACAGGCCCCCAGCTGACAGTCCAAATGCTAGCCTGATCCCAAGAGGCTCGTCTCTCAGTTCAGAAAGAACTTAGTGGGCTGTTCGTTATGTTCAGACCAGGGGCGGCTCCTCCATTAGGGCGGAGGAGCGCCGCTTCACTGCTTTCTTGCAGTGCGAGAAAGCAGAAAATAAAATGGTATTTTAAATACCATTTTATTTTCTGCTTCTCACGCTGCGAGAAAGCAGAAGGCAGGGGTATGCCTGATTGGGGGCGGGCGGGAGGATATGCCTGGTTGGAGGCAGGTGGATGGGCGGGTCATGGAGGAGTGGCTTGCACCACTCTGAGTACCCTGACTGTTTGGTCGGCCCTGGGGCCGACCAAAGCAGTCATGCTCACTCTACATTTTAACTCTATGTAGGCTGCATTCAGCTTACATAGAGAAAATGGCTTCCCTACAGGTGCCTGGCTGGGCGCTGTCCGGGACTCCGCACCAATGTTGTGATTGGCTTACAGAAGGGGCGGGAGCATGCCTGTTCCTGTTCAGGAGCAGGAAAACGGGGGACCCGGCCTACGGCCGTTCCCTACCAATTTGTAATGCTGAATGACTAGTGTACAGTAATTCGACTTGGGTGCGCATTTCATTTGATAGCTTAGCTGCACCGCTTTGCGCCTGCTGAGCAGCCGGCTCTGCATTCACTTCTCACTCGCTTCAAACAAGCGGTGAGGGAGACTATCCCAGTGGCGGCTGGTGACATTTGAAAGTGGTGCCGCGTAGAATAATTGTCACTCTGCACTGTGGCAAGCGAGCGTAGGGAGCGAGCCCGAACATCCTACGTGGGTTCGGTGGGGTCCTCCCCGAGAAAATTTTGAAAAAAGGGTGGACAAATGGTGCATTTTCAAGCAAATTTGAGAAATTAAAATAATAATAACACATTTAAATGACCTAACACATGAAGTCAAGTTGGAATAAAGTAATTAGAAGTAGCAATGAGAAGTAGACCTTAAAACATGTTAAATAAATTACAGCATGGGTTTTAGTGAAATGTAAGGTATAATATAATGACTTTCTCAAGTAAATGTGCTGGAGATTAGACTCCCAAAAGAGTTGATCTCTTATTTAAATAAGTGCTTGGCACACATACTTTGCTGCTATTGCCTTTTAACATAGATACGGGAGCCATTATTGATTCTACTACAAAAGTGATTCAGTGACAATTGTGTATACAGAAATAAACAAAGGGCTCTAGACTCCGGAGAACTCAGGGGCAAATATGGTCATGTGAATCTAACTGTATTACAGTTGATGCCCCTGCCGCAGAACTTCCAGCAGTGCCTGGTCCTCATTCTGTCCCACACTGCCCTGTTACTGACCCCCCTGTTCACGCCCTCCCTCCTCCGTGCACTAACAGGGGATTCCCGCTGCCTCCACTCCTTCCAGACCAGCACTGACAGGCTCTGTGTTTGCAACTCAGCAGGATAGACGTGCAGGTCAGGCAGTTTAATGGGGGTCATAAGGAGACAGCCCCCCTGCCCCCGTCAGTATGGTCAGGGACTACCGACTATCCCCCTCCCTGTCTTGTGCACTACCACAGTTAAACAATTAAAGCAATTGGACATGAGAGGAGTTTTCTTTGGAAGGCGGGGGGTCTCACGACCCCCCGGCCGTATTTATTAAAACATGAAAACAAATTAAAATTTGAAATAAACAATATTTACACAAGCATTTTATGCAGAAAAAATTTGACATTAGATTACAATCAATGTAGACAGGTATCAAATGGCTAACCTTAACAAATGTCTAATACAGCGTGTTTCCTAACCGAATCTAACATCATACTTATGACTTTTCTGCATATCCTAGTTTTGGGCCTACGGCAAGGTCGCTAACCGGTGTCAAATCCTTATTAACCAGCTACGCCCTCACGTATGAGTGTGCATGCACAGATGGCCCGTTTACCGAGAGGGTACTTCCCCCCCTCCCGGTTACCCCCGTACGCTCCATGAACTCCATTAACCAAAAGGGGGGCCCTTGCACTCTGCGCCGTTTAATGACGTCATAGTGCACGTGCGGGGTGGCTAACCAGCCCAAAGAAAGCGTGACTCCCCCCTCCCCCGCACCCATCTAACCAAGCGGATGTACCGCCCCTGGAGTTCTAGGAGAGACCACTTGCCCCTCCCCCTGGGCGACCCCATTCAAGAATGGTGACGCCCCCTAAGGACCTTAAATTGACTGCTCACCGATCATGACCTTACCGCCTGACCAAGGACTATCAATAAATACGACAATTATGTTACCTGCAAACGGGAAAAAAGGCCTAAGGAAAAAGAGTTTACACAAAACGTTACTGTGCAACCATGAGCATAACTTGATACTACAGCCTGTAAACGGGAAAGAACAAAAAGGCCTAAGGAAAAAACTCACACCAACACACAGTTACAGTGAAAACGAACCTAAAGTGATACAATCAATACACAAACACAAGAGTCTGCTTCAGGGGCTGGTGGGTGGGTAAGATTATTCTGCGCCTTGAAGAGGCGCGGGGCAAGCCTGGGGAGCGCGGGAACAAGAGGGCGCCTCCCGCGCTCCCCCGGCCTTTTAACCCCTCTGGGGGCAGACCAGTTACAACTGGTCCGCCCCCTCTGGCTCCCCCCCTTTGACCCGGAAGCAATTAGATTGCTTCCGGGTCAATGCAGCAGCCAGCACCAATCTGCGGTGGGGCGCGCCTGCCGCGTCATCAAGACACGGGGGAGGGGCACGCCCCACCACCGAGAGTGCAGGGGGAAGGAGGGGGCTGGCGCCCCGCCATACGTGTGGGGGGCCGAGCGGCCCCCCTTTCCTTATGGTCAGGGACTACCGACTATCCCCTCCCTGTCTTGTGCACTACCACAGTTAAACAATTAAAGCAATTGGACATGAGAGGAGTTTTCTTTGGAAGGCTGGGGTCTCGCGACCCCCGGCCGTATTTATTAAAACATGAAAACAAATTAAAATTTGAAATAAACAATATTTACACAAGCATTTTATGCAGAAAAATTTGACATTAGATTACAATCAATGTAGACAGGTATCAAATGGCTAACCTTAACAAATGTCTAATACAGCGTGTTTCCTAACCGAATCTAACATCATACTTATGACTTTTCTGCATATCCTAGTTTTGGGCCTACGGCAAGGTCGCTAACCGGTGTCAAATCCTTATTAACCAGCTACGCCCTCACGTATGAGTGCGCATGCGCAGAGGGCCCGTTTACCGAGAGGGTACTTCCCCCTCCCGGTTACCCCCGTACGCTCCATGAACTCCATTAACCAAAAGGGGGCCCTTGCACTCTGCGCCGTTTAATGACGTCATAGTGCACGTGCGGGGTGGCTAACCAGCCCAAAGAAAGCGTGACTCCCCCTCCCCGCACCCATCCAACCAAGCGGATGTACCGCCCCTGGAGTTCTAGGAGAGACCACTTGCCCCTTCCCCTGGGCGACCCCATTCAAGAATGGTGACGCCCCCTAAGGACCTTAAATTGACTGCTCACCGATCATGACCTTACCGCCACAGGCCAGCATAGTTGACCGACTATCTGGTCCCCCCTATCCTCCTCTTCCGAAAGGTCATGTCTACTTAGAACCCTCCCAGGCATGCCAAAATGTTCTCCAGAAAAAGTTTGTTACCTGCCCCAGTCAGGTGGAGCCCGTCTTGCAAGAAGAACTGTTCCCCCCAGATACACCCATGTGGTATATTCTGTAGTTGAGGTGACCGAAATAATTTCTCTATCTTGTTGTTGGTCCTCTTTACCGAGTGATTCAACGCCCTGACAGAGTCCCCCCCCCTCCATTTGAGCCTAGGAATCATCTGAGACCACACTATGGTGCAGCCTTGGCATGTTTTAGCTAGCCAGCTTACTTCCGAAATTATCTCTTCCATCAGGACCCTCCTGCCCAATTTCACCAGATCGTTGCCACCCAGATGTAAGATAACTACTGCGGGCGGCGGGGTGTGTCTATTGAGCAACTCTGTAAAGAACCCCTAAACTGACTGAGGCATAGGCCCCCCTACCATGAAAGGAAACTTTGAAACCTCCTTGTTCCGCCCTCTGTCTATAGCTACCTGAAAAGAAAACAGATTTAACGCGCTTCACAAATGAGTGACCAACCACCCATACCACTTGTGTCTCCTTCCTCTGTTCCTGTGTCCGCCGTGCTGAAGATACTTGCTGTTGGTGATCCGGCAACAGTTTCCGCCCTGCGTGACAGGCTCGAGAAACTGAAATAGAAGCAAACAACAAGACAGGCATTAGCGTAACTTATTTGTCACCTCACAACATGTGCATCCGCACATAACGTTTGTAACAGTTGGAAGACCATCTCCCAATCCTTTTCACACTGTTCGCATGCAACCCTCTAGCAGTCGCTTCAGTGGCTGCACCTATCCTGAAGGAATGCGTCCCAAAATCCTTTGGATTGAAACCAGCCCTGTCCATTGTCATTGCCAATACTCGTTGGAATTGGAACCTGGTCAGTGGGGTACCGTCTGCATGCATCAACAATGCTCCCTCCTTTGCGCCTGCTCGCTGTTTGATAAAGGCTTCTACGTGGAACACTGGGCAGCAAGGATTAGTCCGTGCCCGATGGAGTACCAGCCCATCCCCCCGGGCCTCCTGGTCAGTTTTTGATTTACGTATGGTAATCAACAGCATATCGCCCAATATTTTTGTGTGTTCCAGCCGAAGACCCCCTAGCATGTCCTGCTTGCTGCTAGCCACCAGTTCACCTACCCGGAATGCCCCATAAAAGGCCAAAGTAAAGGCGGCTCTGAACAAGAGTACTTCCCCATACGAACTGCAGGTGTCAGACAAGGCATTCAATAATGATGCCAGCCGTTCTAAACCTATCGGTTGCCTGGAATCTGTGGCGGTTGCTTGCAGGCGCCGCCACCCCTTTAGTGCCTTCCGCACGATGAAACTATTCGTGGGATCTCTGGCCCCCTTGAGTTGTGCAACGAAAGAAACGGCCGCCCTGTGTCTGCTAGCTGTCGCTGCTGAGCGCCCCTCCTTATGTAATGCATCTAGGTACGTAGTGAAATTCTCCTCATGATCCCATTTCTCTGCCCAGTCCCGTCCCAAAAAGGAGCAATAAGACAAAAACGCCCCTTCGTAAGCTGCTCTGGTCCTGGGCGCTAGGCTAGCTGCCACGAGGTTCTGTAGCTGGGGGCACCAATTTGCCAGAGTGTTGCTAGGAAGTGTGCAGGCGTCGCCTCTGCGGATGGTAGGTGTTCCCTGAATACCTGCATCTTAAAGCGAGAGAGTGCATCAGCTGCGTTATTCAACACCCCTGGGACATGTTTGGCCCTAAACTGTACATTGAGTTTCATGCAAACTAACACAATTTCCTTCAGTAGGCGGAGTATAAACTTACAACGTGCCGCCTGCTGGTTGATACATTCGACTACCGTCATGTTATCTGACCAGAAGATTACAGATTGATTACACAACTGATCAGGCCAAACTGTTAATGCAACCCAGATTGGAAATAGCTCCAAGAAACCGATGTTAGCTGTCAGGCCACTCTCATCCCACCAAACCGGCCACCGTTGGGCCACCCACTTGTTTCCAAGTATGGTGCCAAACCCCACACTGCCCGCAGCATCCGTCCATAGACCTAACTCTGCAGACATAGTAGGGGGACCGCACCACACCACTCTGCCGTTGAAGCCCTCCAGAAATGCGATCCAAATACGCATGTCCTGGCGGACCTCGGCCGGCAATCTAGTGCAATGGTGTTTCTCTCGCAGGCCCGTCATGGCCTGCGAGATTGAGCGGGAGAAGGGGCGTGCCATGGGTATGACTCTTAGTGCGAAATTCAGCTGGCCCACAGTCTGCTGTAGCTGCTGGAGCGTCACTCTTTCTTTAACCAAACATTGCTGGAGAGCTGCTCTGAATTTCGTGATTTTGTCTTTGAGTAACCTGAAACAACCCTCCACTGAGTCCAATTCTATGCCTAAAAATTCCAATGTGGTTGCCGGACCCACCGTCTTTCCGGGTGCCAGCGGGACCCCAAAAGCCCGCATGAGCACGCAAAATTCCTGCAATGCCCACGCACACTCCTGTGAGCCCGCCGACCCCAGAAAGAGAAAGTCATCCAGGTAATGCATGACATGGTGGTGTCCTGATGTTTGCCTAAAAGCCCATTCCAGAAAGGAACTACATTTCTCAAAGTAGGCGCATGAAACAGAACAACCCATGGGCATACACATATCCATATAGAATTTTTTTTGAAAAGAGAAGCCTAGCAGATGCTGATCTAGGGGATGCACTGGCATTAGCCGAAAAGCCGATTCAATGTCTGACTTGGCCAGCAAGGCTCCAGGTCCGAGAGTCCTCAACATATCCACTGCCTGGTCAAAAGACGCATACTTAACACTACAAATGTCTTCATTTATAGCGTCATTTAATGATGCGCCCCTAGGTGCTGACAGGTTATGAATGAGCCTGTACTCGCCCTCCTCCTTCTTTGGGACCACGCCGAGGGGCGAGCAAACAAAATTAGGTACAGGGATGTCATTAAAAGGACCCGCTATCCTACCCAGGCGCAGCTCTTTAGCAATTTTTGCCGCCACCACATCTGGGTTGTGCTTAACTGAGAGTTGATTCCTACATTCTGGTGTTCCGGTATATCCCACCGCTGGGATCCTAAAGCCCTGCAAAAAACCTTCCTGCAACATCCCCGCAGAGGCATGGTCTGGGTACCTGTTCAGCCAAGGAGTCATAGCCAGAACGTCAATGGGTGAATGAGCTACCAACCGGCCTCCCCCTAATCCTGTTTCTTTCTTCCCCTGTTTCCAGAGGCGTTACCTTCATTGCGGCAGGCTGTTTCTGGGTGGGAAGGATGGTTACAAATGGAACATGCGTGCCTGAACTTACAAGTGCCTTGTGTCCTGGTGCATGTACGCTTGTTAAAATCCCAGCACACCCCTTTCCGCCCACCACTGCTCCCTGTCTTAGTGGCTGTGCCACCCCCCTGAGGTGGCCGAAAGGGCTGCTGGTGTTTGGAGGGGTAGCTTTTGCTCCAACTTGGCCCCGCACTCCCTGGTTGCCCGGCCGTAAACTGGCCATACCATGAAATCGAATCCACCCTATCCCATGATAATGCGTGGTCAAACTCCTTAGCCTTCCTGAAAGTAGTGTCGTACTCCTTCCACACATCCCCTCCATATTTCTCACTGAAAGTTGTGATCCTACTCTGGTAACATGCCATCTCCGCCTGCAAATTAGGGAAACGCTCGGCTGTAATTGCCATAAACAGAGAAAAGGCTCTAATCCAGTTGATCAATGTCTCCTCCACCCTGAATCTTGCCATTTCACCCCGCCATTCGCTAGGCAACATCCAGTCTTTCTGTTTCCTAGCATACTCCATTTCCCTGTTATCAACTAGCAAAGAAAACATATTGACATAGTTGCCTGCCCAGATCAAATCCTTCACTTCTTGTGTCACATGCTGAGCCAGATTTTCCCTCCTGGAGGGTATTGTACCTTCCCCCAGCACTGGTAATGCCACCTCCTTACCGCTTTCTGCGGCTCGCGTTGGTTCAACAATCTTGTCTTTTCCAGAGTCGCTGCCCGAACATGTTGCTTGTGGAGTAATGGGCGCGCTTGGCCCCTCCCCGCCACCCTGAGCAATCATGATCTTTGCTACCATTTTTTGGGCCTCCGCCGAGGGGTCCTCTCCCACCTCCTTGGCGCCCACTGAAGAAGGTAACATCCCACCTATCCCTAGCCAAGGGAGGACAGCCGCTATCTGGGGGTGCTGAAACTAGCATGGGGGATCCCGTGCCGGGTACCGGAATAGCTGCAAGGTTAGGCACGGGTACCACCGGGACTACCGCTGGGACCACCTGAGGCACTATGCTTGGTGCTGGCGCCGGTGAGGCCGGAGCCGCTGTCACCGTTAGACTTGCCGGGATTATGGGAGCAGGCATAGGAGCCACCGGCGGTGTAAGCCCTCCCTCAGGGACCACCCCAGAAGGCCCCCCCTCTCCGTGTGGCTTGGGGACCCGACCGCTACCCCTCTTGGCCCTGACCCGCTTGGGCAAAGCATCCAATTCCCCCCTGGGTTGCGGGGGCACTATTATTCGCTTGGGTCTCCCAGATGGCCCAACCTGTTCATCAAACCTCTGTCTGAGCTCTGCCACGCTCTTGCCTATCTGGTCCACCTTCCCCCATCTCCTGTCCATAGCTGTCATCTTGCGCATCATGCCCTGCAGCATATGCTCCATGCGGGAGCGCCTAGCGCCACGTCCACTAGTCATCCCTGCAACAGGTAAACCACCTACACTTACGAATCGTATGAGTACGATGTGTCCCTGCACCCACCAGGGCCTGCCTGGTGTTTACCTGTACCAAGTTGGAGGTACACAGACTGGCCGTAAGCACCACGCAACTGTGACCGCGACACACCAGCTAGCCTGGGTGTTGGGCGAGCGCACTCTAGCCCGGCGGCCCAACAGAAGCAGTGAAGTGCAGGCCTGCCTGTGTCCCCGGATAGCGTTGTCCACCGCGCCACTCTCCTTTGGCTCAGCTCGCCGTGTCACCCTTAACGAAATCTTCGGCCCGTGCAGTTAGCAGGGGTGCCGCTGACCGCCTCTCGCTCTCCCCACCCGACTCGCTGGGCTCCTGCCGCTCCGCTTCTGCCACAGAGTGCTGCTGGCCGGTTCCGCTCGACGACGAGCCGCGCTGGACACTCCACACCTATAAAACAAAAGAAAGATTATTCTGCGCCTTGAAGAGGCGCGGGGCAAGCCTGGGGAGCGCGGGAACAAGAGGGCGCCTCCTGCGCTCCCCCGGCCTTTTAACCCCTCTGGGGGCAGACCAGTTACAACTGGTCCGCCCCCTCTGGCTCCCCCCCTTTGACCCGGAAGCAATTAGATTGCTTCCGGGTCAATGCAGGAGCCAGCACCAATCGGCGGTGGGCGCGCCTGCCGCGTCATGAAGACGCGGCGGAGGGGCACGCCCCAGCACCGAGAGTGCAGGGGGAAGGAGGGGGCCGGCGCCCCGCCATACGTGCGGGGGGGCCGAGCGGCCCCCCCCTTTCCTAAAGACTCGGCTCGACTCCAAGCTACTAAGATCAGTCCACCAGCATACAGACCACCCAAGCCCTCCCAGGGATCTTCTCTTCCCACCCACATATTTGGAAAAGTTGCGGGCACTTGGCAGATTACTAGGTCTTAAAACACGACTGTTTTTGTAAGTGTATAAAAACCGAGCGTTTCGGTTCACAGACTTGGACTTTGTGTTTGGGGGTGGGGAGCAAAGCACGGCGTTTCTGAGTGTCAGTACATGCAATTACATGGAAGAGTGCTCATTGAGCTATATACGAAGAGCTTGTCACACATTACCTGCGCCTTTATCAGACTTCGCAGCGCTTTATAGATTGGTTACACCTTACAGGTACAGGACCGTCTGCCAGCCTTCTCAGCGCTTTGCACAGATTTCACATTACACCGCACCTTCTATCAGAACTTTCAGCGCAGCCAAATCACTATGCAGCGCTTTTTTTCTTTTTGCAATTTTATATAGCGCAAACTTGACCCGAAGGCATATATATATATATATATATATATTTTTTTTTTTATATATATGTGAACAAGGCCGCATGTCTGGCGGCCGAAACGCGTCTTTGGACAATGATGGTTAATTAATAAACACCTTGCCACTTCAACTGCTGTGGAGTCTGTGTCCTTGTGTAGTGCCGGTGTGACTGGACACTCTTGGATTTTCATGTGGATATATATATATATATATATATATATATATATATATATATATATATATATATAACTGTATTCAGGGGTCTCATGGTGGTGAGCAAGAGGGTGCTGCAGAGCAAGAGAGTGCAGTGTCGGTTGGAAATCAACTTTGGGAGACTGTGAGATTTACACAAATTTAAGACCTTGTTTTTATTTTTGAGCCAACAAAATATCATATTTGACCGCTAGTTTTAGCTTTGTTAAACAGCTTTGAAAAGCGGCAAATATTTACTTAAAAGCATCCGAGAGACAATCAGTTTGATAGCATACAATGATTTTCATGTGTATGAAAAGCTAATAACCGACATACTTTAATTAGTCATATTCTGACGAATTAAATGAATAAATATGCTTTTCATAATAGAAAAACATTATTCCATAACACATATTCTTAAATATTCTTCTAGTTCTTACACTGCCACGATCTTGTTGCTTCTTGGTGCTCAAACAGTATGTGAGTAGATTATTCGCCACAATTGTATTTACTTTATTGATGTCCGACGGATAAAAGGTTGAGCCAGTCTTGGCAGGGTGCAAATCTGCGATTTTCGTGCTATTTCTCATTTCTGCAGGAGGTGCATTAATGCCCTGGGCTGTCCAACTGATATGTATGGAATTCCTGAGGCACAATTGTAGGGTCTGTGCGACCTCGGAGTCCCCCCGTGTAGTCCCGACATGCAGTGGGAAGAAGAAGGTGCAGCATGCGCAGGAGGATGGTGCAGTACGAACAGGGGAGTGCTGTGTGAAGAGGAAGGTGGGGTGCGAGCAGGAGGATGCTCCGTGAACAGGAAGAAGGAGTGTGAGCAGGAAGATGCAGTGTGAGCAGGAGGGCTAGTTGTGAGGACAAAGCTGCAGTGGTGCAGCGTGAGCAGCAGAATCCAGCGCAAGCAGGAGGTTGCAGTGCAAACAGAAGGTTTCAGTTTCAGGGACCAAAATAAAATAAAACTTACCACGCCGCCTCAGCTCCTGGCCGGTCCCGACTCCCGCAGTCCCGCGTTTTCCTGCTGCTCTCCTCAGGAAAGCCGCCTACAGGAAGCCTCCCTGCCCTCCGCCAATCACAGCGCTGCAATGGCAGGGGCCCACAACAGTGGGCAAGCCACTCCCCCCTGCCCTCGAGCAGGACCGCTCTCCCGCCCGCCCACAACCAGGCACTTCTGCTTTCTCGCAGTGCGAGAAGCAGAAACATAAAATGGTAGTTTTACCAATTTATGTTTCTGCTTCTCGCATTACGAGAAAGCAGTGGGGCGACACCCCCACACTCCTATGGAGGAGCCGCCACTGCACTATCCCCTTCCCTCTTCCAAGAAGGCCAGGTTTATTTACCTCTTTCTTTGAAGGATGGCGAGCAAGGTCTTGCGCTTTACTACAAAAGAGACATGCTCACAGGCAAATTATTTACTGCTCTTGGCTGTCACTGGAAGCATTTCGAGGAGGAAGCTGGCGGCTCCCACCGTCCTGCGTCAGTGCAGACAGAGATCAGCGGCCACAGCGCCTTGAAAGAAAGAGGGGATACCTCACGCTGGAAGGTGCGAGCAGCACCTGGGCACGCGCCCTCTGGCCAACTTGTGTGATTAAACGTGACTAAAACTACAAACAACTTTCTACGCTCACGAGGGACAACCATGTGTTTTTGCGAGCGATTTTAGCGGGAATTCGAATTGCTGAACTGTGCCTCAAGATGCTTAACTAACACGGAGCGCGCCAGCCAAGGAACCCTTCTCTTCAAGGCGCTCAAGCGATGGCTAGGGCTGAAGTACTTGCGAATGTATCTCGCCTCCCCGAGTCACCGGAGGACACCACGCCGTGGGACCAGAGGCGGCACGTGACCGGTCAGGTAAGTTTTATTTATATTTTTATTTTACCCCCTCATCTGGGTAACCACCCCACGACCCCCCCCCACCTGCGAGAATTGCGAGCCGCAACTGGTTCAGACTCGACTCCATGGAGCTGTTTCTAGCTACCAGGTTCAGCAAGAGCTTTATAGGGTGTGGGGCTTCCAGTTCAAGAAGAGCACACATTTATCTACTCACCCAGCACATTGAGGCCTGTCTGCTGGACAGGATGTCCAGTACAACAAGAGACTTATCCATAGAGATGGGTAGTAAACTCCGCTCCACTGGTGGAGTTCGCAGAGTTTTGCCCACTCCATGCTCTGCTTGGAATGCAGAATTTCGGAAAAACTTTGCCAACCGCTGCGTGGTGGATTTTTTTTCTTGCGCACGGCTCATCAACATAGCGCGAGCAAGAAAACTGAGTGCCAGACCGCCTCCTTGTGAGATTTCTCAGTGCGGGCAGTCGGTTGCATTGAGAAAGGTGCTGCTCAAGTAGAACATCTACTCAGGCGGCAGAAAAAAGCTGCACCTTCTGGCACACTGCATGGTGCCATTCGTGCTGATTTTACTGCATGGGACAAGCTCCCTGCACCAAAAATGAGCACGAGCAGTGCAACGTACCAAACTCTGCTGTTTGCGGAACTCTGCGGAATCTAACAAAGTTTTTAGGTAACTCTGCTGAAATCCACGGAGTGAAACTCTGTGAGTTCCGCCTACCCTTACTTTTCCATGGCTCGGATGTTGAGCAGAGGAAGTGCTACCAATGGCTGAGGCCACCGAGTAGGAGGAGACTCACTAATGGGCTGTCTTCCCACTAATAGAAGTACTAGTCATGTATCTGTCCACCAAATTCAATGAGCCATGCCTTTTGGTCTGGCTGTACAGTATCAGCAGAGCTATCCGTTGTGCTGGCAGACAGGTTTAGGAAGAGAGGTACATGTGTCCGGCCACCTATCTGGGAGATTGAACAACTGGGCTATCTGCAGAGGAGCAGAGGACAGGGAGACTACTAAAGATCTTGCGTACTTCTTACTTTTTTCTGCTCATGATCTAAAATTGTCTCATTCATCTTGAGCAGTCAGACCATTCCTATTATTACCACCCCCAAACCCAACCACCAGTGTATTTTATTCTATGCTCATAAGGGGCAGAAAGGCAGAAAGAGATAACATTTTGAAATTAGTACAGGCGAAGTTATACATAGGGATGCCTGGCTGGTCCCCTAGCCCAGTAGAGGTAGTACTATCCATGGTATTGGCTGACATGTGCAGGAAGAGGTGCCTGTCTGGCACACATTACACAGAGTCATTCCTTGGGTTGGCTTCCCAGTACAAAGTCTTTCATTGTGTTTGCTTCTGAGTAAAGGGAGAGTAATATAAGGGTTTTGCTGTCTGGTTTGCCAATCCCTGCTCATGCAGGTGACAGCAACAGAGGGAATCTGTGGAGCTGGCTGCTCATGGTGCTCTTAGCTTAGCACACCGAGAGCCAGCAATGGGACTTATGGCCTAGCACAGGAGAAGCATCAATGAGTCTGGCCAGTTGGTACATCAAAGGTTACCCATTGGGCTGGCTACAAAAGAAGAGGGAGAGGTAAACACAGAACAGGCTCCCCAGAAGGGAGAGAACTATCAATTGGGGAGATAGCCAAGTACAGTGTCATCTACCTATGAGGCAGGCTGAGGGTTAGAGGGAGAGCAAATTATAAGGCTGATAGTTCGATACTTGGAGATATATCCACAGGACTGACTGCCCCGTTCATACCCTGTACAATGAGCATAGAATGAGAGAGGGGCATGCCCGAAGAGCGAGAGGGAGGGAATAATCCCTCTGCTCACAGCTATGAGCTGCATATAACCACAAGATGGACTGGTAAAAGATCCATTCTAAATGTCACCAAGATGCACCACAGACAGTATGAAATGGTGTCCAATACTAATGCTGGATGTGGGGTTGGTTGAGGTGGTGGTAGCAGTACAAACCTTTAAAATGAATAACATCCTTTCTTTGATGTTGATCCATTGTAACTGTTGATGGTCTAATGGGGTGAGGATAAAAGGTGCTAATGTCCTGCTACCTATTGCACAGAGAATTATCCTCGTATGCCCTGGTTTAGGAATAAGAAAAATACTTGTCAGTGCAGGATTTATCAATGGAAACAACTCAATATGAGGCTGAACTGCCAGAGCAGAAAAGTCCTCCTGGAGGAGTGTTAGTCCAGGCCTTTGTTGGTGTGGTCTCCCCTAACCTTTTTGGCTGTTGACCTCATTTTTTGGCCTTGTTTTGGTAGCTTAGGATTTGAGTGAGTTTGGCACTGCCGGGCAGTGTCAAAGCACTGTGCTCATCATGGACATACTTTGGAGCGGTGTCTATATGATTGGCTGATTCTAGTTTGCTATAAGTCTCTTGTCATGGGGAAAGACCTATATCAGGGGCATGTATCTCGAATGTGCGTCCATGGGCCCTCGTATGGGTTGTGCCATCCACAGAGGTAGCTCATCGATTGTGCCATAGGTTTGCCCTGCAGGGGCTTGTGTGCATGGGTTACTGTTACTCTAAATCACGTTTACAAACCTGTATGCCAAGGTTCTGCATGTCTCCTGCTATATCATTTCATTTATAAAACTTTATTTCAGTCAGTGTGACCATAAAAGCATTTGAACAATATCTTACATTTCTTTTATGATAAAACAAATTAAAAATGTACAGTCATCGTATGGCATTGTACACTAAATACATGATATAACCAGATGAAATCTATATTGCAATCAATCCCGAGACCTCAATCTGCATTTAAGTGCGTATGCAGTGCATAAATACAATTTATATTATCGATGTGTTTTTTTTTCTGCTCCTGCTCTATCTCTCAGATCAACTATTCAAACAAAAAAATATCTGTTTGTATAAGGTGCTTGTAACAGTCAATGAGGAGATTATTAGCATCACCACTGGTTACTTTAACCCGTTTGCTGCTCCGAACGTTCCGCGCCAGTGCGGAACGTTCTATTAAACGGTGGGGCCGCGTCAGCCAACGGACGTGCGCAGCACTACCGAGGTAGTGCTCGCGACGGCCGTTGGCCGACGCATGCAGCAAACGGGTTAAAGTGCTTGTGTACTATATAATGAACAATTTAGAATGCCCTATTTAATAAACGAAAAGTTTATATATTAAAAATTTACTTCAATCAAAGAGAAGGCTAAAAACATTGTTGTAGACCCTTAGACAGAAATTCTACTTCTTAATAGTCCTGCCAGCCGGAGTGATGTACATCATGTTAATAATACCTAATTAAAATAGTACTAAAATGCACATACAATACATATAAAATTACTTCAGTTAAATGGGGATGTACACAGATTTAATCACCATCTTTGGGGGACATTTTTAGGAAAACTCTACGGGTTCACCACATAGAAAATAGGAAGCCTGCCACCAAAAATGCTATTGGGAGACTAGCATCATATTTCAGTAACCTGAAAGCCTCTGAGCATTGCCTGGTTCCCAAATTTCTACATATCTGGATCAGCCATCGTTTTCTTGCTTTCTTATAGCCAGTGCAGAAAAAAAACACGTGGTATTCAGATTCTTCTGTGCCATTGCAGGCCGGGCACCCCAATGACTGTCGGCCCGCCCAATTATTCGTAAAAGCACGCAGTGGCAATACCCCATGCCTAAATTGTAAATAGTTTAAAGAAATGCGGCACCCGGCTTAATGTCATTGAGTACCGGCTCTAGTATGTACTGCTCTTTAATTTCCAAAAAGGCTACAGTAAGCTTTCCTATTAAATGGTTCCCCTGTAGTTGGGCCAGTTTATAATCCCCATAGCGAATCTTTAACTCTTTCCTTGACACTGTGGGACATGTCGTTTCTGGATTTTCCCACTGATTACCCTGACCCATGAGCGTGAAGGTGTTCCTGACATAGGTAAGCCATGGTAGTCTCCCCGCCCCAGGTAGACTCATCACCTCCCTTAGTTCTTCCCTGTACTCAACCAATTCTGGAGTAACCCATAAGCGTCTCCAGAATAAAAGGGGTCTCAGAGAAACTTCTTCCTCAATTGACCTGACCCCCAGATCTAATCTTAGCGGTATGAGTGGTGTACTACGGGGGAGACCAAACAATTGTCTAACAAAGGAGTTTTCCACTTGTGTTAGGCTGTCAATGCGACAGTGGCCCCACATTTCTGCTCCATATAGAGCAGCACCTCTAGCTTGTACCTTGTATATTTCTAATGCTGGGCCCACCGGTTTATGGCTAGAATTTCGGAACACCTTGGTCAGACCCCTGTTGTTTGCGCTAGCTTCAGGCTGGTTTTTTTAATTTGTACCACCAGTCCATTTATTCTGTGATTGTAATGAAGAGATAACCAAAGACAGATACCCTCTCTAGGGGTCTGCCGTCTAAACATGGGTTTGATCGGGTACTTTTAGCTGAGTTAAACACCATAAATGTTTGTTTTTTGCAGGTTAATCTCAAGCCCCCTTTCCTTGCAGAAGGCCTCAAATTTGTTTAGGACCCTCTGTATACCCATTGGGGATTTTGATAATAGCAAGGTATCATCGGCAAACATCATGGCCGGGATGTTGCGTGCTGCCAACTTGGGTGCATCTAAATCCTTCTCAGTATTTAAAAAGTCAACTAAGCCATTTATAAAAAGACTAAAAAGGATCGGGGCAAGGACGCAACCCTGGCGTACACCTCTACCTACAGGGATGGGTGTGGTGAGTTCCCCGTGTTTGCCAAATCTTATTTGCGCGTATTTTCCTTTGTGTAGCCGCCTCATGATTTGGCACAAGTATAACGGGACCCCCATCTCTAGCAGGACTGCCCACAGCTTATCTCTTGGGACCAGATCAAATACAGATTTCAGGTCTACAAAAATTAGATAGAGGCTGCCACCCTCTATACACACGGTCTCCCAATGTAATAATTGTAGCCTGAACATCTGGTCCAATGTGGACATTTTTTCTTTAAACCCTGCTTGGAACGGGCTGAGAACTTTATGCTCTTCCATCCAGCTCTGCAGGCGGTATAACAACACGCATGCAAAGATTTAAAGATTTTTTGGCTAATGTCAATAAGGCTTATGGGCCTATAGTTTGTGGGTGACATCGGGGATCCCTTTTTGTAAACTGGTATTATTTCAGCTCCGGCCCAACTAGCGGGAATTTCCATGCCTTGCATGACAGCGTTAAATAAAATCCAAAAATATGGAGCCCAAATAGTCGGTTCACTACGGAACAAGTCCCCAGGAATCTTATCTAACCCTGGTGCCTTACCGGGTGCAATTTGACTTAAAGCGCTGGTTACCTCTGTGAGTGTTATCATCGGGGTATCATCCGCTGCTCTAGAGGTAATCATAAATACATTGGAGCAATCGGCCTGTGGGGAGAGACATGCATTGTCCACTACATCAACCTCTGGCTTTTGTCCTCGAGTAGAGGGACTCAAAATGGTCCTTCCACACATTTGCCCCTAAATTTGGCTCTATCGCCGGCTTTCCATCAGAGCTACCCGTATTCACCACGTTCCAGAATGTCTTCATGTCACGGGTGCCCTGGGAGCTTCTAAGGGTTTCCCACTTGTCACTTTCCCACCCTTTTTTTGCCTCCTCAATACTAGTTCGATAGGCCACTCTATTTGTTTTAATCAAAGATCTATCATTAGCCTTAATGGCAGAAATCAGAGCTATTTTGGCCTTTCGACATCTTCCATTATACCAAGGATGATGGGGTATCCTGTTATTTCTAATTTTTTTGATTGGGAAGAAAAAATCAACCATAGTGGACGTTAACCTAGTGTGATTTAGGGCGACCTTCAGTAATTCAATTTGGGTACTGTCAACTGAGACAGATTGGATAGAATCCATAAGAATCGGAATAACGGTTTGATATAGGGCGCCTAACTTTTCTTGAGATTGACTTAGTTCCGCCCATCGGACTCTCTTCCTACAATTGGTGAGATTCAATCTGCCATCAGCTGGAGTAGCCAAGTCTATGGTACTTCCAGAACTTTAGTGTGAATAACTCTAGAACTAGGGCGTTGTGGTCACTATCGTGACGTGGCTCGATCTTAAAGTCTGCTACCCTGTGCCATGATGTTATGTCAACCAAAATATATTGAATTAAGGAGCCTTGGCCAATTCTATTAAAAGTATATTTGCCAGGGGTATCAGACTTGGTTCTACCATTACATGCCCTCAATGAGTGTTTTAATACAAGAGAGTTCATCTGGAGTACCAAAGGGGTCCAGACTCTTACTGACGGACAAGTGGTTTCTGGTACAGCCCAGTGTGAATCTTCTTCACCCGGGTTATCCTTAGTCATACCGTCTAGGGGCTCATACTGGCAATTGAAGTCCCCTCCTACAATCAACAGGTAGTTACCCGGGATAGTGGCAAGGAATGTCGAAAGCTCGTCGAGTGTCTTTGACTCTTGACTACGGCTAACTGGTCTTGAATAAACATTTATTAGAGCAACTGTGATCCTTGGAGGGAAGTTAAGGAGAACACACAGAATGTCCTTTGAAGATGTTTCTAACTGTGTGGCTGTGCAGCCCAAATGTTTCCCCACCCAGATGCAAAGCCCCCCTGACGGCCTCCCCTTTCCCCCCGATTGCGCTGCTATGCTATACGTGGCATAGCCTAATTTAGGGATATCCCCCCTTGCCCATGTTTCTTGGAACATACATATTTCGTATTGCTCAATAAAACGCCCCCAATCAGGATTATCCATCTTGTGGGCAAGGCCGGCTACGTTCCAAGATAGAACTCGCAACCTCGATGGATCCGGCCGACTATCTATGGCAGTAAGTTCAGGGGACGGGGTGCAGAATCCCGCCAGTACACAAGTCTAACTTCTGGGAGGGCTCGCTGTTAAAAATACGAGATTGGTTGTTAGTTGTAACCTTTTTAGGTTCGTCCTGCTATATCAGAGTTCTCTCGGGTGACAGGGTGTGGTGTTGGGAAGAGGTTGGGCAGGTGTGTATATGTGTCACCTGCAATACTGGATGGTGTGTTCAGTACGATGTGGCCTGCTTCTCAAATTGGATTAGTATGAGAGAATGTAGGGAATGAGGGGATGTAGGCATGTAGGGAAAGGCTGTCTAACATTATTTCCTATGGGCAGAATAGTAAGATTATGATGTTTGGTATCGATGAGTTCATAATGGCGAATCTTCTCCAGAAGTGGGAATTGGTTCAACATTACAGTGATGGAAATGTCACTTTAGGAAAGTGGGCATTTCAATGTGCATGGCTCTGTGTGCCTGGTGGCCTGTCTCCAATTCACAACTGGGTGCATGGGGGATAGCCACATCTGTGCATTCCTGATAGAGGGCCACAAACTAAGGGGTACATGGGAAACTGCGGATCTCTGACTCTGAAGGGCCTTTCTGGGATGCTTACGTGGGGGTGAAATTGGACCTGCATTCCAAGAAACAGGGTCTTGACCCCACTAAACATTGTGGTTAAACATCCTTGGATAGGATGGCAGACAGGACAAAATTTAGAGAAGGCCTGTGCATTTCAGAGGTGGCCTTTTGAACTGGTCGTATCTTCAAAGGCCATGGTGGGTATAACTAATGGGGCTTCGGCCTCCGAAAGTAGAGACACTTTTGGACTTGGAACCATACTATGCTGGTTTGATACTGGGACATTGACATGAGGAATCATTATGGCAGAGGGGATGCAACTGGACTATCCGCAGACTTGTGGTGGCTTGGAGCTTGTCATACTGCAAGAAGGGGACTATCACTTGGTGGTTTTTGACTGGACATTGTTGGCCTGCATCTAGTGCCAACTATCGTGGCCTGGGTCTCTAAATACTCTCTGAGGGCCGGTGAGCTGGCCTCTTGTTCACAAGATCCCAGGGACACAAAGGATCTCACTGTCTCCACGAGATCATAAGGACCGCACCGGGTGCAGCGGAGACAGGTGGAAGTGATTGTGGTTGGGACAAGTACAATCCTGACATACACCATCATCTTGCTGTGCAAAAGGAGTGTGTGTACAAAGATCAGCAGCCATCTGAGGTGCCAGAATGTGAGGAGTTCGAGGAATGCAGGGGAAGCTTGCCGAGTCCGAGGGACCCATGCTGGCAACCAATGGGATCTATACTCGCTTGTGCTCCAGAGAGTCTGGTGTACAAGGGATGTTGGGGGGGACCTGAGCCAGGAGTTGAGACAGTCTTTGGCCTCCAGATCGGGAGGATGACAGTGCCTGACATAGCGGTTTCTGTTCAAGGTTGTTGGCTCCTTCTCCCTGGACCCATGCCCATAGGGTATTTTGTTTTGGAAAAGATTGTTACGAGACCGGAGGAGTTTTGTGTACCTTGTAGGCATCTGCAGCTAACTGCCAGGGGTCTCCAGCAGGTCTCACCTTTGCTTGAGGGGAAAACATTTCTCCAGATGGGGAGCACGCCAGTTTCCTCGGTCACAACGTTTTGTCTATGGTAGGCATAGTGAACCCGCCCTCGTGCAGGTGCCGTCGGGCGCCTGGAGGTCTAATATGGATGGACAAATTTAAGTAAATGTTTCTTTCTGTGTTAGGTGGTTCTGACTGTCTAGTCAACAGAGTGCCAGCAGTGGCCACGTGCATCGTTGGCTGGTAGAGTTGAAAGACTGAGAGGCTGGGTCACGAGGCGTAGTCAGAGACTAGTGACTGTTTGACCTTTCTGTAATGGGAAAGTCTGAAAATTGCATATAACTGTAAAGTGTAAATACAGTGTGTATCTCATTTTGATTTCAGTGTGTGTAATACAAAGACAAGTGTTTTTATACATTCGGTGTGGAGTCTTTTTGTGGTGAACAAAGTGTGTTGCGAGGGGGGTGTTATGCCAACACTTTACACTCGAGACCTGAGGATAAGCCTGTCTGTTCAGTGCCAAGCTACCAGAGGGTGAGCACACATTATTGGACAAGTGTATCGTATTCATCCTATTTGGAACGGTAGGCTCTGATTGGCTTCAATGTGTCTTAGCCAACTAGAAACCGCTGGGTCTAATAGGAAGGCTGTGAACAGCAGAGAAATGTCTTCGCTGAGACAAGTTACCCAGTATAGAGACAGCTTCACTGAGGTTAGTTGCCCATGACCACAACAGTTCTCGGTGGGTCTGTTAGACAGTATAAAGGCAGTACTAAGAAAGCTCTCAGTAGGGTTATTAGACATCTCAGTGACAGCTCTTCTTGGGGCTATTACTCATGGAGGAGACAGCGATCTGAGTTTCCCTGGACAATGGTGACCAGAATATTTAGCAGGGATGGGGGCGGGCATGCCACACATGCACACTAACTCATACCCAGGCACCCACATTCAATTACAACACTTGCTCCCAAATATTCATGCATACATGCATGCACACAGCAAACATTAAAAAAACATTGCACTTACCTGCTGCAGCTCCCCAGGGATGGAAGCCTAGGAGGTCCCAGGTGGGTTGGGACTGCTGATGTATGAGGCAGCAGTCCCTACCTCATCACAGAGTGGGATGGGGGTCAGCAAGAGCTATTGACCCCACTCTGTGACGAGGTGTCAGTGATAGACAGTCTACCCTGGCACTTCAGGGCTTAAAACTGAAGCGCCCAGGTCTGAGGCTATCAATGACACTCTCCCTCAACATGAGAAGGAAGGCCTTGAGGCCCATTTCCAGGCTGAAAAGTACATGCCCACAGGAGCTGTGATATCTTCAGCCCAGCAAACAGCTGCTCAGGCAGCCAGGAGCCTGTGCATTTACCGTATTTGTCTAGCTCTTGGCTGCCTGACCTGAGCATGAAGAATGTCTGTCAGGCTGAACTTTGCTCAGCCTAACAGACACTTTTTTGTCGGGTAAAAGGTGGGGGCCATGGCCCCTCTGCTCATTAGGACAGGCCGCTCTGCTCCTGGTATTCAGTGTGCTTCTCATTGAAACTCTTCCTGGTGCTGAGTGCCTGAGTCTGAGTATTGGAGCTCTCTCCGGTGCATCCTGGTTTTTCCTTCATTTATCAATATTTTATACCTGGGAGGGAAGAAAAGGACTCAGACTGTGAGGAGAAGTAATGAAGATTACCAGTAAGTAGTCGAAGCATTACCTTCCTTGCACATCTTCCTCATCCCGCTCTACATATAGTAAGCATATGCCAAAGCTTATTTAAAATGGCTATTAAGAGGCAGAGTACAAAATAAAATGCAACACTAAGTGATTTATTATATACAAAGTGATTAAACCCAAACATATTGGACCGCTGCTAAAACTGCTGGTCTAAATGAAGAGGAAACTACCTTCTCCATATGTAACCTATAGTGAGCACTAAAGGTATTGAGAGGCACCCTTAAATGTGGCCCAGAAAGAACATATGTCCTTGGTGGACCAACCTTGAATCATTGAAGGCAAAGACAGATGCATCATTTGGTATGCTAAGGAAATGATCATCTTAATCCCCCTACTTAAGGTTGAAGTAGAAGGATGATGACCCCTTTAGCTCGACCAGAGGTGGCAAAGAATCCACCTTTCTAAAAGAAGCCATTCTTTGAAGATAGATAGAAAGAACTCCATGTAGGTCTAGAAAATGCCCCCAAAAATTCCTATTCTGATGAAGGAAAAACGGAAATACACCAGGAAGGATTACGGGCTGGATTTAAATCACAGAGTATGGTTTGTGCTCTGTCAGGGCGATGGAGTAAAATACTCTGTAACCTTGACGGAGTACCAGTCCTCCACATTTTGAGATGTCAGCCATCCCGGCAGACATCTCTAGCCATTGGCAGGAACCACTGTTAAAGTGGTTCATGTCAATGTGTTAAACGTTGACAGACCGCTCCATCAAACATGACGGCCACTTGTGAAACTTTTAACTAGTTTTTGTTCTTTTAAAAAACAAAATCTATAAACACGATTTTGTTTTTAAAAAAAACAAAAATCTAATGACCCCTACAGCTTTAGAGTTGTTTCCTGTGGTGAAAGCGTCATTATTTTTTTTACCGTGCCTCATCGTCAGGTTTTTTTTGGTGATGACAAACAGCAAAAAGAATGCACAATATCGCCCACTCTAAATCAGGCAGATGGTGTTATATGTAGACCTCTGACAGCCGTACTCCGTTGGGCCGTCAAATCAGTATATCAGCAATAGAGCCGGAGTAAGCTCTGTCACTGCCATACTTAAAATCCGCCTGCCTGTAAATCAGTTGGGTGGACTCAGGGTTTGGCAGAGAGGGTACTCCATTGCAGTTGTAATGGAGCGCCCTCTCTGCCAAATTCTAAATCAGTCCCTAAATCCTGGGAAGGAGGAAATAATGAAGACATTTTGGGCAAAAAGGAAGGATCTAGTCTGAACACTACCTTATCAGCAAAGAACCTAATAAAGGATCCATGACTAAGAAGTGCTTCACTTTTCCCCAGTCTTTGACCTGATGAAATTGCAACCAAAAATAAAAAAAACTTTCAGAGTCAAAAATGTGAAAGAAGTGGAGTGGAGTGTCAAAGAAGTGGAGTGGAGTGGTTCAAACTCCAATACCTGAAGTACATGAATGACCAGAGGCAAATCCCTGGATGTTACCAGTCTATGAATGACTGTTCTCCAGAACAGATAACTCCTAAGAAGAAGGGCCACTAGCATATCAAAATCATCAATAGAGGGCTATCTAATTGCTCTATTGTCTGCCAACTTGCTGCATAACATCGAGACAGCTAGCCACACAAGGAAACCACCCCTTAAGAATTTCAGAATGTTTTCAGCTTCATGTGTGGATGGAACTAGATTTCTAGACTAAATCAAACAAAGACATTTTTTCAGTGCCTTTCTCACTTCCTTAAAATGCCCTGTTTCCTTGAATTGTGAATAGAAATGACAATATCAGATGAACAGCCCAAGGATTCCAATCTCTGCCTCTCAGTCTCCAGACCCCTACAGAGAGATGTTGAAAAGTCGTCTCTGGTAACTTTGGAGCTCTTAAAGGAGAAGGAGCAATTGGGAAGGTCCACAGTGGCTTGACAGCTAGCTGAAGCAGCAACGGGAACCATCAGCTTCAATTAGGTACCACTAAAAGAACCTCCTTTTGTTCCTCCCTGATCTTGTATATAATTCTGCTGAGAAGTGCAATGTGGGAAACCAAAAAGAAGCTCTGAGGCCATTGGTAACTCATTTCATCTACCCTCCAAGCTCCCTAACATGATAGGAGAGAAAAAAATAGAGAAGGAGGGCAATCTGCGGTGCAGCAAAAAAAATGTCTAACCAAGGCACCCCAAATCTCTTCAGAATCTCCTGGAACAGAAGAGGGCAAAGGGTCGTGGACACCGAGGAAGGAAATGTGTGACTAAGTTTGCCTCTACGCCCATTCTCCTTGCCTAGAAGATAAATCACTATCAGTGGAAGAAGATTCTCCTCTGCCCGAACCTCAATCTGTTCTGCTAGGTGGGCTAAGCAAGGGACTCTGGTGCTTCCTAAATGATTGATATAAGTCCTTGGGACCTGACTGTTCTTATTTGAACCACCTGATCCCTGAGAATCTATGTGAGATATAGCAGGGCCTTGTGGAATGTGACTACTTTCTTCCAATTGGAAGAGGATTTGTGTTTTGTGGTTCATCATATACCCTGTATTGTGTGGTCTCCCTTTGTTGCATCTCAAACCAGACTTCTTGCATTTGTTGTTACTATTACTGGAAGGGGAGGAGACAATTATACCATCCTATTCAAATGTGAGGGATCCAGCAACCATTGTAACCTTTGTGCAACTGTTTGTTAGTTTGGAAACAAAGTCTAGCAGTTTTGTGTTTTTGAATGTCAGAAGGACAAGGGATGACACACCAAATGACAAAGATGTAGGTAAGCCCAGGGGACCACCTGTAGGACAACTACCAGATCCCCCTGGACTCTCAACCATTGTCTCGCTGAGGCCTACTGACACTCGTCTTTTTTTTTAACCACAGTATCAACTTCTCCTGTCTTGCGTGCAGTAGGTAGACTCTGCCCAAATTGGTTCTTAACAGGGCTCCTATAAACTGCAGATTTTGGACAGGCAGCAGATGGAATTTGTTTGAGTTCAGAAGAAAACCATGCTATGTGAGCCAATTACACACTAGACAAATTACTTCCAGACCCTTCGAAAAAGAAGAAGCACATATTCAGCCAATTGTATAGGTGTGGGAAAACCAAACATCTTTGGGAATGAATGTTACCCACCAATGGAACTATAGTCTTGGTGAATGCCTTTGGAGCTGAGACTAGACCGAGGGGAAGAACACAAAATTGGAAATGCTTTCCTAAGACAAATAACCATAGGAATCTGTGTGACTGAGGATTCACTGGGATATGCTAATTGGTGTCCATGAGGTCTAGAGATGCAGGAAAGATGTCTGTTGGTACCACAGGAATCATCTTTGAGATTTACTATCTTGAAATGCTGATATGGAATGAAAGTGTCTTCAGATCCAGAACTAGTTGAAAGTCTCCTGAGGAATTTTTACCATAAAGATAAAGGATTAACAAGCTGGTTTGTTCTCTTCTTCTGGTATTGGAATTATCTCCTCCTTGTTCAACAAGTCCTGAAGCCCTTTGATCAACCCTTGCCACTCTGTTGGGTTGCATGGAGTTGTTAGTATCAAGATGCCTTTGTGATAATTTGAGTAATCTATCTATTATCCCTCCTATACCAGCTGAAGAATACTGGAGTCTGAGACGTCTGATTACCAGACCTCAAAAAATGGTTGGAATCTCTTCTCAGTCTGCTGGGATATTCAGGATTTGGAGGCTGCTGGATGCAAAGTTGGCTGTTTCTGGAATCTATCAGTGAAGGGATGACCTCAGCTTCATCTCCTTCCTTGAAAGGTCTGATTGGAACCTCTTGAAGAAGATGCCTGACCAGAGGCTATTCAGAATCTAAATCATCTTTCTTTCCAATGTGGATGTACTGGAACTAGTAGTTTCTGATCCTTGACAGATGTTTTTCTAAATTCCTCTAGCTGTGGACTAGGCCTGGGCAGAGTTTGCAGAGTTCCACTATACTGAACTCCGCGAGTGACCAAAAAACTCCACACGCTACGCGGAGTTCCACAAGCAGTGGAGTGCGATACGTTGCTCTGCTCATGGTGATTTTTAGTGCCAGGTGTTTGTCCCGCACTGTAAAATTGGCTCGAACTGCACCACACACAGCGCAAGAGGGTGCTGCTTCTTTCTGCTGCTCGAGTAGATGTTCTACTCGAGCAGCAGCTTCCTCAACACAAGTGGAAGGTTTCTGAACGCGAGCGGTAGCGATCAGCCGCGACCGACCGCTGTCGTTGAGAGATCTCGCCGGGAGATGGTCTGGAGTATGATTTTCCTTGCTCGCACTCACCAACTTAACATTGGCGAGCCACAGGAGAGAAAAACTCTGCTCCACGCTGCTATGCAGAGTTTTTCAGAACGCGGAGTGGGATAAACTCTGCAAACTCCGTGAACAGACCGGAATTTCACGCCCAGGCCCACTGTGGACCAAACAACTTTGTTACATTAAATGGAAGGTGAAGAATCAAGGATTTCTAGGAATTTTCTGCCTTTCCAGGAGCACATCCAGATGAGACTTCTAGCTGCAATTGCCAAACCTGAGGCCACAGCAGCAGCATACAAGGAGTCAAATGAAATGTCAGTTAGGAATCTAAACTGCTGCTCCATCATGGTACAATCCTCACCCCACCCTGTTGAAGCCACAATGTGGAAATCCTGTAGCAGGAGGTAGCCTTGAAACATGTAGGGCTGACAACCTTCACAAGAGATAAACCTGCCAGGGTAGTCTCTGCATAGGAAGCCACAATGCAGAGAAAGGTCGATAAAGCAGGCTCTTCTGCTTATTGATGAGCAAAAGCTAAATTAATGCTATAAACACAATAAATATTAATAATCAATAAGACATATGAACAAAACCCATCCAATGGCTACAGAAAAAAAACATATGTTTGCATGGCGGATCTCTTCCTTTTTGGGCCATACAACAGAAACTTCTGTGTTGGCTATGTTAGGAAGGGCACGTGTCAGGCGCTAGTGAATGCATCTCGCTTGTGAAACACTCTTGTATCCAAAAAGGGCTTGGAGCCCTCCTATTGCTTACCATTTGTTGGCTTACATGGCACTCTTCTATTCAGTCTCGCAATTCGTCAAGGCAGGCATAACATAATTTCTGTTCTTCTCTGTGGAGCATGGACGAAGCACTGATTGATTGAACTTAATCAGTGCCAGTCCGTTGCTCCCGTCGTGATTGAGGTACTATTCTGTTCTGTTTAACTCTTAGTACCTTTCAAACAGAAGGCGTGTGACTTCGCAAAAATATGCCCAGTAGGACAAACAAAATTGCAAAGATTTATTTTCTAAAGTTAACTTTCTTTTATTTTTCCAAGTCTTCTTTTCTCTCTTTGCACTCATGTTTTCTATTATTTTTGCAGGTGGATGCTGTTCTCAAAAGATGAGGATTATCTTACTACAAAGCAACATTGTTTCTTTCTTATGTGTAATTATCAGAAATTATGCTTAAACACATAATCGTGCATAACAATCTAATCCACGCCACTCCAATCCATGCCAATCCAACCCACCTCACCCCACACCAATCACTCCCCTCAATCCAATCCACCACAAACCAATTCATTCCACCCCACTCCAATCCAAACCACCCAATACAATACAATCCACCTCACCACACTCCAATCCTCCGAACAAACCCCATTCCAATCTGCCCCACTCCAATTCACACCACTCCACTCCAAAACAATTTTCCCCAATCCAAACCAATCTGCCCCACTCCAAACAAATCTGCCCCACTTCAATCTTAAACAATCTGCCCCACTCCAATCAGACCCACTCCAGTCCAAAACAATCTGCCCCACTCCAATCTAAAACAATCTGCCCCACTCCAGTCCAAAACAATCTGCCGCACTCCAATGTAAAACAATCTGCCCCACTCTAATCTGTCCCACTCAAGTCCTAAACAATCTGCCTCACTCCAATCTTTCTCACTCCAATCTGCCCCACTCCGATCCAAAACAATCTGCCCGACTCCAAAACAATCTACCCCACTCCAACCTGTCCAATCCAAAATAATCTTCCCCACTCCAATCCAATCCAAAACAATCTGTCCCACTCTAATCTGCCCCACTGCGATCCAAAACAAGTCACCCCACTTCAATATGCCCCACTCCAATCCAAAACAATCTGCCCCACTTTAATCTGTCCCACTCCAATCCAAAATAATCTGCCCCACTCCTATCCACCCACTGTGATCCAAAATAAGTTACCCCACTTCAATATGCCCCACTCCAATCCAAAACAATGTGCCCCACTCTAATCTGCCCCACTCCAATCTAAAATAATCTGCCCCACTTCAATCTGCTCCACTCCAATCTGACCCACACCAATCTGCCCTACTCCAATCCAGAACAATTTTCACCACTCCAATCCATCCCACTACAATCTTCCCCACCACAATCCAAAACAATCTGCCCCACTCCTATCTGGCCCACTCCATTCTGCCCAATTCTAGTCTGTGCCTCTCCAATCTAAAACAGTCTACTCACTCCAATCCATCCCACTCCAATCTTCCCCAATCCAAACAAAAACAATATGCCCCACTCCAATCCAAAACAATCCTCTCCAATCCACTCCTCTCCAATCTGCCCAACTCCAATTTACCTCACTCCAATCCGCCCCACTCCAATCTACCCACTTCAATGCACCCCACTCCAATCCACCCCACTCCAATCTGTCCCACTCCAATTCACCCCACTCCAATCCAATACATCTCACCCCAATCCACCCACTCCAGTCCACCACAATCCACCTGAACCAATCTAATTCACCCCACACTAATCCAATCCACCCCAATCCATTCACACCCAATCCAATTTACCCCACTCCAATACATTCCACCTCACCCCAATACAATCCACCCCATTCCTTCCCCATTCCATCCACTCCTGTCCAGTCCACCCCACTCCAATCCAGACTATCTGCCCAATCCAATCCAATACAATGTGCCCCACTCCAGTCAGTCCAAAACAATGTGCCCCACTCCAGTCAGCCCCACTCCAATCCAAAACAATCTTCGCCACTCCAATCCCAAAAAATATGCCCCTCTCCAACCTGCCTCAATCCAATCCAAAATAATCCGCCCCACTCCAATCTTCCCCAATCAATCCAATCCACCTCACCCCAATCCAATCCACCCCACTCCAATCCACCCACCTCCAGTCCAGTCAAATAGACCCCTTCACTCCACTCTAATTCACCCCACTCCAAACCACTCTATTCTTGTGCAACCCAACCCACCCCACTCCTATCCACCCCACCCCAATCCAATCCACTCCACTAAATTCCAAACCAGTCTAATACACCCTGCTCCAATTCACCCCAATTCAATCCACCTCACCCCATTTCAATCCATCCCTCCCCACTCCAATCCAATACGCCCGATCCAGTCCACCCACTCCAATATAACTCACTCTACCCCAATTCAATCCACCACAATCTAGCCCAATCCAATCCGCCCCACTACCTCAATCCATTCCAAACCACTCCACCCTATTCCACCCCACTCCACTCTACACTGCTCCACTCTACGACACTGCACTCTATAACGCTGCACTCTCTGACTTGCTGTGCCACTGAACCACTGAACTCTACTCCCTTCTACTCAACACTCTACTCCCCCTTCTAAACTTTACGACAACAAATCAAGTCTATGACACTCTACTCCCCATACTCCACTCTAGAACACTTCACGCCACTAACTATTAGCCATGCAGAACAGCATCAACACTGGTGTATAACATGGCAAAGCCAATAGCTCTTGTATAGGCGAGACCTTTTGCCTTTACCAATGCTTGTTTGTATATATGGGTAAAATCTGTGGGAGTGAGAACTCTCGTTTTGTGAGGACTGGTACGCGGAAGATGGGCGAGGAAAGTAATGTGGCTTCTCCTCTAGTGAAGACTTACATGGGGTTCTCCCTAGTGCAGACTGTTGTGTGCCATGGAGTCTGCCTCTGCTGCAGGCAGTGCATGGAGCTCTCCCTGGTGCTGAGTGGTCCTTGCACGAAGCTCTCCTTGGTGCTGAATGGTCCGTGCATGGAGCGCTCCTGGTGCTGAATGGTCCGTGCAGGGAGCTCTCCTTGGTGCTGAATGGTCCGTGCATGGAGCGCTCCCTGGTGCTGAATAGTCCGTGCATGGAGCTCTCCCTGGGGCTGAATGGTCCGTGCATGGAGCTCTCCCTAGTGCTGGCTGGCTCCATGTTGCATCCAGTATACCTTTGTGGCAGACAACGGCGGGAGCTCTCCTTAGCTCCCTTTCTGGTTTGCACTATGACTCACCTCCCTCTGGTGTCGCCTGCGCCTGGGCAGTCTTCATGCGTGTATTGAGGCGGCTCTCTTTCGGGTTAGTTACACAGGACAGCAGAGACCGCTTCCGGTGTGGCCAGTTAGAGAGTGCAGAGACAACTCTCCGTGAGGCCCGTTAACCATTGCAGAGGCAGCCCTTAGCGGGCAGGGGTATCCACGTCTTGAGGTTAGTTACCCTGAGCAGAGACAGCTCTCCACGAGTTTAGAGACAACACAGAGACGGGTCTCTGTGAGGTTAGTTGCAGAGTACAAAGAGACAGCTCCACTTGGTGCAAGTTACACGGTCCAGAAGCAACTCTCCATTAGACCCGTTACTCCATTGCAGAGACAGTCCTCTGTGTGCAGAGACAGCTCTCCGTGAGGTTACCAAGAGCAGAGATAGCTCTCCGTGAGTTATAGCGACAGAGACAACTATCTATGAGGTTAAATAGGACAGAGCCAGGGTTTGATACGGCCAGTTACGAGAGCTCTCTCACAAGCTGTAATTCAGTTCAGAGACATGTCTCCCTGGGATTAGTTTCCCAGTGTGAACTCACCTTAGCATGAGTTTAGAAATTCTGCACAGAGACAGCTCTCTTGTGGCTGTTACCCTTGGCATAGACAGCTCTTTGGGAGGCTAGTTGCTGAGGGGATAGACAGCTCCCTATGCAGTTATCTACCATGTGCAAAGACAGCTCTCAGTAAAGTTAGTTACCCACTGCTGAGACAGGATACTGTGTCTTAACTTCTTGTGCAAATCGGACACCCTGATAAGGAGGTGGTGACTCGCAGTGCACTCTGGGCACACATCAGTGCCCTCCCTCCTTGAGCAGAGGATCCCTCTCCCGAGACTGGTCCGAGTGTCAGCTCCCTCCCACCGCCCCCTTCCTCCCCCCGCACATTGCCAGCCCCGCACCGCAGCAGTAAATGCTGTGATATTCGGGCATTGCCTGGCATCCTGCTCAGCAGTAGCAGGGCGCCTGCTGAGGCGGCGGACAGGTGCACGGCCCGTGCTGCGACGAGAGTGCTGACAGCGAGGCTTTCAGAATTGCTCAGAGTGGGAATACTATCTGCGCTCCGTTGTGCGCCTGTAGAGACTGGAGCTGTCCCTGGTGCTGGCTCTTTTTCACACCATTTATCAGTGTGCGTGTCTAGATGTTGGAGCTCTCCCAGGTGCTGACAGTTTTCGTGCTCTAACTCCCTCAGCCCATCAGTCTGCCTTGGAGGTCTTCCTGGAGCTGTATTTCAAGTGTTGCCGTCAGTCTAACCCCTGCCTCTCGAAGCTTTCCCATGTGCTAAATCCCAAGTGCTGCAAGTCTGTCGTGCAACTCTCCCTGCTGCTTACAGTCTCTGCGTGTGACCTCTCCCTAGCGCAGAATTGCTTTAAGAGAAGCGCTTCCAGGCACTGAGGGCCAGATGTACGACCCTTTTTTGCGGCCGCAAAAAAGGGTAATAGCATGTACAAATGCTGTTTTGCGAGTCACTGACTCGCAAAATAGCATTGGCAACTTTCGCTATTAGGAAGGGGCGTCCCTTCCTAATAGCGAGTCAGCATGCTATGTATAATGTTTTGCGGCCGCAAAACACTCGCAGTTTACCACCTACTTCAAGTAGGTGGTAAACCACTCGCAAGGGGAAGGGGTCCCCAGGGGACCCCTCCCCTTTATGAGTATGTGAGAAAATATTTTTAAGTGGTCCCAGAGACCACTGCCTGCCCTTAAAAAAATGAAACTGAAAAGTTTCATTTTTCTTTTTAAATGCATCCCGTTGTCCTTTAAGGAAAACAGGCGGCATTAGAGAAAAAAATACTGCTTTATTAAAAAGCAGTCACAGACATGGTGGTCTGCTGACCCCAGCAGGCCACCATCCCTGCGAGTGCTAGCCATTCCTAAAGGGGCGCAAATTCCGCCTGCCTCATTAATAATAATGAGGCATGCAATTTGCAGCCCCATTAGGAATCGCAAACAGTGTCTGAGACACTGTTGTGCATTCCATTAGCGAGTCGCAAATGCGACGCGATTTGCTAATTGGCGGGTCGTACATCTGGCCCTGAATGCCTTTGTATTACAGCATTCCCTGGTTCCGAATGAGTGTATCTCTGAGCTCTCCCTGGCACTGTAGTCACGTGTATTTGGGTTCTTCATGGTGCCGAATGGCTTTGTATACGAGCTCTTCCTGCTGCTGCGTGTTCCTGGGTTGCAGCTCTTCCTGGCTCTCAGTCCCTCTGTGTTTGATCTCTCTTGGTGATGAATGCCTGTGTATATCAGCTTCCCGTGCAGGTGAATGCCTCCTTATTGGAGCTCTCCCTGGCTCTCAATGCCTCTGTATTGGAGTTCTCCCTGGTTTTCAATGCTTGTGTGTTGCGCTCTCCCTAGCACTCTACCCATACGGACTGTTGCTGTCTCTCTCTCCGTGTGCAGGAAATTAGCTCTCGTTGGTTTAGCCTACCTGGTATTTTTGCCCTCTTGTTCTCCAGGCAGTAATCGCCATGGAATACGAACTCTTCCTTCTTCTGTCTGACGTTGTTTTAGACTCTCCCCAATGCTGGGTTTTGGAAATCTCTCCAGTCTTTATCCATGTAAGGCAACTTCTGAAGGCACCTCCCTTCGGGTGCCAGGAAAGTGAGAATTAACACAGACAAGCTCCTTTGAAGAGCCCGGCTTCAGCTTTTAAACAGACCTTATTTTCGGCTTTCGGCAGATTGACAGCCCTGGCAGCCCATGTTTTTGTGTGTCAAAAAAGAAACAGGCAAAAGTGTTTCATACTGCTGTCGTTCGACTCCCAAGCGAAGCTAATACCTGAAACATATCACCATCACCTAAGCAGCAGTAGCATTGACACGCAGGACCGACACTATGACCCCTAAGTGACGTGAAACTCAGGGACAGGCAGTATTCATCTGTATTCATGGCACCTGCTGCTGGAAGACGCTGCAGGGGTAGCCGCACGCAACAAGCAGACGCCCACTCTCGGTGGGGTAGGGAAAAGCAATGGACCCATGGAGATTCCGCAGAAAGGACAACGCATTGAAGCTGCCTACCCATATATTTTAACAGCGACACAAGCGACTGGAGCGGCACAGACCCGAGAGCAGCGTGAAATGAAAGAAAACACTTGTAACTTACACTGAACGGCTGGCGGCCTAGTAAAATATTGGGGTGGCCCTAAGATGAGGCTAGAGGACGAGAACGGAGGCTGTGGAGGCGCACGGTGCATACCATTAGCAGCCTCGGGCGTGAGGGGGGCGGGGGGTGTTAAGGGAGGGTAAGGGGACACTTCCTCATTCCAACCGGCAGCTGCATTCGTGCGCATGTTGGCCCTGGGTTGGGCTGCGACGAGAATCATTGCTTCAGGGTTGGATTGGGATCAAAAATAGGCCCTGGCACCCTAAAGAAAAGTGATCCATATTTGCGGATTGCGTCTTTTAGCAAAACACTGCTTCAGTGTTTTAAGTAGTATAAAAAAAGGCGGGTTCTCTAAAAGGCATGTTTTGTTAATTTCTCTGAGATACAAAAAATGCAAATGTTACCAGGACTCTGTGCATGGATTAGTTCACACTGGTGAACTGCACCTGAATAGAAGTGAGGCCACTTCTGCTCAGGCCCCTGCCCCTGCTCTCTCTACATACCATAAAGGGCCGACCCAGCGAGAGACTGGGAATAACACCTCCGCCCCCTTGGTTAAAGGGAGATAACAGAGGCCAATCTCCCTCAGAAAGGCTGCTCAGGCCACCACTGGGCCGCCTGCGGCATCTGAACTGCACAGACACAGCCCAAATCGGCCTCCACATTGCCCAGAAAAGAGGCCCAAAGCTGCAACTCAGATACCGGCCCATTGCCCAAGTGCCAGCTTTACCAATCCGACCCTGCTTGCCTTGGTGTGTGCAGCAAGGTGATCCTTGGCCACTCTGCCCTCCTCTATTTACCTCTGTCAAATGTTAACAAAAGGCACAGAAAACCTAATTTTGGTGATCAAATATCGCTCCTCTTGATTTAACACACTTTGCATATCTTACCTATATCACGACTGCTATCTTGTGTAGAATGTAATACTGTCAATAGATGTGTAGCACCACTATTCACCACCCTGCTGCTAAGTCGAGTGCACTGTGGTGCATGTATGCACACTGACTAGCGCCAGAAGGTAGCCAGCTCTGTGACAGCTCGCTTCATACATTTCCTCACCTAGTCCTCCCGTCACTCCAATGAAAATAAACAAAAGACTAATGCTTGAAAGAAGTGTAAGGCACATACAGAAGGTGAATCTTACAAAGGAGCCCTTCCAGGTGACCCTAGGGTAAGAATCCTAGATATGCCTCCTACAGTAGACTTCTGTGGCAGAAATGGACCCTCGCGCTTTGTGGGTCACTATTCCTGCACCTTTATATCGAACATTCCTGCTACCCGAGGGCCTCAGCCACACATAATGAATACAGACTGACAGTTGCAAAGAGCAACCTTTCTTTCCTCCAAATGGGAATGAGAAATTAATTATTTTATGAAAAGGTCATTTAATAAAGTCATGCATGACCTCGGAAACTAGACGTGCTCTTTTTCATTCAGAAAGATGTATGCTGAGTAGCAAAATTCTATGGCCCTTGCCATGGGATTTTAGAGCATAAATTCAAATTTCTTCTCTTCTATGCAACAAGCTAGAAGCTCTGATGAGCCGCAAATATTATGTAATGAATCTGCAGCCAGAGTGTGAAAGATAACTTCTCTTCTGCAGCACCCATTTTTTTAAACTTTAGAGTAGGTTTTGTGCCAGCACAATCCATGCAGAGCAATCCAGCTCCCCTACATAAACTTGCATTTGGGGTAGTTTCACAGGATTTGTGATTATTTGATAAATTCCACAAATTGTGGAAGATTAATATTTTAATACACCATGGTCTATAGTGTAGAACAACATATTGCCTAGGCCCTATGTTTTTTTCTGGTTTCTATACAGAGATGGCTAGGGTCATTTCTGACCAGATGGTCTTGGCTTTGGCTACTGTCACTACTGGTTATTGGAAGAGGCAGTAGAAGGGAGGAAACGGAAGCACTTGGCATACTTGTTTAATTGATGTAATGACGTGGGAGGGTCTTGGAATGATAGTATTGGAAGCTTTGAGCTGTTATGTTATTATTCCGAAGAACCAAGCAACAAATAATTACCAACACTAAGTCATCGGTCTCCCACAGTTTTCTTTTCTGTGATACAAGCAGCAGCGGTTTCTTCGTGAGAGCCTCGCTAAGTGTTAAAAATAAATTGGCAATAAAATTATTTCATTGCCATTTTACAGCAGCCACCAGCCTAACCTCGAGCCAGGAGAAATGGGGGGGGTGTCCTCTGCTGCTGAATGGCAGCATGGAGGACTGGCCAGACACTGCAAATTACTTATGCCAAAGTGACATGCGCACTTTACAGCTCTGCACTCAGCTATCTTAGACAGCTCGGTGGAGAGCAAGCATAGGCCTAAAGGAGCGTCGGCACAACCGGCTCCATCCAATCCTGGTGATCCTCTCATGGTGTTTAACAGCAGTGTCTGGATTGGTTAGGGGAGCTCTTCCTGCCACAGACTGCACGAAAACACAGAGGAGGATGTGTTGTAGCCCTTGGGTAAGTACAATTTACTTTTATTTTTTATATATCAAATGTGTAATTAGTTTATGTTTAATTTTGGCGTTTTGTAGGGAGGGGTTGTTTTACTTTGGGTTTTTGGAGAGAGGGGTTGTATAATTGTGTTTTTTTGGAAGTGGCAGGGGGGGCACTTTGCCAGCCCACCACTTTCAAACTGTACCAGCCGCCCCGAATACAAGTACATATAAATAAGTTGGTTATTTATTTCAATGTAAACTCTATGTAACACTGCATATTTTGAATTTTAATGTAATTATCACCGACTTACTAAACATATTTGTTTAATTACTTATTACTTAGCAAGTAGAAGCTGAACCACCTCCAGAAGCAGCTCCCCCATGAGCTGCAGTTAGAGGCCCTTGAGGGTGAGGATGAAAGAGGAAAATCAAGGACTGCAGGGAAAAAAGCTCAATAGTGAAATGTTTTAGGAAGGCTTAAGAGAAAAAAAGCTGTCAAATATAATTATTTTCAAATACAGAGAACACTACTAAAAGTGTTGACAAAGCCAATCGTATTGGCTTATATATATTTAAAAATGTTGTCTCAAGGTTTGGTAAGACAAGCAGAACAGTTATCACATGGGCTGTAAAAGTGTTAGCTTCCCTCACATGCAGAACAGGGACAGCATAATAACAGCATTGCAAACATCATTCACATACAGAGAACAGGTGCTAGGTGGGCAGCAGCAGTCCAAATGTATGCTCACTACCACAGACGCAAGAAGCAGGTATAGCACAGGTAGCACTGATGGCTTCTGTCATACAGAGATACATACACATACGCACACAAACACACATGTTCCACAGTGGCTACATGTGAAATAGGGGTGCACAATAAATTGGATTATTAATTTGGGCGGTGACTATCTACCTTAAGGAATGACCACAGACCTTGTCAGGGTGATCCCTTAAAGTCATTAAATTATCCTCAGCTCAACCCCCTGGCAGCTATGGCAAAGAACAGACAGGCTGAACTTAGTGCAATGTGTGGAGTATTTATGCTGTGTCAAAACAGTAATAAAATTGAAATGCGTAACTACAAAATTCCCAAACCGAATTTAGAAAAACAGAGAAACATTTAATAAACAAAATTACACAAAGAGACAAAAAATCAATAAGGGGTACCAGATGTATGAATTTGTGAAATTTGTAGTAGGACTAGCATCAAGAAGCATAAAATGCAAATGATAATTAATGGTCACAATAAATCGGAACCCAGGCCAATTTATCCCTAGTCACAATGGAGCATGGGTCAGATACACCAACCAGGTTCATCTTGTGCGAAGGGTTTCACTTCTGACTTAAGTCCTTCAAGTTCCTGTTCACCACAGTAGTACACTTCTGAAGTCCCCCAGGAACCTAGGGTAGGCACTTGGAGACTCACAGGGTGTCAGGCAGAGCCCTGACAGAGGGGTCAAGTTCAGGTAAAGTTGCCACTGATCAGCAGGGCAGGACTTTTGTTTCCTGTTGTATCCCTGTAGCTTGAACTTGAGGGCAGCCTCATGCCCTTGGAGTTCACTTCTTTGCCATAGGTACAATACAGAGCAGGTGGAGTCCCTCATGGCTTTTCTTAGGTCACAGAGAGCAAGTCAATTCTCTTGATCTTCCCCAGGTCCAGGAATGTTATGAAGTAGATGCCTGGAGGAGCCACATTTATGCCTTACATGCTAGTGGGTGGCATGCCCTAACCAATCGGGTGAAGGTTCCTGTGGTCAGCCCTACCCACTTTGGTTTTTAAGATGGTGAAAGTCTTCACCCACACTAAACTTAAGCTCTGAGGGCTGGGTGTGTTTGTGGGGACTGTACTATGGTAATCCTAGTGTCCTCCCACATCTAACACTAAAATCCAGATTTGGACTGTCACTGTACCCACAATAAACCCAGAGACAGAAATCTAGTAGATCAAGGCAGGGTTTTCCAGCAACCAGAGAGTGGATACAGAAGAATCTTTTTAGCATCCTGTCTCCCTGTCTTTCAAGTGTGCCTCCAGGGTTATATGTAACCCATAGCAGATGTCTCAAGCAGGATTTGAACCTCCAGCATGATTTGAAACTGTAATTGCAAAAACAAGCCCGCTGTGTTTGGAACCTGCCTGGGTGGGGGACAAAGGAAGGGCCCTGCCCACGTGTCATCTAACATTTGCCTGTGACAGGGTATGCCTCTTTGAAGATAATCCAGTTCCTGGCCCTAAGTCCACTGGCCAGCCTGTCAAGGGAACAACACCATCTCCCCACACCCAGGTCCCTGGGAGCAGTTTTCACTCCTCCTCTGACCACGCAGAAAAGGTGGATATCTTATAGAGGGCAAGATTCATTTGCATGCACAAACAGCTACAACTGTGTCAGCAGCAGCACAAGTTGTTGTCTAGTTTTGGAGGTCTAATCTGAAGTATTGCATTGGGCCCAGCTTTATGAGATGGTTGAAAGGGTGGACCGAGTGCACCAGAGGGTGGGTAGATTGATCAATGAGTCAGTGGACAGATGAGAGGATGGATTGGAGAGTGAGGGGAAATATCAGTGAAGACGTGGGTGAATGGATGGGTGCAATACTGGTTAGTGAAGTGTGGGCACATGTACATAGATAAATGGGAGGGTGAGTTAAGGGTTGAGTTTTGGAGGTCTGATGTGTTTTGCAAATTTTCACAATGTGGGTCTTTCTTGGAACAGACCAGCTTTCTCTAAAAAATAGCATTGCTTACACACCTATATTTCTTTTCAGGAGAAAAAATAACAATGAGAGGCACTGTTATACTTTTGTTAATGTTATTATGTTAATATTGACTAGTAGCATAATTTTGGTTACGAGGAAAAACCTAAAAAGTAATTGTTTGATGCTCCTTGAGACAAAGAGATTTTGTGCCGAAATACTGAAGTCAACGGCATAGGCGAATCAAATGATGTTAAATACTTATAGCATCTAGGCTTATCTTAAAAACATCCTAGGTGGATACGACAGGATGGTATTGACCTGCTTCAGATTGGGGATCTTCCACAGGCTGATTAGTTTCCCTACCATGAATGACTGGTCTAGAACCATGAGTAAGTGCCCATGTGATGATATGTCTCAGCAATCAACAATGCATGCTCTTTTATTGTGCTAATTTTATTCTGTACAAAGCAGGAGGTGGATTTTACCAATTTTAAGGTTACTCGTGGTCAGACAATGTCATCCTGAGTTCTTCGTACTGCAATCCCTAGAGAATGAACATTTTACAAGGTCATTAGCCTTATTTTAAAAAAATGTAATTAAATGCAGGAAGACTATATTTTTATATGAATTTCTTATATTATGTTATCACCTCCGATCAAGCTCGAAGGAAGTTACAGTTTATTATTATTATATCTTGGTATTTGTTAATAATGATTTTAAAGCTGTATTGATTATAATGTTGTGTGATATCATGTGCTTTTATGATTTTCTTGCAAAAATCGAATAAAGCTTATTGAACTGAACTGACTAGTAATATTTTACCTGGTTCATTAAGCCAGTTTGCAAAAATCTCTTATACCAAATTCTCAATTTGTCTTTCAGGACTGTACTTTCATTTCCTCATGTCCAGGACTTTGCTGATGATCACGTTGGCCTTTTTTCAAAATTGTGAGGTTATTTATCAATCATATAAAACTCTGTCCCGCCAAATTTTGGGGACTAATAATGAGAATTGCAGGCTCTCTTTCTTGAGGGAGTCTTTCCATTATGTGGATTATTTTCATTTATGAAATGGATTATCTACATGAATATTAACCTAAAAGAGAATGTCCTGGCGAGTGCCTAATGTGAGCCAATGGTTGCAAATGAGACCCACCAGCTCTCTTTTTCTTTTTTGAGGACCAGGACTTATTTTTAATAATCAGACTTTGAAGCGGGGCAAGAGAAAGAGAAAAGCAGGAAAGAGGGAATGAAAGATGAAGAGAAAGTCGGAAAAGCTTTAACAAAGAGAGAGTGCAGGGATGAAAAAGAACCTGCAAGACTGAGATAAAGGGACAGGGAAAGCAAGTTGGTGGAAGAAAGAGACATGAGGTGCAATCAAGGCTGTACAGTCTTGGTATTAGGCAGCCTTGGCATTCAGCAGGGGTGCTGGCAGGCTTCTGAGAGAAATTTGGGCCTGGTACTTATTCTTTTCACCATAAATAACTTTATTTCGGCGTAGCCATAAAAGTAGACAATAAATAAAAAGCAATCCATATACACAGTACCCCAGTATTGACAAGTAGTCATATCCAACGGCTTGTTTGAGTCCATATCAGGCAACCCAATCACTATTCACTTAGAGCACAATCCATTGCAGATAATATTCCCTATAAAATATAGTTAAACATCATGATAAAAAGTGTACTTATTCTTTTACAAATTAAGGAAATTAAGCACTGGTTCTGGACCTGAGAGAAAGGAGAGTGCCAGCGTGAAACACGCATTGGAGATTCAGTATTAAAAATTTTGCAAATTGAGCTAATGATCCTTGTGTGAAACTGCTAATAAATATTATTATAAGAACATTACCAGAATTACAACAATGCCTCCCAGTGTTTGTTTCGTTGGATGACAGGATGGGTGAGTGGGTTGCTGAGTTACTTTAGGAATCAATGCATGAATTCATGGAAAGGCAAGAGGGTAGATGGGCAAATGGATGATTGAGGGTGTGAGTGTGGAAGGATGTGAGAGTGTTTTGAAAAATCTGGGAGGAAGAATGTGTGTTTAGGTGCTGGGGAATATTAGTGGATAGATGAATGCAGACTTGTATGTGGCTGGATAATATGAAGTTCCTATGGGTGAGTGGACGTATAGGTGCTCAGTTTGAAAATATATCTGTGAGTATATGTTGATGGTGCATGCTAATGTTGCATGTATCTACGTATGTATGGATAAAAGGATTTGCCAACAGAAAGTTTGTGTCTGTGAATGTTTAGTGAATGTGTATGTTTATGGATGCATGGTCAATTGTTCTCTGCATAGTGGTGAGATAATCGAAGCATGCTTTTGGATGGTTGGAATGATGGCTGTCTTGGTGGATGGATAGTTGGCTGATTGAGACATCAATGCTTAGAGAGATGGCCAAGTTTATAAATGGATGGACAGATTGCACTGAATGCAGCATTTCAAGTGTGCCATCCTGCCTCTGGATGAGATCTCAAAGCACTCGGTATATGGGAGGGTGGGGAGTTTCCATATGTGAGAATGGCTGCATGGTGAGATGATGGATGCATGGTGAGATTTTGGTTACAGTTTATGAATCCAAGTGTGGATCGGTTGTCCAGAAGGTGAGTTTACAGATGGTCTACTGATGGATGGTGGGTTTATGTACTGAGCGTTTATGGATTAAACAAGAGATTGTGTGTGGATAGTTAGATAGTACTCTGGTTGCAAGTGTGAGGGTGGATATATGAATTTATGCTTGAATGGATAAGTGCGTGGATTGATGGACGGATGGAGAGTTTTTGTGTGGATAGAGATTAAGGGCAGGAGTCCCTCCAGAGCCCTCTAATCTTTCACATTGGCCTTTCTTCACAATGCTTAGCACTGAAGTGACCCTAACTTTCAAGGACTAAACTGCAATAACCCCACTTTTAGATGACTCTGGTGTTTTGGCTAGGTTCGTGCTATAGAAATATCATGAACATACATACATACAGACATACTGTTGTCAGATTGAGATGCATTTCCATTTGCTCCCCCTCAGAAGCCCACAAACACCTGCACCATTACATGCAGCATAAACCTAGGCGGTGTCCTGTGGCATCAGTGACAGCTTCTTCCAGCCATACTTTTTTCAGCAGCATCGACCACTTTTGGTTTTGCTTTTCTTTTTAGAAGTCTGAGTTTACATGGTCATCACTTAATGTGCTGTTAGTGTAACATTCTGGGCTTGCTGAGAGCATTAAACAACAACATATATAGTTGTATCTACAGAATTAAAGGTTCACTCTTTTATTCTCCAACGCACAACAGAAGGACGGAGAGCCACCGATGTTACAGTGCAGTCTAGATTAGATAAAGTTAGATTGCTCGGCAGTTGCTAAGCCAATTCCACTTCATATATGCATCAGTTTGTTTTTATAAGCATGCCATTTTCCAAGGATAAGTTTCAGCTGTAAATTGTGCACAAACACCAATTGATTAAACAATAGGTTTTAAGCACATTGATTTTGTTAGAGAAAATCCTTTTAAAAATACAGCTTGCTACTAGTTCTTGTACCATTTCTTCAGCTCCGAGATTTATAGGGAATAGCATATATTTCAAATATCAAAACTTAAACTGAGCACATTTGGCGAGAGTATTTTAAAAGTAATTTAACACACTTTTGTCATTTTTATTTCTTTCGACCCACCAATCTCCAATTCTCGAAGCAGTTTGCAAGAGCAACCTACTTTCTATCTGCAGACTTCAAGATAGCTCAGTGGGTTGGTCATTGTGCTGTGCAGATCTGAGTGTAGTGGGCGTGTAGTGGGCAAACTACAACTATAAATACTATTACGGTGGATTCAGCTTGTTATCATTCTGAGTTCCATCAGTGTGAGTTGCTTGATAATAATCTTGAAATGTTTGAGGCCTGGATTTCAGTTTAATGTCCATTTTTATGAATAGCTGCTAACATGTTGTATTTATTACATTGTATTAGTATTTTTATATGACTGTCCACACCATTTGCGAAGCCTAAAGCCCTTTCTTGGGGTTTGAATATTTGCCTAGTATAGCTCTTTTGGGCCCTGATTGGACCACAAAAGCATTGATTGTTTTTTCGTGCACCCTTTGTCCATGTGTGGTGTGGGGTTGGCTGCAGGGTCTGTCAATAGCCCGTGGGCAGCCAACCTCCCTCCACACATGGCCTTTGGCCTTGCGTCACATGGAGTTGGCTGAAGGGCGGGGCCTGTGGCCAGTCCCTGCATCCAGCCCCTTGTAAGCAGCCAACCCTATACCATGCATGGCCTTCTGGTGTTCACAGCATGCAGTTGGTCTCGCAGGTCCTGGCTGCACTCAGGTGGACTAACTGACTTTGCCAAAGAGTCACAACATAAAAAAATAAAAAGGGGGTCTATTATCACCTTTCTCCAAATAACCAATATTTATAATCTAATGTATAGTTCAGTGATTCACACAATGCAATTTTAATAATAATTATTATAATTATATTTAATACATTTTTAATAAAAGAAATGTCTGTGAGTCCTTCTTTTAACATAGTTTATATTATTGCATGCTGTGGATTTAAAAACTTTAAAAGAAAGAATCAGTGTCATATTGTGTTCTTTTTTAAAATAAAACCAACAATTTCCTGAGTTTTTCTTTTGACATTTTTCAGCCTACAAAATGCAATCATAAAAACAACCACAATAGGGCCTTGCGCTCCAGCTGAATATCATAAAGTTCCAGCTAGAAGTGCTTTTAAAACATATGGTAAGTTCTCCTAGGGTCATGGTTTTAATGAACCAGGAAACTTACTGTTTTTTCTCCTAATGTTTCTAGGGGGCTGCTTCTCTTCCTGCAGCCCCTCAGAACATTACAAAAATCGCTAGTGGTGCCGCTCCTGCTTGTAGAGGCAGAGCAAGCATAAAAATATTGTTTATCACAACAACTGTCTTCTATTATGAGTTGCAGATGTATAAGGCCCTGTACTTGGCTCCTACCCACTGGGAATGTAACCCAACTGACAGATACATTACATACATCAAATACACAAGTAAGTGGGGAGCCACTGTCTGCTTATTGCATATATTAATTCATACAACTTTGCTGTTCACACAAATTTACTTCATTAAAAAAGATTTTCCCAAATGTAATCTTCCTTCAAACTACTCCTTTGTATTCTCGAGACCGACTAATTTTATTCACAGAAATACTTCACATTGCTAACTGCTATACGAAAGGCAAAATATTTTCTCTTGAAAAGAGAAATTAAAGTCTCATTTTTTAAAAA